>QEWY01001877.1:0-213828 GCA_006503575.1 Baylisascaris schroederi
GATTGATAAAATCGCTTATAGGTTGAGCGTTGTGGAGCAGTTGCGGTTCTGTGTTGGCTTGAAGATAAGGATCTGGACGAGGAGGTCGATTTGGTGCTGGCGGACGTTCCAGTGAGTTTTTTCAAGTTAAGTTTAAAATGTGTTAATTGAAGTTTTATTATTATATCCAACGATCTTTAAAACTCTGAGATGGTCACTTTCCGATGCGCAACCTAGAAATCCTACAAGAGGTCATTTCTTGATATTCGTCCTAAGCTTCTTGGGATGGTCGTTTTTCGATGCACCGTTTAAAGCTAACGTTCATTACCCAATAATAGTTTTTACGATCGGTCATTATAACATCGGGAAAAGAGTATGTGGTTTATTATGGTTGGAGGGCGGGATGGTAGAGGTGGTTAAATATAACATATTGGCAGAGTCACTTAGATCGGTCCCAGAATTCACCAATAATTCATTGAAGCGTGGAAATGTCAGAATGTTTTTTTCTCGAAATCTCGACTACGTCTATGAGGTGTATTTACAGTGCGCTCGTTTATCAGAATGCGAAAGAAATCCTCAAATTTCAACGGAATGGATTTCTGCTACAAAACTAAAAATTTTGAAATGTTTTTGCTAAATAAAACCGACGTATTTGCCATTGAGATTGCTGAGATGATCATCGACCTTCAGCAGTGGTCAATTTACTTGCCGGAAAGATCATAAATGAGAACACTGAGAAGTGGTACGTTTTTACTTCAACTGGTCCTTGCGTTCTTATAGTGCGGAAGAGGTCGAGAAAAATAATCGATAAGTGCACCATCTGCAGGATCTCTGTGCTTATGAAAGCCTTCATCCGTGTCAATAAGGTTGGAGAGGAGCTGGTCACTTAGACAGTTTTCCTCCAACCGACTGTCCATTCCTTTTTTCACTACCAATTCGTCCCTCCCTCCCCCTCCCCGTCGCCAGGCCACTAAAGGTGTGTCGTTGAATATACACCCGTAAGTTCTTAATGGAATTACTTTTTGATGTCGTTGTGCTAATGGTAATATTGAGGGTTGAGAGGAGAAAGTTCACGTCCATGCGTTGTAATTAGAGTGGTTTAGTTAAACAAAATCATCACAGCTAGTGAACTGCCAACCACTAACAGTGAATACATCCCGATTCTTCCTTTTTTGTTTCTATGAAATGCATTCATTCTCTTTATTCTCTTCCTTTATTTTCTCTTTCCTTCTCTTCCATTCTTACATTCTATTTCTTTTACGTAGTTTTCTTTACATGTTCATTGGGGTTTTTCTTTACATCTTATGTTCATTGAGGCTCATATGCTTAAGGTGGTATGAAACGAAAGCTGTGTATGGGATAGCACTCATTGATGGATCAAAATTGGTGATGCTTGACGAATCTACGGCCGGTATCGATGCACACGCGAGGCGCTCCGTGTGGCATGTTCTGCTGAAACAAACGAGGTACATGTTTATGCAGTCTTATTTGCTTTGAAGAGATTACTATGCAAGCAGTTTCAAGCTAAAGTTGATTTAAGCTGATTTGTTAATGATGCTATGCATAGAACCTTATTCACGCTGTCGCTTTCTAAGTTTTATTTATCTCGAAATTGTGTAGGTGAGCGATACGAGTGTTTAAGTGCGGCATCCGTGGCTATTAACGTTTAGCTATTAACGTTCATTTATGTGGCTATTTTTGTAATGCACGACTGCACAGGTATATTGCTTGTGCATAGCCCTTCCGCTTTCATCCTCTATACACCTTTATGTGCGCCAGCTATAGCTCACAGATTTTTTTACATAGATGATAGCAAATAAGAAATAGGGGGGATGATGGCGATTTACAAGTGAAAAAGTGCAAACTTTATGTTCCTAGAAAATGTGCGGATTTGACCACCCGACGAGGTGAAACTTTTAAATTCACAACTGAGGTTAAGTGAATCAATCATTTCACCAATAATTGCATTTGAAACAACCAGGTAGCAAGGCTTATAGCTGCACCAGTTAATGTTTGTAAAGTCTTTTCCACCTTTTTGGCCTTAAAATCTTTTAGGTGCAGTAATATTTTACACAGCACTGAAGTCTTCAATTTTGCCTTTATCGTCTTTCTTATTATAGCACCACGTGAATAAAATCCATTTTTTCGATCTTTTAAAGTTTTGGCTACTGGGCCTAATTGTGGCCATGAGCATATTGTGGCCTTCTATCTGTTTAGCATATAGTATGTATTGCATGTAGTATTCTATTCATTTTGGCTAGCAGATTTACTTTCGAGCATTGGTGAACTTTGCAGTTAGGTTACTGCAAAGTGAGGTGTCATATTTTTTGCTGAAGCCTGGGGGATTCCTTAAATTTTTAAGTTTGCTAATGGAATTTCTTCTAATAAGATGGTGCCTTGATGTCGAGTTTCTATGACTTAATGATTTTTCAAGTGCTTATAAGGGATATTTGAGGCGCTGTCTTTTTTCTTTTTTTTTTCTTTTGCAGAGTTGGAGGACGGCAATTTGAGCAGATTAATGAGTTAGCGCAAAACGAAACGGAATTATGCAATTCGCAATTAGGATGGGACTTGGCGGGTTGATTTTTTTATTTTTGAAATCTTTTTTTTTTGTATGTTTGTTTGTCTAATATATATTTAATACCATTCGTATATGCGCCCCTGAATATATATTATTTAAGTCTTTAAGTACCTTTCAATACGCACTTGAGTGCAGTATGTTATTTTTGTGCTGTTCATATTTGCGCCTGAGTAAGTAGTGTTGCTTGGTTTGAATATTCGAACACCTTTCATACACCCAATTCTTTAATTGCACTACATAATCTAAGTATTTGAGTACTTTTGTGTATTTGGTTGAGTATGTTATATCTGCACACTTGAGTGTACTACATGAATGACGCACTTTTATGCAGATTTTTTGCATATCGTCAGCGAGTAGATGTAATTTTTGTGTTTCTTATGTTATTTTCTCCAAATACTGTCACGTTATCATTTTTTATACGTTTATGCAAATATTTCTTGTCTAAAAAGAATGTGTCGCATCAAATGAAACCAATGGATTTTGCTTGATAGAAATGATTAGGACTTAATGAATTACTGTTGCGGTTATCCGGTAGGGTAAATGTTTTTGGAAATTATTCCAGTGATGATATAATGTTAGCAAAGTAATAACAATACAATTAGTAGTAATATGATAACAAGATATTTCTGCTCGTATTACCTTTGCTATCCTTCATATGTGCAACAGGTGATTTGTGGGATGGGAGTAGATGTTACCTTGCTGCATCAATACTGCGTTGCAGCACACCCTATTCTCTTACCTGTTAAGTAACCCGTTATACATCTGAAATGAACGCATAGGTATTAGTCACCTGTATTGATTAACGCTGTTTGATGCTTTAATAAGTTCGGAATTTAGTAGTTTATGTAAAAGAATAGTATTGATCAATTTAGTTTCCATTATTTGATCCATTGAATTATATGGTGAACCGTTATTTACTGTTGTAGGCATTTTTGAGTTTATTTGTTTGTGCTAATATATTATATTGATGTTTTAAATACTAATATGTGTATGTAAATAGTGTAATATGTAATATTCTAATTTTAGTCTCGTAAGTGGAAAAGACGGCCGAAATATGGAATATCGATTTGAATAGTATCAACACGAATATATCAATTCTTGGCGATGGCGAATTTCGATAGGATGTTGAACAATAAGGTGAGTCATTAATCAAGCTTGACACTTTCGTCATATTGTCTATATGGAAGGGGGGAGGGAAGGGCTTATCAGTGGATGCCCAGGAATATGAGCCCACGATCATAGCAAATCGGTGTGTGCATGCATGCCGTCGAAATTGCTCTCGCGTTAGGTACACACATTTAGCCCATGTTATGAAGCTTTAGTGTATGAAAATTATATTCACTGCTTATCTCACTGGTTGGAGTAGAGGAAAGGGGGTTGAGGGAGGTGGGGAGGAGGGTAAAGATCGTTTCTAAGCCATGAAAGTGCAGTGAACTGCTAAAGATACAGTAGATTTGAGTGGAAATTATATGGGGACGTTGCAATGAACGATAGTTTTTTGGGACGTTGTTGAAGGAGGGTGGTTTAGTTGTGAGAGATTTAAATATTGTATTACAACTGTCATGAAACAAACAAGAGTCACTTTTTTGTTTATCATAAATACTTAGTGCGGAGAGTTGTGTCTACCGTCTGTCTGTTAATGTATTTCAGATTCGCGTCCACTGTGCTGGTTCGAATGAAATTTACAAGTTTAATTGCTTAGGCGCACTTTGAGTTGGATTCAAAAAATTCACCAATCCTCTGATTCTCTTACTTATATGTCATTGCTCAATTTGTTCTCTTATCAAAGCTCCTGCGTTCGAATCTTTCATCCCTTACCGCTAGGGTGGGCAGAAGCAGAGGAGCGGATGACAGATAGTGTGAAGGTTACCTAGCATAGTGAAGGTAAGTATGAAACATTAGGCAGGGTTTTTCTAGAAATGAGGGGGCTGGAGCTATCTGTTGAATTAATGAAGCCGAAGGAGGATTTTGGCGTTTTTTTCAGGCGAACGTCACAATGACCCCAGGTGATAGGCACCACGCAAAAAATGAGCAGGAATACAAAGTGGGCCCGACCATCTAATAGCCTAATTTAATCGTTGTCATATAACTTGATCTTATGTGGTTGGTGGTTATAATTGTTGTTATAGTTCAAACCTTTGTTATAGTTATGAAAATATTGTAGTCAAAACTCCAAGGTTATAGCAGTGATGAAATTTGACAGGAAAGGATAAGATAAAAGGGATTTTGTTCGTGAAGTCAAATGCTACCCTATTTTCGAAGGTCCATCTCAGACGTATTTCCGACCTTCATTTGTGACCTGAAGTGATATGGCCGATCAGTCCAGTTCGTAAGTTTTATTTACATCATTCAGTAGGTGATTTTTTTTCTCTCTTTGGTATATTAGTTTCATTTGTTCATCGAAGATGTTATTTTCATTTTTACCTTGTTATCTGTTTCACTGCTGGAACAGACAAAGATTTTTTACAGGTGCGGTAAAGGTATGACATATGCTGGTATGGGTGTAAGGTATGACGCTAGTATAGGTGTGAGGTATGTTTGGCCATTTGTTCAAATAATTAGAAAATTCTTCATTGAGGCTTGCTTTAATTTTTAATAAAAAACCTTTAATTATAAGATCCGTACAGAAACGTATAGTTTTGTAACCTTTCTATGGATTAAAAAATCATATCGTTTTGTGGGATTTGTCGATACTACTACTTACCTGAAAATAGTATATTTGGGAGGACTCTGTCGAATCATGCTGTACTCGCCGAGCCAAATCTTTAACACCTATACGTCGTTGTGATGGTAGCTGTTCTTAACAATTAGCTTTATATGTTAAGTGATTATGGTAACAGTTCATTATTTTTGAGAGATGAATGGAGGATGGCAAAGTGCATTCTTATAGCTATATTGGCAGATTTATAGCGCAAATGTGTTGCAAATTTTCAAAAGTGCAGTATGAGAGAATACCTGTCAGTATTCTCTCATACTTGTCAATAAAAAAAGTGCAATATTCCAAAATATCTGCTAATTTTATCCAACTTTTTTAATTGAATTTTGACCGTATTTGTTGTTCTGCATGAAAAAACGGGATTTGCTTGTATTAGAGACATTCTTATTTAAATGCGTAAGTTTTTTTTTTTGTTGATTTTATTTTTACACCGTAGGAAATTTATAACTGTTTTGTGAAATCTGATTTGCACATATGAGAGCATATATTGTTTCAGTTGTTAAACTTCTCGGTGAACTTCTTGCGATGCCTAGTGGAGAACAGCAAAGCAACGAGGCATAGTACTCGAACGAATTAATCAACGCTTCAACGAAGCTCAGTTGAACGGAAGTGTTTATTGGTTTGAATGTTTAATTTGTGACAGTGTAACATTAACTTTTTCTCTTTACATTTCCTCGTCTATTGTTCTACCTGTTTGTGCCACCTGGAATTCATGTACGTCCACTAAAAGTGGAAAACATGAAAGTGGGGAGGGCTTGATTCAACTATATTGCCTGTTGATGTAGAAAACGGTAAACATACCCTGCAAATATTTCAAGATATATAACCAATCAACTTTTTGGCGTCTCTTTATGAGGTTATGCTTGAAAGTTACAAACTAAGATCTTATGTTTTGTTCAATATCTGAAGGGCGTGTTGTATAAGACAGGAGAGGGAGAAGAGTACATCAAAACACTGATCGACGCTTGACTGTGCATAAGTGTGATGTAACCTTCTCAACATCGAATCGAACCGAAAAACAGCGCCTCTTTTCGCCATGTTTTGAAAATTAAAAACAGTCGAAAAAAATCCCTGTCAGGGTATTGGCAAAGCGCCAATTTGACTAGTTTGCTGATGACTAATAACTTTAGGCTGTTTAAAATTAATTTTTTAAGTCATTTTATTTTTNATGCCAGTGCATTTTGAATTGTTTTATTATTTGATATTATGGATTTAATATAAAATATGTAACTTTTTTCAATGGCAGTAGCTAATTTGAAGTATTTGTTAACAATCTTTTATCGTTGAATGGAGGTAAAAGCGATTAGATGGAAACTTGGGGAAGGTTTTGATGGAAAAGAATAAATCTTTCCCCTCAAAAATTTATTTACGAACGTGTGTAGAAGAGTTCAGCTGTATATTTAAATTAGGTTGTTGCTAGTTGCTGATGCTACTTTCCGCTAGGGATTTTTTTTTTTTTTTTTGATACTGCGCGTCTTAGTTTCCGAAAATTCGATGAATATTTTTGCGCTTTTCCAAATGCCGTCTAACGATTCGGTGGTCATATTTTTGCGGGTTCACTGCTCTTTGTGGTTATGTTGTTTCTGATATGTAGCATTTGTATCGCTTTAACAGATTTATTGGTGTTATTCTTCATCATTTTATCATTGTGTAGATTTAAAATCATTTGAATTTCATTGTTTCTATGGTTGTATTTGATTTTTCCAGCTTTTTTCTCACTGTTTATTTGCTCATTAAATCTGGAATCTGTGTGCGATGTAGTTGTTTGTGGCATTACTAACAGTTATATAAATCTTATCTAATGTATAAATGAACTGTAAGTAACTAACGATGACGATGAAGAATGTTGCCTAACATAGACGGAACTTGGCTTGGCGAAGGGAAAGGGCCCAACGAAGTTGTTTAGATTGTCAAAATGAGTCAAGACGGGGATGCCATCTGAACTGAGCTGTCAAAACTACATCCTTTGTGTTGATGCGATACGAAACTTATTCTTGGTTAACAGATTTGTCGATGCATTTTACGCACTTTATCACTGCATACATCGNTTGATTTTTGATCGTATCAAATTGATGATCTTTGCATTGAAATATGATTGATTAGCGTAAGCTGAACGTGTTTCAATTCATTTTTACCTGGGATGCTTACTGAACAAAGAGTAGAGTGTTCATCCTTTCAGAAGATGTTGGAAATTCGAGTACCGACATTTAATCCAAAGCATGCTTTCTTTTATGAATGGCTAAATCTTGTAATATTGCTGGAAAAAAAACTTTAGGAGAAACACCCTTAGCTGACAAAAGGCTATCAAGTTTGTTGAAATTATTGAGCATATTTCGTATTTTGTGTGATCCTCTCCTTTTAAGTTCTCTTTCATTTTCTTCATTCTCTCCTTTAGTCCTCAATTTACCTTCCGTAGTTTATGTTTTGTGGAATTTTCATGTACGGTTTTATGATTTTACGAAATCGGACTATGCGGTTTTATGAAAATGGGTGTCTTTAAAAAGGACGATTTTTAGCCAATTCCGCATTCCTCGAGTGGTGTCTCACCTTAACGCGTTATCAAAATAAGTGGCCGCAAGTCATTCGGTCGCCCCAACCGTTCATCGCGGTACGAGGGAGTGGATGAATGAAAGTGGAGCTATTCAAGAAAACTGTTAGTACAATTTTTGCGTCATACATCACAAAACTAATTCCACAAAGCGTTTTTTACTCTTTTCCTTCATCATCATGAAAGATTTTTTCTCGTCACCCCCCGTCCTCCCTTTATTCTTCCTAAGCGTTTTTTTTTACTCTTTTCTATTATGACGATGAAGATTATCTCTGGTCGCCCCCCTCTCGCAGTGATCGACGCTGCGCTGAGACCTCTGAGTTGATTAAAGCGGTCGATTTCTTTGAATATTGCCAGATGATGCGAAAATCTTTCTTTGATGGTTTATTGCTCAGTTTTTTCTAATTAAAGCGAATTGCAGTTCCGTGTGAAAGTGGCCAAAAGGGAAGGTGGGTCCGATCCATTGGCGACCGAAGGAGACGGTATATTGACGAAGAATCCATATGATCTACCTGGAAGGACAGATAAACCAGAAATCGTTAACTTTGATGAGGATCACGTCGACTTGAAGTGGAAAGCACCTGATGATGGCGGCTCTCCCATTCAAGAATATATTACGGAGAAAAGAGACAGGCATGGACGATGGGAAGAGGCTATGACGGTAAATTACTTCATTTTCAGTGTGGAGAATGCCATGATGCATTTGTCGAACAATTAGTAAGGCCGTAATTACGAGTGTAGAGTGGTGTTTCGCAAAGAAAGGAGGCGTATTCCGCCTCATTTGGAGATATGGTTCATATTTGCAGGTTGCTTGTGGTGAAAACGTGTTTTGACATATTTGCAGGTTTTAGCAGATTTTCTGCGTTCCCTATAATTTCGCTATATATTTGATGTTTTTCTTTCTTTTTCTGTATCCCTCGTTATGACCTCCAGCACATTGGGGGTAGTATTGAACATTAGTAGAATGTTGCAGTAATGAATGACGAGTCCTGCAACGAATCCTTCTAAAGCAGGAATTCAAATTTTTGTGTGTTTGCCAATTGAGACAAATGCGCTTTGATGTGCTTTCTCATGTATTTGTTGGAGTTTTTTGATATCGTTTTTACTTAACTATATTATTTTGTTTTTTAATTTAAAAAAATTGCAGCTTTGGATTCTTATGGGGACTGGTGTATTATATAAAGGATATGCTGTTATAAGAGAGGTACTACGTGACAGCCGCTTACCTACGATCATCGCACGCTCTACACAAGTGTTTGGGTGAGTGTTCTTTCAGCATGCTTCTCTTCTCTTTCTGTTGCGACAGCTACTCATGCTCTTTAAATTGCGGGATATTACAAATGTTGTTGCGTACATAGATGTGTCATCACTTATGTTCGGTATATTCTCTTGAATTGTGTGGTATGTAATGGTAGTATTGCGTAGCAGGCACTGTATCACTCACGTCCGCGATCACATGGCGGTAATTGCTGATTCACTTGCGATCTGCATCAATTAAAATAAAGAACAAACGGAAGAAACTAAAGGTCATGTTTTTAGCTAAAATTTGCAGCTTACTAAATTTTTCTCGGAATTTGCGATAGGGGTGATATTTAAAGTTGGTTTATTGCAGCAGATCCCATCTAGTATTGCAAGGTTGGAATTCGAGCGTTGATAATTACTGAAGCTTGTTCGCTACTTCTAACATTTTTGTTTTCGAATTTTTCCTCGTTATAGACCATTTCCTGAAAATTTCATAATTTGCAAGCAAACTCTACGTTAGAGTAGGAGGGGTTAGAAATGCCTTTTACTCTATCCCAGTATGTGGTATGAAGTATTCTCGTCAAAGATGATAACCACTCTTAATACTAAATATGTAAATGTAATGCATTCAATTTCCTTTTAATACTCCCTTTGTCTGCTTTGCAAAATGATCCCTTTCTGAAGTGTTTTTTCAGTATTAGTTCCCTTCCGATTTCCCATCGACCTTTTTCTTGATTTTTTTTCTCATAACTTTCGATAATGTCTACTCGAAATTTGATTTCACTCGTCCTCTTAAATTTACACGTTATCTATATTCGTCATCTTTATTCTTTTTCTAACTTAATGCAGTAAATCTAATTATAGCTCTAACATTATCTAGTGCCATAGCCTGATACCATTATATTAGATGAATAAATAGTTTTTCTATAGCTTAGCTTCATGTGCTATGGTCGAGAAAAGCTTTTTATAATTTTGCACAACGAGTAAGTTTCAGGTACGCAACACTTCAAAACGCAAACGCAGTGCGTGAAGATCTGAGCCACTATCGTTTTGTAGTGGAGAACGATGTCGACTCGGATTCAAGCACCATCTCGCTTAGTGTCGCCGATGGACCCGATCCTCCACGATTACCTCTTGTTGAGAATGCCCTCGACGAAGCTGCAGCTCTTTCTTGGAAACCGCCTGAGCTCGATGGCGGGTCTCTTATATTGAAGTAATTTTTTTTGTTTTTTTCCTCTGAAGGCTTCAAAATTAAAGTGTACATAGAAGTCTCTCTGCATATAAGCGCCAGGCATTAAGTAGGATGGTACAGAAAGTGAGTAGTGCAAGGCATCTAGAATTGTAGCCTCTCAAATGGGCAGTGAATTTCAGCAAGATACTTAGTATGTTGGCTTCAAATTGTTTCTTTGAAGCAGTTCTAGATTCTCGTATGGTGGTTCATTCCGCAAGTTAAATATCACTACTGAATATAGTTTCGGCTAAGAAAAGTATTTACGAGTCGTTTTCCTGCACCATCCACTCCTATAGTAATGAACATTTATAGGATATTGCAATATTGTACGACGAGTCCTGCAGCGAATCATTCCAAAGCGAAGGATCCTGAGCCAAAGCGAAGGATGCAAAGGATGCTGAGGAACTGCACCATTTCCTGGAGGAACAGGTAACCTTCCGGTTAGATCAGGCTATGGTAGGAAGTACTGTAGGTGAGCGGATATGGTAGGGAGTACTGTAGGTGAGCGGGTGTGGTAGGGAGTACTGTAGGTGAGCGGGTATGGTAGGGAGTTCTGTAGGTGAGCGGGTAGGGTATGGTTTTATTCTTGTTTATTTCATTTGATTTATTTATTCATTCTTTTATTTTTTTAAATTTATTTGTTCATTTATTTATTCATTAAGTTATTTACTCATTTATTTATTTTATTCAATTTGTTTAGTCATTTGTTTATTTTATCTTATTTATTTACTTATTTATTTATTTCTTCTAATTTATTTATTCATTTATTCATTTTACCTAATTTATTTATTCATTTATTTATTTTATCTAATTTTTTCACTCATTTATTTATTTCATCTCATTTATTTATTCATTTATTTATTTTATCTCATTTATTTATTCAGCTATTTATTTTATCTAATTGATTTATTGATTTATATATTCAATCTAATTTGTTTATTCATTTATTTACTTTATCTAATTTATTTATTTATTGATTCATTTTATCTAATTTATTTATTCATTTATTTATTTTATCTAATTTATTTATTCATTTATCTATTTTATTTTATTTATTTATTCACTTATTTATTTCATTTGATTTATTTATTCATTCATTTATTTTTTTAAATTTACTTGTTCATTTATTTATTTTATTGAAGTTATTTACTCATTTATTTATTTTATTTAATTTGTTTAGTCATTTGTTTATTTTATTTTATTTATTTATTTATTTATTTATTTCATCTAATTTATTNGCCTAAGCCTAAGCCTAAGCCCTAAGCCTAAGCCTAAGCCTAAGCCTAAACCTAAGCCTAAGCCTAAGCCTAAGCCTAAGAATAAGCCTAAGCCTAAGCCTAAGCCTAAGCCAAAGCCTAAGCCTAAGCCTAAGCCTAAGCCTTAGCCTAAGCCTAAGCCTAAGCCTAAGCCTATGCCTAAGCCTAAGCCTAAGCCTAAGCCTAACCCTAAGCCTAAGCCTAAGCCTAAGCCTAAGTCTAAGCCTAAGCCTAAGCCTAAGCCTAAGCTTAAGCCTAAGCCTAAGCCTAAGCCTAAGCCCAAGCCTAAGCCTAAGCCTAAGCCTAAGCCTGAGCCTAAGCCTAAGCCTAAGCCTAAGCCTAGGCCTAAGCCTAAGCCTAAGCCTAAGCCTAAGCCTAAAGCCTAAGCCTAAGCCTAAGCCTAAGCCTTAGCCTAAGCCTAAGCCTAAGCCTAAGCCTATGCCTAAGCCTAAGCCTAAGCCTAAGCCTAACCCTAAGCCTAAGCCTAAGCCTAAGCCTAAGTCTAAGCCTAAGCCTAAGCCTAAGCCTAAGCTTAAGCCTAAGCCTAAGCCTAAGCCTAAGCCCAAGCCTAAGCCTAAGCCTAAGCCTAAGCCTGAGCCTAAGCCTAAGCCTAAGCCTAAGCCTAGGCCTAAGCCTAAGCCTAAGCCTAAGCCTAAGCCTAAAGCCTAAGCCTAAGCCTAAGCCCAAGCCTAAGCCTAACCCTAAGCCTAGGGCTAAGCCTAGGCCTAAGCCTAAGCCTAAGCCTAAGCCTAAGCTTAAGCCTAAACATAGCCTAAGCTATTCAGGATCCATGCAGTTATATAGTATGTTTCCTTGTTTTGTACCAACTATATCGTCGTATGCTGTGGAGTTAGAGCCTTACAGGAAGACTGAATAGCGCAACTAAAACAATTAAAGGAGATTGCTCGAATAAAACAAGTTACTAGTTGTGAATTCATGAAAACTCCTCGATAGCAGATGATGCATGCCGCAATTTGTTTTCTTCCATATCAGAACGGTCGCCGTTCTATGTGAATGAAGTTTCAAATCGAATATGCTTTCGACTGAAATGTCAATTGATCGGCAAGGATATATTGGGAAACGCAAAATTGGTCGAAAAAAAATTGTCTTTAGGAAACAAAATTTTACGAATTCTGCTGCTGTGATTGTCTTCTCACGCAGGCATTATACAATTCCGCCGAATGTGCATCGTGATGGCTGCACGGCACTTGCGCATTTACATCATCTTTATCAGCAGTGACCTTTCAGTATAGTCACAGAAGCGAACAGACTAATAAACATAGATTTTAAATGCACTCATTTAAACCGCCGAAATTTTTGTGCCTTTGTTTCAAACATTGTGAATCTGGTAAATTGATTAAAGGGCTGATAATGCTAAGTGCAATTCACAAATGAACTCAGAATTTTTTTACTCAGACCCATAATAGTTTTCGTTGTATGATTTTACTGCAATCTGATATATTAGTGGAAACATCATTCCACTAAAGGAAGCCTTATTGTATTGTGACGTGTGATAGTCTGATCCATGAAGCACGTGAAATTTGCTATGCCATTATAAATCATGCGGAAAGCGACTTCGGAAATGTGGCAGAATGTGACTTTTGGCGCCCGGGCGATCGGATTTTGGGACTGTTCTATTTCACAATTTATTGAATGATGGCGACGGTTTGGCGCTAGGACACCTTGGCGCCGTCACTTCAATTGTAGCAACAAATGGACAATTTCCTAAGTCATTTGAACAGTTTCTCGTGGTTTTGTGTCGAATTCCATAATCTTATTAAGAAATGTATTGTCCAAATGAGAAGAAAGCCAAAAATGCCATCATAGAATGACTCGGTTTTGCTTTATTGGCGGCTGTTTATTGTGGGAGTGTTTATTGGGAACAAAAGACACAAACAGTTATTAATGCAATTTTATGGCGACAAAGTCCGAACGCATCACTGCATTCTCTGTTAAACTAAACCAGACTAGATTCCTAGATCTGTTTTTAGATCTGTTCCACAAGATTTAGTTCATGTTAAAGGAGCGCGGATATCGAGACGACACAAGCGATTTTAAGTAAAGACTTTATGTTGTGAAAGTAGTCACTCTTACTTTAAAAGACCGGACATCTTCGAGCTAGATTATCTGCAACTTCAATAGTTTGATCCACTCAACTTAATGAATTATTATAACATCTGGATGCTAAATTTTCGGATCTCTTCGCATTCAATCCAGCAGACAAGGCGAGAACAAATGGTCTCCAAGTAGCGGTTCCATCCCATTGGTTTCTTATATGGTCACAGTGTCCTAAGCTGCTTGTTTCCACCTATGAAGCAAAATCATATCCTACGACCCGTTAAAAACCTTTCAGAGGTCGCCTCATCCAAAGCTTGTCCTGTTCGCTGCCGCTTTCATTCTGACGTCTAATCGCATATAGACAGGAAGTATTTGTGGTCTTTTAATTAAGGCGTTTCTGATGCCAGTCTACCTACGCTGCAATTGTGCAATGTGTTGCGAAATCCCTCTATTCATAAATCTATCGCTGCAACCACCGTTCGAATTTCTTGTCGTTTAATGTAGCATTTTAAAACTGACCCACTTAGCGGAAACATTCTCACTACCATTACTCCTCCATTACTTAGAGTGCTTCACGAGCCTCTAATTAGCATAACTTTTCTGCATTATTATGCGACCATCATCATCCTCGAACTGTTTTTCCCATCTTTTCATAGTCCTTCCGGATATTACGTTCAGAAAGAAAGGACATCTTTATCCTGAATAGTTCAGTTTACATCACGTACCGTCATTACCACTACTTTCTCTCTTCGCCATTGCCACGAGTCTTCTCACTCACATGAAGAAGAGACACTCACGTACATTCAGAACAATCCCATAACGAACCTCAACAAGCCTCTAATAATCAGACGAGTGGATGACACGATAAAACGATGGCAATTATCACCGTTTATATCCATCTAAAGCAGTTTGTTATAACAGAAGCAACAGAAACCTGTTTCCAATCTATCCACCTTGTACTTTATGCCATTTTGTGCAACTTCTTCCACAAACGTTAACACCATTCAGTAAGAGTTTATTTGCAAAGGAACACTTTCTAATGGAATCACTCAGTTTGTAAATTTTCATCAAAAATAAGGGCCGAACAATGTGACCGTAACAAATGGTTTATTTACCATTTTACGGTGCTCTAGAATCTTTATTCTAATACGTTTACTGTTCATCGGTCATCGAAATAAGACCATTATTGATGCCAGTCTTATATGTCTGCGATCATAGAGAAATTCTATACATCAGAAAAGTTTGTTTTATTCTAAGCAATTCATTTGCAATTAATAATCGATAGCAAATCCTTTTGGGCGATGCAAATTCTCATATATGCTATTATTCCAACAATTTGATATTCGTTGAACAATTCATCTCCATTAAAACTTCACAACATTGAGCTATTTTCTCAATTAAAATTTCACCACAAATAGCTATATGATATTGAATACATATGGAGAATGGGATAAAGACCATAGAGATTACAAAGGAATCGAAAAAAGACATAAAACAAATACAGAGTAGAGTCAAATGAATATGGATTACCATTGATCGATTTCCATAATTCCCTTCTTGAAAGATAGCTAAGTGAATGTTGCGCGCATACCGAGAAGATATTCGAGGATTCGAAGATAACGGATCGCACCACGTAGGATTTCTTGTTTACTCATTTTCTTATTGATTGGATAGCATGGAATAATTTGCCGTAACTGGAATTATTTCTTATTATATCTTAATTTTTAATTACAGAGTGGAATCAGTTTTGAAAATACATTAGAAATTATAGGAAATTTTTTCACTTCGTAAATAGATGATCGCTAATTTCCACGTTGAAAGTAATTTTATCGAATAATTGCAAAGCAAAAAGTGGAATCTATTTGTTAATGAACTATGAATGATATATATATATATATATATATATATATAAATTACAAATTGCTATTAGACGAAAATAGGATGCGGTAATATTGAGACGCAGAACAATGAACTGAACCAAACATCCCATACAGTTATGAATCTCTCTGCCGCTAGGCCACACTTCATCTGGATACATCTATGTGGAGGAGCAAGATGCAAACAAAAAACTTGCAGATGCTGGATTTTTTGATGGGGAATGAGGTCAGTGGAGGCATAAAGCCATGACGCTAATTAAGTTAATGAAGAAGAAGCCATATATGTGCCAAACTCAAGCAGTTGTTGCATTTAAGTGTCATATTCTCTTCGATGATTGAAAGTGTTCTTGAATGATTGAAATGTTCTGATAGAATTTTTTAAGCAGATGACCAAAGATCCCCAAAAGATGTTTTGCAAGAGGACCTTTCTATTCACACTGGAATCTTTACTATCCATTGCGAGAACGCGAGGATGAGAACGATTTCATTAACAGGATTTCTTAGAAGCCATATAGGTATACATTTATAGCAAGGCATGCCTGATTGAATGCTTCATTGACGTGTAACTGCCTTCTGCGTTCACGATTATTTTGTATCAGTTCTCTCCGAATTTTGCTCATCCGTGTGACTTCAAATTGTTGCTGAAATAGAACTTTTATATTAACGAATTCATCCGCAATTCATATCTCTTCATATATTTCTACTGTTACCGATGGAGCATTCAATTATACGTTTTCCCAAGAAATTCGAAATTTTCTGGGAAGTGGTTGTAATTGTAACTAGAGACGGATTCTACTAGCCCTGAAAGCGAGTTCCGAGAGCTTTCTTTCCTCATAAGTGCTCCTGTCGATTCCAACTCTCTCATGAGGTTTTCAGGACAGCCAGTTAAGTTCGAGTCGGGTCGAACCGAACTCTCTTACTATCCTCAAACTCCGGATGGGGAAGAAATTTATGCTCACTACATGTTTAAAGTTAGGATCGAACTGGACTAGACGACTTTCAAAATGCACGTGAAATTAGTTAAGCTTTTTGTGCAGCACAACTCATACGTTACCACCGATGAACAATACATTTGGCAGCTGATGTATTACATTCATTGCGCAACGCCAACTAGTAACTGTTGATATCTCACTATATTTCAGGAAAAAGAGTTGGTTCATTATAACTTTACACTCTTTTTTAAAGATTTCAAAATACGTTCACTTTATATACTTGTTATTCAAGACAATGAAACTGAGTAATCCTTTGTCTTGATGTAGAAATTTTGAGCAGTATTGGCAGATTCTAGAGCTTGGATCGACCATCGTACTGACACCACCACCTCAAACCGCGGGATTTTCAAGAATTCATAGAACAGCTCTGAGACTGGAAGCATCCCTGTGATATTAAGAAACCTTCAAGGATGTGGCCTCCTCGGGAACATTTGAAGGAGCTCCGGAGTTCGGGGCGTCGAGAATCTTGGGCGCTCCTGATCCAAATGTTCTTATAACCGAAAGTCGAGACAATGTAAGACAAGGAAAGTAAATCTCACAAGAAAGATTCAAAAGACTGTCTTTTCGTCATTTGTATGCCCCAACCAGTCTCCTTTTAGCAGGTAAATAAATATTTTTAGCACGCAAAACATCTTTTATTCCCATGTTTATACGTAACTTATGAGAATTTTAATCGGCTTAAAGTGGTTCGTTTGAGAATTTTAATTGGCTTAAAGTGGATTAAGTTCGTTTGAGAATTTTAATCGACTTAAAGCGGATTAAGTTCATTCCGTCAACGATGTCATATTTAGCCTAATATCATCATAAATTTGAACTGGCGAAATGCATTGCGGCGAATTTAGCGAAATTATCGAACTTCGATCGAACTCATAGAAATTCATTCGATACAATGAAGCTTTTGATGGAATTTTATACGAGAGTTCAAATAGTATAGGAAACCTTGTGGATGCTTGCATACAATTTAAACGATACTGTATGTCCTTGTCAAGACCCACGAACAACACGATATATTCCTGTAA
This sequence comes from Baylisascaris schroederi, assembly GCA_006503575.1. Classification (NCBI taxonomy): domain Eukaryota; kingdom Metazoa; phylum Nematoda; class Chromadorea; order Rhabditida; family Ascarididae; genus Baylisascaris; species Baylisascaris schroederi. The sequence goes on from QEWY01001877.1 coordinate 17,500, forward strand.
GGTTTCATGAACGATTAAATAAGATGATGAATCGCCGCGAGGATTCAGCAAATATTTGAATGATGCTGTAAAGTTTTCTGGGATTTGCGCGTATCTCGACAAATTTACTTTCAAAAAAAAGTTCAAACAGTGCAATAAATTTTGGCCAAATTTTTAAAATACTTCAAAAAAAAATATCTTAGTTCTTTTCCTTCAAACTGAAAAGATTAAGAAGAAGATGAGAATATCGGCGGAAATAAATTGGCCAAATTAAAAAAAAAAACTTTAGGAAGAACTAAAAAAAATCGAAATCAGAAGGGAAATTTCGAAAGAATTACGCTCAAAAGTTGGCAAATAAGCGAATCTCATTTTATTCAAATATTTGCTATCATATAAGCAATTCTTGATAATTTCTTAGAGAGAAAAAAATTTCAATAAAAGCAAAGTCGATAAGAGAATAGTCAAACGAAGAATCTGCAATCAGATTAGCTATTTCAAGTTTAATAAGGGACAACGTTTCTTTTTAAAGTAACCGGAAGTATTCACTTCTATGTGTTTGTTTGGCTCGCTGCACAAAAAAAAAAAACGACAGAAATTGAATATTTCCATCGCAATTTTGTCGTCTTGGAATTTATGGCTGCCTGATCGTTAAGGTTGGCATGAAAAAAAAAGTGAAAATTCAAGTCGCTATGTTCAACTTGCCAAATTCAAGGTCGAACAGTAAAGATTGCAATACAAAACAGAATGTTCAGCGTATAACAGCAACAGCTGTGTAGAGTCATGCAAAACACTAAAATCTTCGCTACATGGAGGGGAGGAGTGGACAAGGAAGACTAGAGGACGGGCAGGGATAAGGAGGGGGACTGGGTGAGGAGGAAGGAGAGCTTCGTATATTTCAACCGGTTGATGAGTTTCGAGTGAAAACACAAAGATGCTTTGATGATCGTTTGCTTATTGCTTGAAGAGATGAAGCTCGCGAGCGATTCCCTCGTGGATTACCTCAGAAGATGGCTGAGGATATTAATTAAATCCTCTTACTATCACATCAAGATCTTCAATAAATTAGCGTATCAGATGAGAGTTGTAATGCAATTGCTTTAATGATAGCATATATTGCATGAAACAAATGGAGGCAAGCTGAATATGCAGAGCATATCGGATGCACATTTTTCAAATCAATCCACCAATAATAAGACAATCGATAGTGGCGAAAATGCTCTGAAAATTATACCAATTAAGTAAGCTTTATTTGCTTGACGACATCATAAAACTAGGAGTCGAAAGAATCAACCAAAATTGACACAATCAATCAATGATATATATACATATACATGCGTCTTCTTTTCCTTTTTCTACCCTTCATCAATTATTTATTTCTGTTGATATTCTTTTTTCTTTTTTTATATTCCTCATTATGACCTCCATCACTGCGATAGCTCTGAACAGTAGTAAGATGTTACAACAATGAAAGACAAGTCCTGCAAAGAATCCTTGCAGAGCAGGAATTCAAATTCTTATTTCATTGCCAATCGCTGCGTGGTGTTTTGGTTTTTTCGAAAGCTTTTTGCAATACTTACACAATATTTTATGTTTCAATTTTGTCGGAAGCGAAGGATTCTTTCTTACTTGTGATATCTGCATTAGATGCGATGTTCCTTACTAATTGCCATCTTAGGCCAATATTTACTTCATAAAATTACGAAGGTTGTTACAAATATATTAATTGATAAAGTCATGTTAATATCATTAGAAATGTTATGATGTCATATGAACAAGGTATTCCCACCAGCCTGTTTTCCTTCCAATATCTAATAAAGAATAGATTAACCTCTTCTAGTTATCTCAAACAACGACTGTTTAGAGTTCTTTTTCGAAATAGTTATTATAACTGCTGTAGTACGTTTGAAATCACGATGCGTTCTCTTAACTTCATAGTCACTAGTGACTTTAAAGTAGGTAATATTATAGACTCCCATTGTTTTGGTGTATTGCATTTGTCTCTTACGTCCACGTTATCTTTCTCCTATCAGACTCGTTCCCTTCCTTCTTACTGCTCTCTCTCCCTTTCCCTGTCAATAAAATGGATTAGTTCCACCATTGTTAGGTCGTAATTATTTGCAGCGATGTCGGCCTTGCAAGATTTTGTGAATCAGCAGAAAGCTAAAGGTGCACTTGGTCCGCCTTCATTCAGTACATCGTTTTCGTCGTTCAATGAGCTTCGCTCAAAACTTTCATCGAGCATTAGCGGAAGTATCAGTGGTCTTCCGTTATTGTCTCGTTCGACGACCGTCGATCTGGATTCCGAAAGCCGCACCGATTCGGCTAGCACTTCCGGACAGTTGCCTTCATCACGTAACCGAAGAAACGGTGGCTGGTTTAGTTCGGTGAACGGAGATGAGGGAGTTTGCGGGTAAAAATTATTTTTTATGGCTTTTAACTTCTTTTTCTTTATTTGAAAAAAGTTTCTTCGAGGATTCTCATCTCGTTGCTTCCAAACTATAAGTTACTATGAGTCTCCACTTGTATATGTCGATGCAACTAAAAAGTAGAGAGTTGTTATAGGATGGCATTGATCTGTGCGGCTGAATATTTGCATCCTTTGAACAATATACAAATCTCCTCGAAAAAATATTTTTCAAAGAGGTGTATGCTATCCATAAAATGAAGTTATTATACATGTAGCACGTACTCCTATTGTTATAGACTAGTGTTGATTGTGAGCCCTTCGAGTTTTGGTTAGAAAACCATAGTTCCGCTTTCCATTAGGTTCGTTTTGAAAACATTTTTGGAAAAGTCGGTCGTTTAAAATGGTTTTTCGATGTTCGATTCAAAGAGTTGACAATATCAGCCGAGTATAAAGTTGATTTTACGAATGTTAAGTGCGATAATTTATTTCACTAATGCAGAGGTTAGAGAATGATTGTTTCATATTTTTGCAATCCTTTAAAAAGTCACAAAAATTTGCCCCGAAAGTTTGAGCCTCTGAATCGTAGCTGTAGAGATGAATGCCATCGGCAAAATGGCCTCGCTTCGACTTCAGTAACGTCCAAGGTTCAAAATTCAGACATTTATCCCACGAAAAGAAATTAGACTCTTGCTGATTCGAGCTTCAAGAAAGGACACTCAACTCTTGGAGATGATTCCTTCGGATTTGGCTTCTGCATTTTTGCCATAGCAATTACTGTGAATGTTAATCAATAGATTGCTCTAGAAGAAATTTTGTAGGGCATTTTCAAAACATGCAACATATGATTCTTGGAAGTTCCTTGTCGCCTATGGTCGGCGGAAATGCTAACAGGGCAGGATGATCGCAACTTGTGTTTTTCAAATATTATTTTTTATTTTTTAGATAACTCTCTATAATTTCCACGTAACCTGTATGCGAAGAGAATGAGTAGGGAATCGTGCCATGTTTACTCTATGTAAGTAGAACGGTGATCGGCTAATCACGGATGTGATTTAATTCATAGCAGGAATTTAAATGTTTATGAGAAAGAACAGGAAGTAACAGCACTTTGTTCTCGGTCCCCCCCCCCCCCCCCCCCCTTCATCAGATTTAGTCAGCAAGAGTGCACTAGAGGGGTTTTTTTAATCTTTGGAAATGAGCCATTTCAGAAGCGCGAGTTTAAGAAAGTATGCGTCAATGTAGGAAGTTGTTTTCAAGTTCATCTGTGTTTTTTTCCTTCGATAATTTTTCAAGTTCGCTTTTCTCTTTTGTTTATATGGAAGTTAAACTGTTCTAAGAAAGTGGAGTAATGAACGGGTCAACCGGATAGTTCGCATGTGACTGTATGTGGCGGCCACGGTCGATTTTTTTCTTTCATATAAACTATCGACGCATATATTTTGAAATCTGTGCATTTTTTTCGTTTTCAGATTGTCGCGTGTGCAAAGGATCGTTGCATTTTTTATGGCTTTATTTGGAGCGTTCTTTTGCTTTGGAATGGTAAAATATTCTTGAATCCTTGAATTCTTTAATCGACTAGAGATGGGAACTGTGAATAAGCACCTCGTAGTTCTGGTAGTGATTTGATTCATGGTATAGTTTTCAGCTGTAGGGCAAAGACTCTTCAAGATTGTTCTGTGGACAGTAGAAGGCAGAAGTGACGGGGATGTGAAAAGGTTTAAATAATGGAAAATTTCGAAACCTTGATCACCGTTTACCGAATTGGACGTTTTCATTTAAGCCACAGGACGGATATACTTACTTTTTACGTTAGCCGACCAGGCAAAACGTTCCGCACTTGAATAATGCCTCAGGGAATATTTTAATGAGTATTAGTTAAAACAGGAAGCGATCTTCATTACCGGAAAGGTGTTCTGCTGCCCTGTTTTGAAAAATAAGTAGTGATAGTAAAGTGCGCTAGTCTCTATAGTTTCCTACTTATAGTAAAGTAACTCGTGAATAGTGAGATCGATGAAGTTCGAACGCCTTTTTGAATTGGAGAGATTTTGAAGCTCGAACGAAATTGAAGACGCCTCTTAAAGAGAGGATTCGGCAAATTTTGAAAAGTATTTATGAAGGGAAACTAAATTTTGCAATTAGTAATCCGAAGTGGAACTCCTAACGTATAGCCGAGATTGTAAATATTGTTTCGATCTAGGCTATGCCATATCATAGCATTCCTTATCTTCTGGAAAAAAAAAAATTCGACAAACCAGGTAGAGCTGGAAAGTGTAAGTAGAGTTTTCTCTTTTGGTATAATGTGAAATCTGCGGAGGGCCGTTTTTCACACTGCACCGTTTGTAAAAGTAACAAAATTTTAGCTTATTACAGAATGAGTTAAGAGTCCAAGTGTGGCTGTGAAAGGAAATTAGATTGTAACTGAAGTGGAAGTTAACTGACTGCGTCGATGAAAATATTTCAATATAATCGAAGTCGAGTTTCACTAAATAAAGTAGGGCGTAAATGTTATTTTTTTATATTTCTCTAGTTTTCTCGAATAAGAGTCAAAATTTATGCACATAAATTGATAGCAGTTATATGTACATACATATATATATATATATATATATATATATAATATATATATATATATATATATATATATATGAAATATTTTCAAGTATGAACATGATAGCGCTATCCACTTTGTAAAGTGAAGCTTCCATTATTGTTTTTCAACTTTACTTACGGGATTTTACTGAATTATTCTTATCGTTGCAGTTATGCAGTCTTCATTTCTTCAATTGCAGTCAGAATCCTCATATAGCCTCATTTCGACCGTCTGCTTATCCTTATATAACTTGAAATTTCATTGCTTTTATAAATGGTGAAACCTAACTTACATTTTGCATGGTATAGATAGCAAAGTGCTTCAGCCTATGCACTTCATACATTCTCCATGTTATTGAGATTCATGCTTGCATTCCTTGTGTTGTTGAGAGTGCATACTTAAGAACTTCCACCGAAAATCCTGAAAATTAGGAACATCCTAAGAGCGAAAAAGTGAACGAAAAATCAGAAATCGTAATCATTCATCTCCTTATTCTGTGGCTTATGTTTTTGGATGTACACTCTCTGAAAAGCTCATTTCCAGGCTGTGGTGATGCTGCCATTGATCGTTATACAGGCTCGCAAATTTGCTGCATTGAACACGCTTGGTTCGGTTATGCTGATATTAAGGTATTCTTCTAATTATTTATTCGTTTTGAATTCTTTCCTATCGTATTCGTTGTTCAACCTATCCTAGCCGATTTATTCGAGACTCATCAAGTGATAGAAAATATTAAGATGACAAGTTTGCTGAATGATATCATATATGAATTGCATTAATTTCATATGCAAATATCGTCCAAAAGCTGTAGATGAATTCCGCTTAAACAGCATATTATAAACCAAAACTCGTAACCAGGATTAGAAATTTGTTATTTATATTCGTTAGGTTAATAATAGCTTCACATTTATGGTCGTGATTTATCGTTCCTCGTTTGTTTGTTTATCAAATAGATTTGCTTATCAGATATTAGGTTTTCATTTGCTTATCAGATTTCATTCCTCGTTCGCTTATCAATGTAGATAGGTAGATCTCATTATCAATATTTGTACATTTATCGGTACCAAAATATTTCTGTTGTAGAAAAAATACGATATTCCACGCGAATAATTCTGATGTGCTTTTCCATATTTTTATTGAAGTAATTAGAGAGATTGTAGAAGTTTTTTTTTTCTCTGTTTGATACTGTTTCTTAATTAACTAGATTGTTTTTTTTTTGATTCAAAAAATTGCAGTTTTTTTTCACTGTTTAAAAAAATTGCAGCTTTGGATTCTTGTGGGGACCGATGAATTATGTAAAGCACATGCTATCACAGGAAAGGCGCTACGTGACAGCCGTTTATCTCTCTACGGTCATCGCGACGCTATACACAAGTGTTTGGGTGAGTATGTTCTTTTAGCATGCGTTTTCTTCACTTTCTGTTGTGACAGTTCCAGCTGCTCTTTGAAATTGTGGAATATCTTAATTGTTGTTGCGTTCATAGGTGTGTCATCACTTCTATTTGGTATGTCCTCTTCGACTGTGGAGTATCTAATGAAGTATGAAAATATTAGTGTGTCACGTTATTCCTCTAAACTAATATCTGTTTGTCTATCTGAATCTATAAGAATTTGTCGGGATTGAGCGATTATCAAAGGTGTCCGCATCCGTGAAGCATGTCGTAAATCTTCGGTAGTAAACAAAATTGTTTCACTCATCAGCAAGCATAATGAATATTCAAATGAATGTTGTACGACACTATACTGTCGTCAAGAGCATTTAATGTATTGTTGGCAATGATGACCCAATGCCAAAGTGTTCGATTTATGCGCCACTGTTGTCCTCATGACAAAATAGCTTCAGGTTTATTTTAAGTTTGGATTTCAACATAAAGCGTTAATCGTTGGCTCACATACTTAGCACTTAGGGGTTCATTGAATAGTCTTGAGGACTTGAAATAGACCCTTTTGATTATGAGATATCAGATTTTCATTTGTTTAACATTCATCGTCCGCTCATCAATGCAGATAGAAGTTGAGGAGTTCTTTTCAGCATTCAAGGTCTTGTACGGTAAAGGAATCACCTCCATTCATGAAATCTTGTATAGTTTGTCAATGCAATTGAAGGTAGGTGAGGGTAGTGAGATAAATGGATCGGATCCAGATGTCCGTATCTCTCACCATTCCAGTGCTTCTTGTCGAGCTTTCCATGAAGCGATTAACTGGCAAATCCCGTGGGATGTTTGCTGACGATTTGCGATTGCAATATATATGCAAATTGGTTTAGAAAAAGGCAGTGGAGGATGAGCGTTGAGGTGGAAAGTATTTGCAAACGAAATTGTGTGTGGATATCTTACGTATTTGCCCGTTATGATCCAGCTAAAAGCTGGCTGCATGTATCCACAGTTTAAGCAGTTCTTGGAAATAAACGTATGATACTTGCCTCCCTTCGTCCTTCCTTCCCTCTCTCATCCCCCTCCCCCTGTCCTTCTTCCATTCGCCTAAAGGCTTTATTATCGGGACATGCGCACAATGGTGGCTTTTATGTAATGATCTGCAGAACGCCGTACATAGCACGGGGCATAGAGGTAGAATTACGTCTTATATTGCTGTCGCACCTCGGATTTCATACGCTTTTATATTCACGTATCATGAAAGGATTGCGTTTTGATTATTTGGAATCCCTATTTTGGTTTTGATGAAACGTTGTAAACTGAGCCTCTGTGTTATATTCCTGTTCACTTTCACTTCTGGCCCCAATTGTTTTTTTCAGCGGTCTCATGATTATAAGTAATATAGTAGAAGAAAATTGGGGTCATTATGTAATGCTGTTATGGGTAATGATTTCAAGATATCTTTTAGAAGTCTTTAAGAGTTGAAGGTGCAATACGAGCATCGCTTTGGTGCCTTATAGCGAGGTGAATGCTTCTCAAGATAAGAAAAACTAAGCTGCATAGTCAAATCTGAGTGGTTCTAATCCATGCGTACATCCTAAGGCATTCATCTAGCAGTTTGAATTATGTGCTGAAAGGCGACGTTTGACAGCACATATGCGTTTTGTATGAAAGGGTTATTTCGAAATTATTGACTCCTGGATTTTTGAGTAGAGCATAAAAAGGGGCAACTATGTTTACAGGGAAGTTGGAGATCTGCCACTGAATGTGTGGTACAAAAAATACCAGCACATGAATACGGATATCCGCTTTCTTCTTATTCATCTGCTAATATTGACAGATGTGCGTGATGTTCACAAATTTTGAGGAACCTTTAACCTCAGATATATGATGTAAATGGAGTAGTGGACTTTTAATTGACCGCTAAATGAATCGATCAGTGACCAGGATTAAAGTACCACTTGGAAGAAGGCAACTAAAGGCTCATTCATTTTTATGCTGAGTTTAAATTTGCGTTTTCAAAGCAATATCATCTCTTGATTTATGTGTATGTGTATGCTTGTTTGCGTGTTGATACAGCAGTTTCCACTTAAGAATCAATGGAATTGTACGTTAATGAATTTCACGGGTATGTATGGTATGGTATGGTATCTGCGGTATGATGACCCCAGTTTACGCGAGCATTTTGCAACGTTAAAAGGGAATGTTGAGGAAGGATTAGTGGTAAATCTGCATATTCAAAAATATGTGATGGGTAATTAAGTCGGATATATCTAGAGGAGGAGAATACTTTGCAGATTTGAAAAAGCGTTTTTTGCGCTAAAAATATTGGTGCATTTTTGCACGTGTTTTATTTACGTTGATTGCTTTAGTGAGTGGAATAACAGAAAGCACATATACACCATGCCAGTCTTTTTGAATGCTACGATATGTGGTTTTTGCAGATGCACTTAACAGTTTGGCATTTGCCATCTGTGCATGTCAAAGGTGGAATGATTTATTAGCAGTTAGTGGAACTCTTTGAAAAAACCGATGTCCTTTTTCCATTGTTTGTCCGTTACGAAGAAAGCTATATTTTCTTTATGAATGCAAGTTGAAATTGGCGAACAGACACAGCAATTGTTCTTGTATATCGAATTTGAGTTCCTTTTATGCACCATCAACTTCAACAGAAAGTATTGAATTCGTTAGGAGGGGCAACGTGTATATGTATAGAAGAATGATAGAAAAAGCAATTTAATTAGCATTTACAAAGAAGAAACATTTACAAGAAGCATTTAAATAAGCGAACCCATACTAATGCGTGCCATTTGCAATACTCTCAATGATGAAATCTCATAGACAGTGAGGATATGAACTTGTGCATATGCGATTTGCTTCTAATTATTGAGATCGATTCATTGATGCGCCAGGTAGGATACATCTTTGGAGGAATTATCACTCATTCACTTCTATGGGCTAGTCATCATTCGTACGAATTCCTCGTAGTCGATCTGAAAGTTGATCTATTTGCTCATGGAAATGCTATGGGTTTTACTTACACAACTATTTCGATATTATTATTTGCATTGTTACTGCTGTTATTGTTGTTTCCTAATTTTTATTTTATCGTTATTCATTAATATTATTATTATTTTCACAATATTTACTATTTTTATTGTTTATCAGTTTTGATAGTATTTGTTAACTATTGTTATTAATAATTAATTGTTAAAATTACTATTATTTTCATATTATCATTGTTACATTATTATTGGAGTCAGTTTCAAATAAGCTTAGGCATAGGTGATGAGGATTGTTTAATGAGCAGTGAAGACGTTGTCTGTAAGCGTATCCATAACTGTGTCCTTCCACTTCCCGAGCACATACTCAAATCGACTGAAATGCTGTCGGTAATTCGACGACGCATTATTTTGCAGGCTGAATACCTTAGTTACTATGCCTAAAAAACCACAGTGCACTAGCTCAGTTGATCTGAGTTTCTCTTGGGGAATTGGATGGCCTTCGCTTCTGATTCAATCGCTTTATTATTTTTTTTTTTTACTATGGCCATTACTATCGTTATTTATTGCCAGTATTCTAATTTTCATTATTACTACTGAGAATTGCACTAATAACAGTTAGTATTATTAATTATTTGCTATTATTTTTTACTTATGATTATTATAGCTATCCATTATTTTTCGTTTTTAATTTTATTAGTATTATTACTGTAACCACAGTAACCATTATTATCGCTGTTGCTATTGGCGTCTGATAAAGATTATCTAACAGAGGGAGAAATATTTGTAAAAGAAGGAAGATATTTAGCTAATAAAGTGATATATTTCAACTTCGGGGGAAACACTGATCAAACTTTAAAATGAAAACAATATATTTATATTTCTTTCGGCTCCATTCGCATTTATCAGCCCCTAAACTATGGGAATCATCGACTATTCACAGGAGACAGAGGAGCTTCTTGCCATCTCGTCTTGCCTGACCTCCTCGCCTTTTAATACCCAATTCCTTTTTTTAATTACTACCGCTAAAGTTCTTCGAGTTGAATATTTTTTAAAGAGTGAAGGAATTGTATTTTCTCATTGATTAATGATTGCTCTAAAGGGCGTTTTTTTGTCGAGAAGCTAGTATATTTATTGGGTGAACGAGGAAAAGGAAGCAATATTTCGGCTTGATGGTGCGCCCACATCATGCTGTTGACGTTTAGAAGTAGGCCATCATGTGATATACGGTAGGAAGTAAGCGAGGCAATAGACATTCGATTGTTATCGTTGACGCTTTGTTTTTGACACATTTTCGACGTTTCCATCAATCGACATCAATTCAAATGCCGAAAAAGTGCATTTTTGCATTGATCTCTCTCGTTGCAGTCTATGATTGCATTGTTATTGCGAATAGAATTGATTTTTTGGAGTGCGTGCATAGCGGCTGCGTTTTACAGATTACATATGAATGCAATGGAATGTGCATTGGAAGGATTCTAACATTGTTTTATGAGCAATGATCGATAAATTTGTTCATTTGATTGAAGCGAATGGAAGAGGCAAACGCAGTACTCTAAACCATCTGCTTTGTAGCGTAAAGAATGCTTTTGTGGAATGCTGCAAGCGGATATGAATGTCAGCTGGAATAGAGTTTGCCTTCGTATCGTTTTGGCCATCTTGTTGCTTAAGCTAGTAACAGACGGCGGCAATTCGTCTAACGATAGCTGTAAACATGTCGAAAAACAGATCTAAATGAAACTTATAAAGATTCATTCGAAAATGAAGTACGTAAAATATTGCATTTCACTCGTTTCGTATTGTTCAACAATTGGTCAAATCATCCGTCACGTATGTAAATTGTATTGTAAAATATATAATTTTCGATTGTTTATTTTAAATTTTTTGAGCACTGAGACGGCAATTATTCTTTTTGATTTCTGTGCGCGTATATACTTCTAAGCATCATAACTATGGTATCTGCTTTCATTTCAAATAACTTTATCGCAGTCGTTTGCATATATCCTGGATTGAATGTTTTATCGTATTTTTCACTTACGCCGTGCCTTGTTTTTAATTTATACTTATTAATTTTTTTTTATATGTACTAATCATTCATTAAATATGCAATTAATACTATTTATTTTTATCATTATTCACTAAGCATGGGAAAACTAATAGTTATTAGAGATTTGAAACTTATGGGGAAATTATAAGTTAACGAGTGTTAGGGAGGTAAATTGAAATTTCGAATGCGATATGTCTGTTGGAAGTTTTAGTTTTAGTTATATATCGGCTTTCGTGTCAAAAAAAAAATTCATAGGGAATCGAAAGTTGGTTTTTTCTCGTTTTTTTGCGGTAGATTCTAAAGTTTGTTTCGTAATTAGTATATAGAGATGTCAATTTTTTTCTACGAACTCATTCAAATCTAAAATAGCAACAAATAACAAATAAGTAATAGTTATTGATTGTTTGATTAACTGAGGCGTTATCGAGAAAATAAAGCCGTTCGTTGTTTGCGGTTGTGAACATATTGACTGAGATAAAACTAAGCAAAAACACTCTCAGCTAGAAAAAAAAAAAAAATTCTGTGCAGTTGTTTTGTACGCAGCAGGATATATTTTGATGACTTGTCAACCTTAAGAGGTATTATGTTGTGTTCTTATTGGTTGGAGTACTTTCGGCAATATCTAGCCAGGCAATATTAAGCTGATTGATGGCTTCTTATATTTTTGAGTGACTCATTGTCGCTCTCATAAAGCTCAATGGGATTTCATATCCGAGCAATAAATACATAGCGAGGGGCGATGAAAGAGAAAGAAACGCTTTCACGCTTAGGCAAGATTTTGAAGCCTCTAGTTTGTGATGAGTGGGATAGGGATTCTATTATACTTATTGGTTAGTTAGGTCGAGCTCATCGAGTGTAGAGGTATTTTTATGTGGAGCAGTATTGGGGATTTTACTGCAGAGTTTTCAACAACGAACTAGCTATTTTTGGTAGTCATTTACTCAAAGGAAACTAGCAAAATGGCGAATGTTCATGACCCGTATTTAAGGTGAGGAATAGATATTAGAAAACCAACTAATCTAAACACGATGAAATTTAAAAAGTGTTTGAAATCTTTTATATTACTAATGGTCTTATGGACTTGACATCAGATTGAAAATGCTTTCCACATAGCATTAGTCTTTAGGCATATTGCTGAAAATTTTGCATTCATCTTAAGTACTCATTTGATAGGAGCACATTTTACTACACGTTCTTGGAGTTTTAAGGATATTTAGTGGACAAAGAAAATATAAGTACATACCTGACCATCACCATCAATATCAACTTCAGAGATGATTTCATCGACTTCTTGATCGCTGAATTGTTCACCCATATGAGTCATAAAGTATCGAAATTCCTCTGCCGTTATAAATCCGTTTCCGTCTCTATCGAATACGCGGAATGCTTCTCGGATCATTTCACTATCGTTTTCCTTAATATCTTACGTCACTTAAATAAAATGCATCTACCACGTTTATCGCTTTTGAATAGATTATTGCATAGGGAGGAGCCAACTAAGACTCATTTGGTAAGCAGTAGTTGATGCATTGTCTGTAGTGGAATTGATAAGAGATTGTTCAATAGAAGCCGCGAAATTTTTCGACGAAATATCTTCGCTCTAATTCGTTCTATTTGATGTGGCAAATATATGTCGGTTTTTACGGTAAACCTTCCCTCCATTTCCGGCTACTTCATTTTGCGAGAGAGTCTGTTTTGATGGCAGTAAGAAGGTGAATACATTTTGTTGGTTCCATTATGCTTCAGTTGTTGATGCACTTCATTTTCAAAGCGTTCAATATCTCATCGAAAGGTTTTCCTGTAGAAAAAGATAAAAGTGTCTCTAGCGGTGAAAGGTAGATTTGGTTGCACTATGTGACTCTTTTGTGCATAGTGTAGTTTAATAGTTGGTCTGTTGTGTGCCAATGGTGCATCATGCCAGTGATTCCGCCCAGTGCGATTAAGCTACAATTTGCAATTTTATGAGATGAACGAGCGGTTTTGTCATAAAAAATATTTCTATTCCAGTATCCCAACCTTTGATTTTACATGTAGAAGGAAGAGTGGTAAAGATGCGGACAGGAGTTGGGAGGGAGGACTAGGTAGCATAGGGAGGACAGTTAAAAGAGGTCGCTTGCGCCATTTGGGCCAAGAGTTCGAAGGTCAGTCTCGTATAGTCAATGAAATCTTTTATATCCCAGTGGATCGCTGGTTGATTGCAGTATTAAAAGCTCACTTATTGATGCTTGACATCTGAATGTTTAACGTCCGAGGGAAGCTGCGCCTGCTATGTCTCTGTCGAGTAGGGTGCTGCTGCTTAAAATTACCCGCACAAGGAGCATGCGATAGTTGATGTAGCTGTCGAGAGGTAAGCACCGAGCTTGCAGGTAACTGACCTTTCCAGCTTCTTTATTGTTTCTTTTTTAGGAAATCGGAAGTATTTGCCGCAGTTGTCGTTGTTGCAATAGCATACTAGAAAGGAATGGCATACCTTATTCATACGTTTCATCATCTGACAGAATTCGGGGAAGTCGATTGTGCCACTGCCATCGATGTCGACCTCGTTGACCATGTCGAGAAGCTCTTGTTCGGTGGGATTCTGACCCAATGATCTCATCGCAACTCCCAACTCTTTTGATGAGATTGAACCATTACCGTCCTGAATTAGTGTCTCTATGAAATTTTGTTGTTGCTTTAGATACCAATTAAGTGGTTGTCTTTCACTCATTCAATTCTTTACGTTGTGGCCTCGGATCAGGATAGCAAGGGCAAAAGTAGCGATCTTCTTAACATCATTTACGGAGCAGGAAAACAGATGTAATAAGCAACCGATACCCCCTCACCTGGGTGGCATTGCATCTTTGTTTTTATTTCATCATTTGGCTTGAATATTATTAGAGATATTATTGTAAGGCAATCCCAAACTAGTATGCAAATTGAAGATCGTTTGCTTTCATTTCTTTTATATTGTTTGATAGGGTCATAACATGCTGGAAATTCCATTCTTGTTTCGATTATTGAGAGAAAGATTATCAGAAATTATCAAAAAATAGATAACACAACGATAAAATGGTTGTTGTGGGGGAGACATTGAATTGTTTCGCGACTCTCATTGCTTCTTTGATTTAATTTTATAATTTTTGGCGTTTGTTGAATAGAGATTAGTTTTAATCGAGGGAGTGGTGCTATTCGTATACCATTTAAGCTTTATGCCATATCTTGACCTTATTTGTGTTAATTCTCGAGACCTATCGAAGTTTCGAAGAATATTAAGCTGTCGGCACTTTCTTTCTTCGTTTTTGTGATAGAAAGAAGTATATATCGGAATTTGATTTACTGCACTCTAATATTTTGTAGTTCACTACTTCTATAATGGTCTATTGTTCTGAGGACTTTTCTAACGGCGTTTATGTCATTTCCCATATGTAAGTGTTGTGCTGCCGAAATTCCTAGAATGTTAGGAGGAGGCTTTACTGAAAGGTATACGATAAATCTGCCTCAATTACTTTCGATATAACAACCTATCCACAAAGAATTTTTTGGGAAGGGCTTGCAATCTATGCTCTAAGGCGCTTCCTTTTCGATATAAATAACGAAAGGCGCAACATCAGTAGCATTAGTCTAATTTTGTACGTTCTTATGAAGCAAGGGAACACATTTTTTTTCGTTTAGAGTGCGTTTAATTCAAAGCGTACTGGTAGATTCTTAAGCAAGCACACTGCTTCGATTCTTCGATTAGTTTTTGCATTTAAATGCGGTAACTGTTTTAAGAAATGGAAGTCCTGACAAGGGAAGTATTCCAGAAGAGAAAATATATGCCACAACCTTCCTTCCTGCCCTCCTTTCTCTTCCGCACAGGTCTCTTGAGTCATATTGGACTTTATGGGAAAAATTTGAGGGGATCATTCAGAGGCGTGTTCTCCGAGAAGGTTTATCCACAAAGATGGTGACTGATCTGGTCAAGTTCAGTTTTAGATCTGGCAGCCTAGTAATTTCTTTTCTTGAGGAGTCTCTTGAATGACCTTCAGAGTGTTTGTTTGCGGAGCAGTCCCGATGACAGGAGAGAACGAGCGCGAGAATTCATCTCCACTGCCACAGATTAACTATAGAAATTAGCCTCACATTTACATATGAAAAATTCTGCGGTAGTTTTTGAATCGGATGTAGGCTTATCTGATCGTCGTTGCGCGAGATTGGAGGAGCGGAGGAGGGGGGGGAGGTGGAGAAGGCTCAAAAATGCAGACATTCCTTCTATAAGGCGCTCATTTCTCGTGATCTCATTGCTCCAGTTTTTTCCCACCTCTCAAATCTAAATTATCATCTTGAATAGTGAAATCAAGAGTCGCTAACTGTAAATGCTTTCTGAATTAACGTGAACCGAACAGGAAATGTTGAATATTTAATAGAGGAGTGCATTTTATTCGTTCTTAAGTGTGCCGTTTTGCTGCTGTTTTCCTCCCTTTCAGATAGATTAAAAGATGGTCAATGCAAGAAATTAACCATGAAATCGTGTAGAAATTTTCCAGCGTGACTAATGATTTAGTTTCCTGAGTTGGAATTGTTAAAGTGAGGTACGCCGAAGAATTATGTCTTATCCACTGATAGTTGGGTGATAAGGAATGATTTAAAAAATGAAAATTACTCATCCACTGATAGTGATAGTGATAAGGAGTGATCTAAATGATAAAAATTAATGATGTTTGCATAAATGTTTGAGTTTAGAGTGTAATGAAATTATTCACGCTTATCGTTTTCTTTGATTCGCATAAGCGTTTAAAAAATCGATTCGCTTTTTTTATTCATAGAAATTGAATTGGTTTTTTTTATAGCATTGATTTGAGAGGCGTTGATCGTTGAACAAGAAAGCAACAAGGAAGCTACCAAATTTTGAACATTATGAGCTCCTATGTGCAAATATTTTAATCGCAGTGGGTTAATGAAGCTTTTGTTTAAAGGTAAATATTAAAAATTCCAAGCAAATAAGAAATGCGGAGTAATCGCCTTCACAAAAAAAAATTGTTGTTACATTTTTGGGCATTCTCATTTAATTTCATTGTGTTATGTAAATTCGCTTGCAGTATTGAGATCTTTTAGTTATCCTTATTCTTATCCTTCTAGTTATCTATATATCCTTCTATTGTCTTCAAAAAGGTCGTTATGTTTGTCGTTTATCCTACTGCCTTGCAATAGAAGGGGTCCTTCTGTTAGGGATCGTATGGAATGATTACCACTATAAGGCGATAGGCGATATTAGCTCCTTCCCATTTCTTGAATATGCAGGGAACGTATATTTCAATCGAATCTTGCATACTGGCGAAGTTGGATTATACTCGATCACAGTTGGAATCGGCTTCGAGTTTAACGCACGTCAACAAGGGTATCGGCTGAGTTCAGTTAAAGTTAAATCTATTAATCCCGGTGTATTTGTTCAATAGGCGTTAAATATTGATGTAGTAATTATGAAATTTTAATTGGGATAATATATCTATTAAGTTGTTCTCTTACATCACAGTGCATTTTCGAAAAAATTTGGGTATTCAAAAATGAAAGAAAAAACGCCGATTTGTCTTTCATTCATACTAGTTGGCTTGCGGAAGTACGCATTTTTTGTGGAAGATTTGTGGCCAGCGGTTGGCTTTTTTTTTAGAAAATCAAGTCATTAGTTTTTTAGCAGTTGATGAAGATGACTATTCAGGTGAGCGAAATGCAAAGCCTATGCCCTCTCATTTTGATAGGGATGTTTCTCTATTTATTTCGTGTTAGTGTGGTTTCTTTTTCATCTGGTAGCATAAAAATTTGAAATAGGAGTGACTAGAAGGTGAGTATTGGAAGACTGAATTACCTTGTCGAATAACCGGAATGCTTCCTTATATTCGACCAGCTCTTCTTCACTAATACCTTCAAGTTGATCGGCAGTGCTCTGCTGTTTCCATCGGTTGAATAGAGACATCTTCCGATTGCTCGTCATTTTCGTTGTTTGTTGTAACTGAAGATCTGATATGAAGGCCTCTTGAGGCACCGCGGATGTTGGGATTGGATGTCTCGGGCGTTATCTAAACGCTATAGGAATAGTTAGTGGGAGGGTTCGTGAGCGGTGCGAATATGTCGCTGTTGCTTCGAATGGTTGTCGGTCGAGTTGTTATTAACCGGAAGTGAAACGATACAACCGCGCATAGAAGTTTGTCAAATCGGAGTCGCAATCCCGTTGAATACAAGGAGGGAGAACTCTGACGACTGCAGTATACTTTATGGAGGTAAGAGGTAATATGTAATCAAGAAGAACAACAGAAGAATTAGAGTTTTAGAGGTGTAGAATAAAAGCACGAGATGCAAAATGCCCTCACAACGAGCCAACTGCAGGCACCCTTCAAGGACGGCAATCGGAGAAATGAATGCTGTTGTGGTTTGGCTCCGCCTCCGTCATGGGGCGGGCTCCACGCCGTGCGTTTGGATATCCTCAAGAAAATAACCAGCTTCGGTTTAATAGCTTTCACATCCCCTAATTACGACATCTTTAGTCGAATTTATTAGTGGAACCTCTTTATCTATATGCAATTCATGGTCCGTTCTGTAGCAAGTTGAATCACCTGTGACCATCTCCTCATCAGGTGTTGCTGGCATGCAAACATGGCTTAGGATCTGTTTGTCTCCGCTTTCATATGGTTTGACCCCACTCTTCTTGGAAAAAGTTGCGATCTGTCCATTTGTTGAGCTTCACGATTGTATCGAACAGGGATAGGCATCTAAAAGCTCGAAAGAAGAGAAGGCCGAAGAAATGTTCTGTCTGAACTGTAATTTGTGAACATCGGCCACTTATTTTATTGGTTGGCCGGTCCGAAAGAGAGGGGAAGAGGATGTGCGAGGAGGTGGGAAGGAGAGGGAAGTTGGGGCTGTCAAGGTTGAAATCTTAGTGACCTGTGGGATGTTGCATATTTTTAAGTCAAAGACCTCACCTTTGGCAGTTGTGTTGCAGTTTCCATCCCAGGCATCTTGAACTTCTTTTCTCAGCTCCTTTTTTTCATCAGGAGTTGATTTTCAGTGACTTGACAGTGGTCGGGAGTGGTAATGGTCAATCAGTTTGCTTTGGTGCTGACAGCTCGTAGTTTTGACTGTGGTCATTTTGCATCGATATTTTTGTCTTTAATGATGGCGGTTGTTTATAATTTATTGAGTTTCGCAAATTTATGGTTGATAAAATGCGATGGTGCACGAAGAGGTGATAGATGAGGGAGAGGGGCTGTGGAGACAGGAAGTCACTTTTGCAAAACTCATAGCGCTACCACCTTTAGGCAGGCCAAATTGGAAACACGAAAGCATTGGCGAATTGCTTCTGAATTGCTTTTCTTCTTCAATTAGAAGGACAAATAAGATGGTCATATTGCACCACTGAATGATATATTTTTATTAGGTTTCAAGTTTTCATCTTCTTCCCCCCTCCGCCCTCTCCCCACCCTCCTGCATTCTTTTTCGTTGGCTGCTGATCTGAGTCCCTACCTGCGCCTTTGAGGGTTTTGACCCAGAAAATGTTCAGAGTTCAGAAAGTATCATTGTGGGATTTATGTTGTCTATTCCTGAAAGAAGCGAATTGAAGAATTGGCTGTCAAGGGGGGTGCAGCCTTCGATTTCCGTTCAACAGTAAAATCCTAATTATCTATGGCGATCTCCACGATCTGAATGAATCCACATCGTTACTGCGAAACTGCTTTGTGTAATGTCAATGTTACAGTCCTAGCGTGTAAAGCTCATTTCTTGACCTGTTGAACAAATCGTTCAACTTGAAGCTTACCTGTTCAAAGTTTATTTTCACTCTTGGTGTTCACCAGTTGATTAGGACTAAATGTCTAATTGCATTCTTTGCTTGCACTGCTTGGCCAAGACTGCAGCTCACTGTTCACTTACATTCTAAGCGTCCATCAGTTTTGACTGACAGCTAACTGAGGCAGTCGCTTGGCGAACTCTGATGATATATGCAAACGAGTTTACACTGATTGGCGGTTCATTGGTGAGCCATTACGCATAGGCGCAATACAATCAATGCCTATCCCATCCTAGTGGAATGAAATTCTCTGGTCAAATGCTTTTTTAAAGAGTCTGGGTGTCGGGAGTTGTCTGTAGACAACTCGACAGGCATGTATCGCACCGACATTTCTTCGATTTACGTTGCAGTCACCTGAAAGAGTTATAGCCTTATGGAAGTTTTATTGCTCGTTGAGATGTTGTGTAATTGAAGTTTACGATAAGATATTTTTCTTTTATTTCCCATTTGAATGAAAGCCGACTCAACTGTTCAACTAAAAAGTGCTCATGATGTTTATCGAGTGTTTATGAGTCTTTTTTAAGTATGTTTGAAGTTGGGTATGTTAATGGAGAAATGAAGTTTGTAAGAATTACGCATTTGATGTTTTCAGCTTCACTTTGCAATCACATTCAGAACCTTCATGTACACTGTTCTGGGCAATTTAAGTAGTACAGGAATTTTGAAGGAAATGCTGAAGATGGGAAGTAGAAAAAATAAGAGAAGTAACGGTGATTCACTAACAAAATCGTCCAAAACTTTTCTAAAATTGTAAGGCGTAGTGTGAAACAGGTTTGCCCACATATGATTATGATTTGATTTGATTATCACAGGACTGTGATCCCAAAGTTGCTCTTTTTTAGTGAGGGAAGAGGGA
Source organism: Baylisascaris schroederi (assembly GCA_006503575.1). NCBI lineage: Eukaryota > Metazoa > Nematoda > Chromadorea > Rhabditida > Ascarididae > Baylisascaris > Baylisascaris schroederi. The sequence goes on from QEWY01001877.1 coordinate 37,549, forward strand.
ACTAAAAAGCAATTCATAGCGCTTTTTTATTAGCTTATCGAAGAAAGTATTTTCAGCAATATAGCAATCAAATTTGCAAAATTTTTACCGCATAAGAATTTTATGCATTCGTCTGAGCGATGCTGAAAGTGAGCTTAATGAAGTATGATCGGTTGAAAATGTGTCCTTATTATCAATCAAAAGTGAATCTTCAAACAGATGTTATGTCTAGTCATTGTGAACGTCATTGCATAAAATTGTTGCAATATGGTAATTGCAATTGCAATTGCATAAAGCTGAATTCCCACTTTGTTCGCTTCTCCAATGAAAACTCCATCGAAATGACCGTCATGCAAAAAGAATCTTATAATCGAATTTGATTTATTCATGCAACTATATTTTTTTGTATTTTCACACTTTTTGACTCAGTGGTTGTCCGTCGATTTTGTAGCTCAAACTGATGGTTTTTTTTTTTAAATCTTAAGGGGAAGGGATTGTAAACGGTGGGATGTGTTGCTTCTTGATCAGCAGATTTGGACCTATTCTGTAGACTTATGTTGTTTTTTTATGAGATGAGATTTGCATAGACATCTAGGATTATTAGATTTATGAGATTATCTTTCGTTGTTGCATAGTGTTTATTTATAAAAAACTGCTTATGAGATAAGGGAACGTGCAATTTTTTTTTTCTATACTGCATAGCTGAACATCAGAATATTATGAGAGAGAAATGAGTTCAGAAATACTTTAAAACTGCGTAATGGTACAAGTCCTTTGAATATTTCGTCTCTTCTGTTTCGCATTGTTCTGTATTTTGTTTCACTCTTTTGGAGAAAGGGGAGGAAGTCGTGAACTTCCCATTCGTTGAAAGTATTATGATTTGATGGAGTAGATCAATGAAGAATGCATGTGCATAATATAGGCAACAAGAGGGAGCACTAAAGTAGTGTGAATTACAGTGCATTCCTAGGGGATCATTTTTGGATTGAATGTGAACGGCAAAAGATGGGGCGAGACAGATTTGATCTGCGTTCATCTTTTGATTGAGATATATTTTTTTGCTTGGCTTCTTTCTTTCTTTTCACAGATATTTTCATTGTTTTTATAGATTGGTGCAATTCGATATTCGCACTAAAATGCGAATTCGCGTTCTTTTTTCCACTCTTCAATCATTGCAGGTGTTATATATATAAGAGAGGATATATATATATATATATAATATGTATATATATCCTCTTTTTGTTTGTATTCATTTAAATGTGTCGGCCCATTTGTTAGCCCACTGACGAAGATAGGAATATTGCTAAATATTATAGTCGATATTCTTTTGCATTTTTTACATCTACATCTTCATTGTACCAATAGAAATAATGAATTAATTAATTGTAATTTCTTAAAAGGGAGGAATGTCTTCTGAAGAATTATTACCTGTCCGAGAAATGGATTTTTTTGTTTATTTTGTGGAATTTGAAAAAACAGTGTTTTTTCGTAAATGTATTTTCATGCAACTGTGAAACTTAGCCCTTCAGGGCATTCCTGTTTGGATTGCTGGAACATATTAGCCTTCAGGTGCTAAGTAGATATGCAGGTGGTTCCGGTTTTTATATGGTCTTCTCAGGTGTGCCATTATCTTTGTCGGTAATGTGGCACCCCTTTGTTGTCAGTCTATCAAAAATTACGTTGTGGTCACATGTCAAGCTTATTTGATGCCTATTTAGCGATGTTTTTATAAGATTGAGTTTATGTGATGGCTGTTTAATGCACATTAGAGTTCAAGTGAATATTTAGGCGGTGAGATTAAGCTATCTATATTGCTTTCATATATGAATTTTTTGAGTGAGAACCTAGTTGTATTAGGCGTCGGCATGGTTGAGTTGTTCGGGAGTGATTGAGGCTAGGTATTTTAATTCGGTCACTTCAAATTTCCAGCAGGGATGCATGCTTTGAGGGTGTTTGCTATTGAAACACTGTTATATTACCGATGAGGTTACGTTCAGATGCTCGACTTCAATGAACAATATTAGATGTGCAGCATAACTAAGGATTAGTGTTATGCAAGGAGTCCCAAGTGTGGGGAGCCCGGCTGTGTGATGTGGTGAATCATATCCTCCGCGATGCGGAGGATATTCAAGCTCCTCTTGGGTGATAGAAGGTTGGAAAACGGATTTTTTTATCAGGCGAACGCCCTCACATTGCTCGTGCTCTATCGTTGTTCACGTAGGATTGCAGTGGATCAACAATTTTTGAGAAGCATTTTTCGGGATATTAGAACATAATATAACAAGCTCTAAGAAGTTTTTCCGACGATTAAGTATAATGTGATGGAATTCAGGGAATTTTATATTCGACAATAAATATTGTTGCATTATATATGAAAGTTTGACTTCTATAGTATGCTGTTATACAACCGAGGTGATGCAGCGTAGTGTGAAAATGATATTCATTTTGTCCCTCGTTAAATAATTTTTTAGTAAGCTCGAGATGTTTTCGTTCATTCGAAACATGTTTCCCATTAAGTGAAGGATATACGTGCGTTGACGATGTTGTAAGACGTTGTGATTTCAGCTGGAATGACATTTTTCCCGTGATGAGATTCATTTATTCTATTATTCCGATTGAATGAGTCTCTGTTGGGAGAATTTCTCCGAAAAGCATGATGAAAATCTAACGTTTTCGGCTCACTTGTAGTATAAATTTCTGCGCACTCACGAAATTCGACGAATTCGATAGCTGTGGCCTAGGCCTATAATTTGGCACATTTCTCGTGTCATTGTTGTCTTTTGAGTGACGGTGACTCTTACAAATTTTAGATTCATGAGATTGTTTTGTCGTTGAAATAATTCAGTTGGGACGAGGGCACAGTTCTGCAACGATTTGATTTTTTTTTCTGAAATTCATTGTTTTATTGGTAATTCTAACAAGCTCTTATACTGTTTCTTTGAATATATTTGTGTGGATTTCTTGTCCAACCCATCTGAAGCTATTTTCCGTTTTTTTTTCTTATTATTTTCACTACATCCGAATGTTATCTTTTGCATTAAATCGTTGTTTCTCTATTAACAGTCTTGTGTCACGCTCCACCTCAGCGGATCTTGTTCGAAGACGTTGCACCGCGGAGTTTCTTTATATCCCTGGGACTCTGAGTGGAATGTTTTTTAGCTCGCGAAGGCTAGGTCCGTCTGCTGTTTTGACTTCGCTCATAGAGGTCCGGACGAGGAGCAATTCGAAGGGTCTCCCGCGTGAGCGGGGGTTTTCGAACGAGGGCCTCTTGGTGGAAATTTCGACCATCCTTATGCATGTGACTCCACAGCGGGTTCCGCGCAAAGGATGAATAACGGTGAATACTACTAAGATGTGTCTCACAGTTATTATGTAATTTCGCATATGAACTTAACGAGATTACTTACTAACTGCGGTTGGGTCATCAATCCTTTGATTGTATAGCCCTTCGGCCCAATCATGAAGCGCTTACCGTCTTCTTGAATAGCAGTAATCATTCATTTCCTCTCTCGAAGAGCTCAATAAGTGTTTAACGTCATAGTAGCTCCGATGCTATGATGAAATATGAATTACAATCAGTTCCACGCTTAAACAGAGTTATTTTTGTTTAGGCTGAGAAGGGTGTATGTATGGCTGGGAAGGATCAAAAACCTACTCGAGCAAAGCCAAGTGAATGTCGCTTGCTTGAGGCCATATATATACTTGTTAACTTTGTAAGGGAAATAGATAAAGTTGTAACGTCACACGTTAAATATGTTGTTGATTAAGCTGATAGTCTTGTTTCATTTCGAGATTGCGATGAGATGATTCTATTGAATTCAAAAGATTGTTGGATGGGAAGCCGGGTGAACGTTTAATGAAATATTGCTAATGGTTACACTGTGATTGTCATTGCGTGGTTAATTCTTTTCACTAGGAAACTAACCCATACTTAAGTGCGAGTCGATGCACTAATTCACTAGTATTCATTGCAAATGAACATAAGAGAAACGGACGTTTGAATGAGTTTTTAATCTCTATGAAAGTCTGTCGTTTTATTTTTTTTTCGACGTCTGTGTCCCCTAAAAAAAGCGTTGAGTTAATCAACTTGAAAGATCGAATAGTCGGCACAATATGAGAGTTATTTAACTTAAAGTACCACTTGAATAAGTGCTGCTATTAAAAATTTAATTTAGGAGAAAAGGATGTTGAGTGTTCAGGGGTACTGCATTGCGGCGAGGGAAAACAATGCAATAATATGCGAATGGATGATAAGATATACCACTTCCAGTGTGCTGTGTGCATGTTTATAAGATAACCCATCATAGTGCTGCAAAAAAAAGCATCAGAAAGCTATTTCGTTTTCCAAGTAGATGTGCTGTATATGTTATCAGTCTTTCCATAGGACAAAAAGCTCACTATAGTAATGGCCGGTCTAATCATTATGTTTAGCAAGCTGTTGTGTGGTCCACCGGGAGGGTTGCAAAATAAGCGGATGTTTTAGTTCCTCGAACGTGGCGTTTCAACCGAAAGTATAACATTTAGTGTCCGTCCCAGCGGAAGTTGTTATGGGCAACAACTAATAGCAGAGTGTTTTGCCATATTTCAAGGGGATTGTTTCGTTACCTGACATTTTGCTTACCGCTGCCTCGAATTTATTGCTGTAAGATGTCTTTATTGTTGTCGATGAACGGCAAATATACTCTTTCACCTTTGAGGTGTCGTATAAACTGCCACTTAGAAAAGTAGCAAACTGTTTACGTATTCCTAAAAGTTATGGATGATCTAGGTAGTCTTTGCTAGAATGCTGGAATGCTTCTCAATAATGTTCAGTTTCTGGTTGCCATTTTCATATGCAGCATTGAGAGGTATAAAATTTCCATTGAATTGTCACTCGTTGTAGTGGCTATGAATGATGAAATTATAATTCAGCGTTATGGGATATAGTCGTTCTTTACCGAGCAGATACCACATTCAGGGGCATCTTTAACAAAAATGTAGCCATCGTACGGCTGTTCGTTTATGTGCAAGCTGGTGCTTTGTTTATATGAACATTTACGGGATTTATGGCTGACTGCATAAAATGGTGCTGTAGTAATGTTCTATGGTACGATGTTGGTGTGGTTATTACCACACTCACTTTATTCCTAGATTGTTTAACATTCCGTTCCTGAACGTTTGCTTGAAGTGAGTGCAGGAGTAGGCTAGTAACTAAGATTCAACCATTTAATTCATCTATCTTTGCATCTTTTGACATTGAATTAGCACCCTTAGGAAATTTCACTATGGCCACAATCCACATGTCTGTATGTCGACAATGCGATACTCATGATTTATTATATAAGGCGCCTTTGGAAGAAGATGTGATCGAATGCTTCAGATCCCCAAGGAATACAATTGCACCTATTTTTTCATTTTTGTGTGCGATGATATTTGTTTGTTGTCTGTTTGCTTGTCTTCATTTTCATTCGTTCAAATCATCATAGCTATGTGTTGGCTTGGAAATTGCATGATATAGTTGTTGTAGCACGCAAAATGAATGCGCTCATTTTTGGATCGCTGCAGTAATGAAACTTCTCAAAAGACTTATTGCGGTATAGAAATGTACTCATCTTTTGTATGAAAGGTGGTTGTTATGTGCTGTTTGAGAATCGTTTTGCTTTGTTGAGGAAACAATTGCGATCACAGCGTAATGCTTCTTTTCATTCATACTTCATTTAGTCTTTTTTCTTTTTTTGCACGTCACAACAGTTTTATCGAAATAATTGCCTTATTCGGCAGTTGTACGTACGCCGACAATGGCATAATTCACTGAGTGTTCGTTGAAATGTGGTCATTTCCTACCCGGAAAATCAATGCTCAGCCAGCCCTAGGGCGTTTGTTGGAATCGATCACCATTCTAATATCTTCTTTCCCAACTAAATGAAAGAAAGGTCTGAAAGCAGATTGCGGAGGAGGAGGCAAGCGAAACTGGTCCCTGCCACTTAATCGAATGGCTAAATGTTCGCCGGGGTAAGGGTTTCTTTCGCTCCCTGGAGCACAGGAGAGAAAAGATGAAGCGTGGAGGAGGTGTAGAAGGAAAATCAAAATAATCCATATTCAAGAGCCATCGTCAAAATTGGCTGTTTGAGAGTAGGAGCAAGCATCCTTTTAATAGGTATTAGTTTATTCGTCCTCAGTGTTGTGCTGTATCGTGCTGATGAATGGTGTATAGAGTTTTGTTGTTCAAACCTCCACTGTCTCCCATCTTGGATGACCGAAGATACGATACAAAAGAAATGTAAGTGGCTGGTGAGCGTTTCCGGCTCGCTTCGGTTGCCTTATCTTACACAGCGGATGCATGCTTTATGAGAAATTGAATTTTTTCGGGGTTATTGGAATATTTAAGAAATTTCACCTTATTTCGTTGATTAGAAATTCCGCATCAAAAGCATTATCGGATATCGTAGTCTGTCTCCTAGCAAGAGAAAGATCTGATTCCATAGGGATACAATTTGATAATCTCTATCCGCCAATCGCCAAAATCTGCTGGCAGCAGTGATTTTATTATTTGCTCTGAAAAAAATTTAACATTCGAAAAGCGCTCTCTCGGTGGATTTAATTAAAAAACTCGCTTAGACGATTGTAAATTCGCTCTATGGCGTCTTCTTATAGTCACTAAATGTCGCATTTTTAGTCGTCCATCTTTTCCGTTGCTGTTTGTGAGAAAAGATAAAACAAAGGCGGTAAGAAGAATTTCTAGAAAAAACTAGCAAGCTTACTTTCGCTTTTATATATCGCTATCGCTTTTCCGTTTCATATATATGTTAATTAATGAAGCGTTATTTCTTCGAAATAATGAATTATGGTTATGAGGTTTTGTAAATTTACCTTATTAAAGGCATATTAAAGGGGATTATGCTGCACGATTCGATTCGAAAACCACCGATGTTAGTTCTACGACAATTGATAGATATAATGCAGACATTGAGATGATCTTTGATATGGCATTTTAGGTGGATCCATAAAATCCAAAAAAGGTGATGGGTATTTGAAGGTGCGAAAAATTTACGCGTTTCTTTACGCTGATCGTATTTTCATTTTACATGTATATAAGAAGGAGAATTGTTTGTTTAATGCTTTGTAGTTGGTCAAGTTTGACTGCAATATGATGACATTTTTTGCGTATTTCATTATGTTCTTTAATGATAATACATAGACTTTTTCAGCTACAAAGTACGGTGGTTACGATCATTTTCGCCGTTCTTCAGGCAATGGCGCTAATTTGGTAGGTGATTTTATCGTAATTTTATTCTTGAGGACATTTGTGTCTCTGAATGGAAAAGCGCATGAGTATAACTGCAGTTATTACTGCTAGTATATAGTAATAAAGGTAGCACTAATATCATCATCGTTACTTTATTGAAGTAGTAAAGATTAATAGTAGTAATAATAGTCACGATGTTTATTTCGCTTGTCCTCGGTGAGGAAGGTTGCAAACATGCAGCTCACCAACAGCGTTGAAAAATTTGCATATTTAGAGCTACGCTTTGTCGTTCCCAAGAATTTACTCGTTAGGAAGTAAAATGCATTATCCTAACTTTAATCCGGGAGCTACTTGTTTATATCAGCGCATTTCGCACTTAGGTTCGCCCTCTTTCCTCGTTAAGAAGTACATGCCATTGGCAGTTACTGACTAGGTGCGGGATTTTATGATGGCTGTTGGTTGTTGAAATGGCATTTCGATTTTTTATTTCTTCTCTGTTCTCACTTTCTTAATCTCATTACGGTGCTAGAAGATGAAAATTTTTATGGGGAGAATCAGTTTCTTTAATGGTGTTAGCAAACAGTGATAGCCTGGAGAGGTTCATAGGTTAATTCCAGTTAAGTCTACTATGAACTGATATACCTCTCAGAACTATTCTCTTACACTTATCTTCCTTGCTTTGTTGTTGAGTCGTGTTTTGGTCAGTTTATGATGTTTATTTTGGTCAACTGAGCAATTTTTTTCGGCCTTTCACTATTGCGTTCTTCTTCGAATTCATTGTGATTTTTTATGTCACTTTTGCCTTCTCTCTTTTTTCTTATATACTTCGAGGTCTTTTGATCATTTTATCTGTTACAATTGTATCGCACCTTGCTGTAATCGTGCTGATTTGTTGTTGCTTTTTTTCTTATATCAGTCATTGCTCTTCCCATCCATTTGTTGTGTATTTGTCTTTTTTTGCTTCAAAGGTTGCATTTAAAATTCATAATGGGGATAACTTCTAGCAAAGAATAACCACGCGATATTGTTTTTACAGTGTCATCCATACTTGTTTGTCTCCTTTTTTCATTTAATTGAAGCCTCTCCTCTTGCAGGTATGTTTTGAGTTACGCACCTGGTGGCGAACGTGGTTTACGTTTTATTGCCGGTTTGTTTGGTGGAATGTTAAAGGCGCAATCGAAAACAGTCTTGCCTATATGAGTCTAACTGTTGCCGATGCATCGAATTTGATTGATCTGTTTCAAGATGTACGTACTTTTGTGCTCTAATTTATAAACATTAATTGTGGACTTTGACCAGCGATAATTTTATATTTCTTCTATAAAAGTGTTCTGTGTTGTGAATTAGTCTGAAGACGATGTGGGTAGAGTGGGTAGGCCGTAAAATCGGGGCAAATTGAACCGTTTAACTTATGAGTGTGCCGATTAGATACGAGTGCTGTCTCGATGACTGCCTAGGTGTGTCAGAGCGCCATTGAGCCTCTTTTGTGATGGAGGTATGGATCGGTCCCTATTATGGAACGTTTGGTTGAGAAGAATGTCAGTCGTGATTGCATATGAGGTCGCTAGACGACATGATAGTCCTCGTTGAGTTCGTCAGTAATCGTTAGAACGATGCCGCTCTCAGTGAGGTTTTTCAAGGCATATTTTATTTCTTTAATATAAATTATTTTGGTCATAATGATTATTTATACATCTCAATCGGATTTACCAGCGCGTTTTTTTCCTTTCCGTTCATTCGAGCCTTGTTTTTGCGTTTATTTTTAGTTAAATAGATCAGATTAAGTTGTTGCTAATTTACTGGAATGAGTTTAAATCGCTATAGATGAAGCATTTCATTTCCCTATGGAATTAGAACGGATACATTTTCACATTCTCCTTGTTTGATTCGTTAATTGTAGATGGGAATTGCTTTGAAAATGGTTAATTGATCGCTCCGTAAGGGCATCGATAGCAGTGTATGGGATCGCGAATGTTATCATTTGAGATTATGACACAGCCGATTATATAGAGCATAAATCTTCAAGAACGTTTATTCGTGAGGTGTATGTAGTTGTGAGGCAACGCTACCGATCGACTTACTTATTCAGCATCGATTTTTTACTTCAGTAGTGTAGTGAAATATGCGTTATATGGGAGCATAAAAGTGCGTTGTTTCCTGATATGAGCGCATTGATGGATCATCGAAAAGAAGTGAGACCTCATTTTTTAATTCAGTGTTCGTTATTTTCCCATTCTATTTGTCACTTTGTTGTGTTAAATTTTCAATTAAATGAGCGTAATTTGATATGCGTCGATATTCGGTTACATAATGATGAATATGTTTACTATGGTTTGTCTAAGTTGGTTTTTTTTTATTGTGATTGCAAAATTTGAAGCGAAATATTCGAGGCAAAGCTATGAGAAAGACGATCAAATTCCATATGAATGAAATTGTTTTTATGTTTTTGAATTGTGATGTGTGTATTTCGTTGCTATTGCTGATATCCTCTGTAAATTTGGGCATTTTGTTATACAGTTGTTGCAAGCGAGCTTTCACACCGATGTACTGTGATTTAATTACATATTTGTCGTAACACGCATTTCCTCACCATAGTATTGATTGAGAATTTGGTTACCCGAAATTTACTTAATACTATTATTTAAGATTGACGATCGTCGCGTATTTTGTTAGCTTTCGAGGTAGAAGGTCATAAGGGTGCATATTCTAGGCGGTTATCTACATAATATTAGGCACTTCCATATCTATCCTTCCTTCTTTCCTTGTGCTGTTTGCATATATCAAACAGGTTGCTCAAATGTTCTCCGTTTATCTGGAGGAGATGAAAAATATGATCGAATGATATATGGATGCATCAATTTCGTAAATTTAAGTGGGTGAAGGGGGGAACGTATGTGCATCGAAATATGTCTTGCTATTTGTTGGGGATGATACCTTCAATTAAAACCTAAACATCCAAATTTCTGATATTGAAGCATTCAACGTTTGCATGAGATGCGGTGATCACTAGAGTCCCTCTGATACATGGCCCAACCCAATTATGTGCAAATCGGAACAGTTGTTTTCGTTTATGGCATCTACATAAACATAAGGTGTGCTTCATGAGTGTTGTTTTTCATAACGATTAAGGCTGAAAGCTTTATTTGCATTTTTTGCAGTTGTCTATTAGCATATCGATGACGCCTTTTTTGTTCGATTGTGGATTATGGCATTTGTTCTTTTTTTGGTGATGTAAATGACGACAGTAAGATAAAACGATTTGGCCCACGAAAAGCGTGTTGCTAAATGAAGTAAAGCATGAAGTGTTAAGTGAAGGGGAGCGATGAAGAAAGTGCCATTCTAATGCCTCGTATTTCCCTTGTGAGGCGCGCTTACTTAAGAAATCGCCCGCCTACGAGGGGAGTTTCCTAAACGTAAGACTCAGTATTGGACATGAAGGGCCTTATTTTGCCGCATTGCAGTAAGTATCCACAAAATGCGATAAAATATGAGACGTTTCATAGCGATCGTAGTCATACTTCGGCGAGTTGCGTTACAAGAACTACCCCGCTATTTCATATCGTTTAACAACTTAGATGAGTTGAAAACAATGGCGTAAAACTTTTCAGTGAAAAAATACATAATGGTATGGTCTGTGCATTTCGATTCTTGGGTGTGATATTGCATTGTTATGTTTATTTGGGGTCCCAAAGTGAATAGCGGCTTACGGTAGCAGATTTTTTTTTTGCTTATTTGTGACGAAATGATACTTTACGTTTTCGATTTTTGCGTTCTTAACGGTTTAAACAGTTCCCAGTTTTGTTGTGACGTGGACGTTTTGGTTCGTTCAGGAGGCGTGCATATTAGCGTGTAGGAGTATATATATATATATATACCATCTGTAAGCGTTCTGATCTTGTTTCGTCGTATGCTTTATAATAACTGTTTGTTCATTAAGTCGTTAGTGTTGTTTTAATGCCTCTGAGTTGTATAATTCGAAGGAATTTGTTGCATCTGAAATGTTGATTTATATTTTACAGATGAGCGAAGAGTACGAAAGCGTGTGTTTAGTGAAGCCAGAGGTATTTGTTTATAGAATCCCTCCTCTCGCCAACAATAGAGGACATAAGTGAGTTGTGTCCCTTTTTTTAATTATTTGTTTACTTGTAAGTTAAAAGGCCAGATGGAATCACTGAGAACGTAGTTTTGAAAAGAACGGGAGAGAAGGCTTGCACTCTATCGGCCGCAGTATATTTCATATATTATAAATGTGAAAACATTGTTTTATTAAAGTTAGGTGGTCGCATATTTCAACTCTGACAAATAGAAGTAAAGCACTGCTGCTAGAGAACTCGATCATTCATTTTATGGAGAACGATAATATTGAGTTTAAGGTGCGATGATGCGGTCTTGTTTGTTTGTTTTTTTTACTTTATTAGAGTGGGGCAGGGGGGAGAGGGAGATGGGGGGACTCGTCTTATCTCTGCATTTCATTCTGTCGAAACTAATGTTTGTGCTTTTGTTTATTTCTTTGGCAGATTTTTCAATTTTTTACCAGAACCGTCTTTTTTTCGATTCCCGACCAATATCACATTCTGTAGAAGAGATATGAGAAGTCAGGGTAGCAGACGTGTAATTGATATGATAATATGAAAGTCGCAATATTTGATGTCTCATTTTATACATAAAATTGTCGAATGTTTGATTAAAATTTTTTCTGCCACTCTAGTTCATAGTACACCTTCTGATTTGTCCATAGGCTTTTTATTCGAATTCCATAAATCGTTTTCGAAAGCATATGCCCAGCTGCAGTCATATAAGCTTGGCGGCTACGAACGGTTTACATTTGCTGCGCACTGCTAACAATTTCTTCATTCTTTAATTTTGTAGAGGTAAACGAAAGAGAGAGAACATAGTCTCCTTCATCGATGAGCGCAGAGACAAGCAAAGAATAAGGGGAGCGTGAAGAAAATCAATAAGAAACGAAGGTAGCGGAAAGTGATAACATAAAGGAAACGACAGAAATTGAACAAGTAGTCACAGATAGTCACGAAAGATTTTGGAACTATAGCTGCTTGTAACATTTTCTTTTTCTTTTTTTTGATATTGTGGTAACGAAGTTTTTCTTAAGAAGTGCTTACTACCGGAAACTGAAGTCGCTATTGTAGAATTTTTGCTAATTTTGTTCATCAGATAACATCGTTTTTATATCATTGAAGTTGTATGTGAATATTGAATGACTTTCCTTGAAAGAGTGCTATAAAAGTGGAAAATTAGGTGGGATATAGAATGAATAGAAAAAATGTCACAGGAATTAGCCTGTTGTTTTTTTTTTTCTTGCGGCTCCAACGATCAATTGCACTGACCACTTTTGTAAGTGACCTATACATAATGCAACATGCATTTTATTGCTTGCATGTTTTAGTTGATCCGGCTGCTTGTTGGGATGTTCTAATCATGGCCGATTGTTAAATGTTAGCCGAGAATTAGGCAAATTTTTGAATACTTTGAAATGCTGATAGTTCTTTTCGAAATTGGTGAGCAAAGTTTAAAATATTGAAGGTGATGGGAAAGAGGAAGGAGTAAGGCATCGTATTGATATGTTTTTCAAGTGCAAATTTGCATAATCTTGTTAAGGAGCGGGAGAAGCTCATAAGATCCTTTAAGAAACATTCGAAAGAAGTGAAGAAAAAAGAAATTTTGGGGCATTGAAATGCTCAGAAATTCGTCGGAAAGAGCGGGGGAGTCTTTGATAATAGCCGGATTGATAATTTCATGAAACCGTCTTGATTGTTTCTAGAATTTTGCTGATTTTTTCTATAAGATGTCGCTTGTTTTTGTAGTCGTTATTAATCCATTTCGATTTTGCGTCAATTTTGTGTTTTCATCGAAAGACTTTCGAAATAATTGATTCGAAAGATGACAGCTAATGGAGGTGGCGGTTAGAGTACAACAATCGAAGAGTTGATTTCTTTACTCTCGCTTCTCACCCATTCAAATTGCTCTTCAAATTTATTCGTTTGCTTAAAGCCTCATTATTGTTATCCATCTGTTTTCGATTAAATTCCCTCTCGATGGTCGCGACTCAAGGGGGAGGGGAGGAGGGGGTGATCGCGTTTCTTCTTTATATGTGTAGGTAATCATGCCTTGTGGTTACCGAGCGTCAAACTTAGTCTATCGCTGGAGTGCATCCCTTGCAAAAGGCACAACACTTATTTATTTAGTGATGTAACAATGTGGAAGCAATATTGTAATCCTCGAGATGTGCCCACTAAGGTGAGCAGACTAATTGATACTCTTAATTAGAGTATGCTGGCCACTTGAAACAATTCTCAAAACCTGCTTGTTTTGTTCGTAATCTCTTGAGGAAGTAATGTTCAATTATAGGGCCGCTGATTGGAACCTCGATGAACCGAATTGGGTTGGTCGTATGCGTTTAGTGGCGATCGGCAAAAAATTGGAGCTTCGATTAGAGGACAAATCAAGTGGTCAACTGTTTGCAAAGGCCCCCATTGATGAGTATCCGGGTATCTGCATTGAACCGGTCATCGACTCATCGCGTTATTTTGTTGTGCGGCTAAAGAATGACAACGGACAAACAGCGTTCATTGGTGAGTTGTTGAATTCAAAAAAGCATCGTTAATAAAATTCTTGATGTTCCATAGTGGTCAGGAAGGAATGTTCCATTTTTGGTGGTATTTAGGAATGGCAATGAAAAATTGGCCCAGAAAGACTATTGCAGGTATGGGATTCGGCGATCGAGGTGACTCGTTCGATTTGAACGTCGCTTTACAGGACCATTTCAAATATATCGAAAAAAGCAGCGAGCTCGAAAAAGAGGAAATAAGTGGCGAACAACCGAAGCTGGACCTGGGCTTCAAAGAGGGACAGACAATTACGTTGAACATTGGGGTACGTTCATTCATCAAGATGTTCTCTCAGTTGTGAAAGTTAGATATGTGAAGTTTCAGAATGACGGATGAGACTTTAGAGTAAGAAAAAGTCTGAAAAGACATCAGCAAGTAACGCAAAAAAATGAAGTCAGTTCAAAAAAAGGAGGTTCCTATAGCAATTTTTAATTCTTATTCATTGTTCGCTTTCCATATTTCTGGAGGTAGTAGTCTCAATTAACGGCTTTTTAAATATACTATTTCTATAAAGTTTAGCACTCCGCCTGTGATATCTCCACAGATATATATCATCCCTACTTGCTAAAGGTGGAACTCACTATTAAGGTTTCGGGAGATGAGATCAGAGTAGTAAATGAAAGACTGATTTTGTCTCTCACAAGCAAAGAATCGCATCTATTTTTTCCAGTTTAAAGAGACTATGCGAATGTTTGAATGTGGGCATGCTTGCTGATAGGTTAAGTTACACCTGGTGATATATAGATTCTGAATTCTAGAAAAATTATTTCAGATCGTGTATTGGTATTAAAAAGGAAAAAAGATATTAAAAAGAACTTAATAACGATGTTCTATTACTCGATGAGGATTTCGTTTGGGGAATCTAAAAACATAGAAAACCAATGCACACACGATTCCAATTTCATGCAGTTTTGCTAACTGTTGCTATTGGTAAAATTGATGAAGTTTATTTGTAGGTTTCGTTTTATGTATATATTTGCAGAAAAAGTCGGCGGGTGCCCCTCGATCGCGTCCAGCAACATCGGCTTCAACAACTAGCGGCGGCTTTCCTCTTCTGCCACCACCACCTTCGAGCGGTGCGCCTATCTCACAGCGAGTGCGTCCGAACACGGCCGCAACCGATCATCAAGGCAATACCACTCCATCTTCCACTTCGTTATTGTAAGTATTTTAAACTGTTGTTTTCACTCATTTGCGGAAGTGAGCATCCAGCTTGATGCGATGAGATCGGAATGGGTAGTTATGTAGATGCAAAGTGAAGCTCAGAGTGATTAGGAGAATGGCGGAGAGAAAGAGTGTACCTGACTGACGTCTAAAACATTCAATGAAATAATGCAGCGGTACCGCCATTTGGTAGAATCTATGTAGAGGCCACTGTCACGTTAATTTCTTATCTCTTTGTTACTATCGCAGTTTCGGAGTGACTATATTTCATGCAACAGGCATTAATAGTGTAATGTTTGCTGTTGATGTTGCTAGTTTCGTCAGCTTTTGAGCTAAATTGTTGTAATTGGATTGCGAGAACATTGCAAGCAAATTATCGGATTTCGCGCTAAAGTTGGTGATGTTGGATATCGCGCAGGAAGTTGCCAAAAAGAGGGTGGGGGTGGATCAGAGATGGAAGGTGAGAGGGAAGACGTGACCAAATGGGTGATAGTGAATCTCGATCGCGTTCGTGGTTGAACGTTTGAGGCATCTAATACATTTTTCATAGGGCTGTACTGAAGGCATCATTCGTCTGGTAAGGTCCTTGCTAACGAGCAGATTCCTGATAACGCATAGGAAGGGGCCTTGATAGCGTATGCCTAATGATTTCATATTTAACTTTCATCTTTTCTGTTGTTTCTTTCAGAGACCTATAGGTGAATATTGAATGTGGTATTGCGTGATGTGGAACGTTTAATCGAGGCCATCGTATCTTCTCTTATATGAAGCTAAGTTTGTGAATATATCTAGTACGGTTTCAAGTGTTTAATTAATTGCGATTGTTGGTTTAACTGTAAAATTTAACTATAAAATGTTTATTATTCAATCTGTCAAACCTGCTCCATTTTTACATTTGTTTTGACTGTACTAAAAAAAGCTAAATTTTTCAATTTGTTCTTCATGCCTCTTTGTGAATCGATGATTCGATCACCGGTTATTTCGGTTCGAGGTAAGAAGTGAAAATTTTATTTTACCCGGTGCAATATATCCGAAACATTATAGCGATTAAAGCCGTTTGATTAACCGAACAGTGGAAATTGTCAAAAAATTTAGCCTTCACCCGGCGATCTAGAAATTAGAAGTCTAAGATTTGTCAACGTTTGTAGTGTTATGGAGAGGTGGTTTGTAGGCTGTCAGTTAGTATGTCTTAATAGAATTCGATATATGCGTTGTTTTATGGTTCGGTTAAATATGTGGTGTTCTTTACATGGCTTTTGCATGCGTATTGAGTGTAAAGATCATCGACTTTCTCGATGGTAGTGCAGTTGTTTATTTATTTATTCGGCTTTCTGTATCTTGTAACCTTTGATTATGAGAATGGGGTTGCTTGTGGTGGTGCCTCGAGTTGCTATGATTAGCCATAACATGGTTAGTCCACCTGTTAGCAGCGACCAGGGCATTTGGTTTTTCGTTGTTGAGGTGATGAGATTGGTGGAGGAAGGAGGGGTAGCGGGTTAGTTTCCTCTTTGACTGGTGGGTTTTCTTTGGTGAGCAAAAAAGGATGACAGTGATGAAGGTTAGTTCTTGAATGATATCTCCTTTCGTTATATTGTTTCGATGAACGGTTCATTTGATTGATGAGTTATTGGGGTTGCCTCTGTAGGAAGTTACGCAATGAAAGTCGTGGGTTTTCCGGTTTTGTTCCAAAATCGAGTAATTGGTTCAGGTGCGAAACACTGTGGAAGTAGGAAGTAAGTTTTTTGGAGGAAAATAAAGTATGTATGCATCTTTCGGTAAATGGCCTCTGTGGGTAATAAACAGTGAAAGTGGGTTACGTTACAGAAGTATAAGCTTTCTAATAACAACTGGACATCACATTGAATTATTGATTATCTAATAAATCCTTTAGTGTCAAAGAGGATTGCAATTGCCAAAATAACGTCAAGATTTCATGTTTTTGTACGTCGTTTATGGTTAGGAATAATACGTTTTTGATATGATTGGGTTGCTTACTTGGGGGTCATATACTCAAGGAACGGTGGTCCTTTTTAGGCGAATTAAAAGTGACTTTTATGTTGTTTGGTGGAATATTTGATGTTGAGATAGAATGTTCAATCTCTAGAAATTTATGAGATTATTTGTTGTATTTGCAATATTTGATTTGTTTTATCGTTTTGGGTTGTTCACGTTTTGCAAACGGGAACTTAAAGAAGGGGGAATGCTGAAATCATAGGGAGGGGTTATAGGTTTAGCTGGAATGATTTCTGAAGGGAACCGACCCTTGATTTTCTACGATAAAAGATGACGATCGAATGCAGAAAGTGAGCAGCAGCGATGTTAAACATTAGAGACGAAGAGAATAGTGGAAAAATGAAAAAGAAGAGAAAGAAAATAGGAGAAACGATTATATCCGTTGCAAATTTCCTATGCTGTCTTTCTTATAGAGATTCATCAGTGGATGTGCTTCGTCATTGATTTTTATTTATTGATACGATGTTTTATTGTGTTGTGAATTTTCAGCTTACCATTTATCATATAAGATAAAAGAAATTCTCTATGAATATTGTGATGTGATTTGATGATTTCGTTGTTATTGACTAAAATGTCCAATAAATAATTCTTGAGAGGAAATATTTGGCAAATGGTTTCGTCTTGAAAACGTCATATCGTTTCACTTGATACTGTCATTGTTTATTTGGTATTTATTAGTAATATCAGTGATATGATAGACGATATAAAGCATCACTGATCGATTGATCGTGATTCATATTGTTCTAGTGTTCAGTGATGGCAATGCGGAATGTTGTGCTTGCGAGCTATTAAACAGCTAGACGAGGTGGTTGCAACAGTTAGCACTATCCAGAGCATTGAGGTTCAGGAAGGGCGTGTTTTATTAGGAATGAAAGATTTTTTTGTTATTGGAGTCGATTGGAGAAACACTGCATTCAGTTATTTAAGAACCTTCTCGTTGTGCAAATCACATAAATTGGAGATGGATTTGCTTTTCATTGCGCGATTATTAACTCTTTAGAGTAAATTGTCGATATTTCTTTATATGTTGTTTTGCAAGTTTGCGCTCACTAAACATTGTTGTAGCGTTTTCTGTGTGTGATTATATTGTGTCTGTGTGCGGTATTGTTTCACTTCAGATTATGACTGATAGATTGCCGACAGTGTTTTAGGTAGGTCTATCAACTTCAAAAGGTGTCTCGAAGGTTTCAAGTACATACGTTTTAAGCGATGCGATTTTGCATTATCGCATTTGAGTGTACATTTTACGCCATTATGAATCACAAGTATACAGGTCTTTACTGGAATGTTCATACTAGTTGGCGGTTCACTTAAAATACGGTAGCCTCTTTGTACTCTTCGCCATGGGGGCGCTTCAGTAGTACTTAGTACAGTAATATCCACATGGAGTAATAAGCACCCAAACATATACTCGGACCCTCAGTGCATAGGTTCTAAGCATTTTGATTTGTGAATTAGCACTTTGAGTAGAGTGAGTTATTAATTGTGAAAATCACTTGAGATTTTCGAGCTATGGTGTAGAAAATAAATTTGCAACGCTTTCGTTTTTGAGCGTTTTGACGAATTTGCTTTGCAACAGCGTTCTATGATGACTTCACGTATCTGTGCGTTTACAGATATGTTATTTCGGCTGCTTGACTAATGATTGCTTGGCTGATGGGATCTGTTGACTGTAATGTATAATAAAAAAACGCCATCCCCCACGCATCATTAATTCATCAACAAGTTGAGGGTAGACATATAAAGATGTTAAAAAGTTGTGTGTATTTTATATCGGTTAAATTGAATAATAAGGGGTTGTTTGTAGAAGATTTGCTGTGGCGCTTGGATCATTTTAAATATCGGCACACAATTTTAGACTTTATTTTCTGTTGGTCACTTCTGAAACATTGTTTGCCTAAGCGAAATGCAAACACGCATGTCGTGGCAGCTGCTTCGTTGTCTCTGTCTGCGATTGTCAGCTGAGCATCTTCGTATTTAATAAACGTTTACCAGGTTGTTCACTTAATCCAAACTCTAACCATAGTTACATATAAAGTTGGAGATTAGCCTTTCGTTGTCGGCACTACCAAGAATATCATTCACCGTATATATTTGCATTTATCGCGTTACGCATCCGCAGCTTCCTGTGCGAGTTGCTAGTAAGAATAAGTAAATGGAAAGCACACCAAACGAGAAGGCGCGTTATGTGTTTTTTGCATTCACACTCGACCACTTTACGTAAAACTGCTTAGCGCATAATAAAACACAGAATAGCGCATTTGTATTTTAAGTTATCCAAGTGCTAAAGTAGATCATCTATGAAAGATTCATGTTTTTTTCAACGCCATTGACTACAGGATATTTTCCGTTCTAGGTGAAGTGAATGCAGTTTTCAAATCAAACTTTAGTGCCATAATTGTTTGTAATTCGTTTTTGGGTTAACGAGTCTTTGAAAAGGCCTGCAGGAAGTCATCCTATAGTGCCGACTATATTCAACAAGTTTCTTATCTCTAGCTTGGGCGGGTACTAAGCTCGCCTATGTGGCAAGTGACAGCTGTGATCTTATTGCACTTGTGTAGGAGCTACTTTGCAAAAACGCATAAAAAAGATATAATTATTAAGATAGGGGCTTTGTTAGGATGCCTCATTTTCATGATTGCCAGCAAGTACTGATGGTTTTTGTTTTGGGGGCGGGGAGGGGGGGGGGGGATAGTCGTTGAAAGACGGGTAAATGGTGAGTAGGCGTAATGCTAACTCACTGTTTTATGCAATTATAGATTCCTCTTCGAATGAACTTTTACGAATTTTGCTTAACGCAAAATTAGTGAAGATAATGACTTTCAGAGTGTTCATTGTGTGCTTTGTTGGTATTCAAGTCGGGCGGTTGTCTATTTTCTCACATCTAACTAAATATTAGCCCAAACAGGTCGTCCCTATTGTTTTTCATATTTGTTAACCTTTTTTGCAGGTAGTGCAATTAGGAATTTTCTATGCTTAATACGCGCAAGCTAAGAGGACCAACAAATTTCATGACAATAATGTCAACGGTTCCCAGTTTTACATATGCAAGAGGACGACATCATCACAGTGGGCTTGTGCCAAAGCAGACTCAGAACCATTTTTAAACAGAAATCTGGATGGAGGTGATGTGCATAGAATGAAGTATTGGAAGTGTACTCTATCGGTGCCGACTGTTTAGAAAGATGCCGCCTCACAATGAGGCATTGTTCATGTATGTGCACCTGAGTGCCGTATATGCATCTCTTAGCGTGTGTTGCTTCTTTTTTTATCGCTACAACTTTCCTTGTTCACCAGTTTCAGTTCGAAAAGCTAATTTGCTATAGCAATGAAATTTGGTACGACGGTGCGTCGCGCTGTCTCTCAAACTTCCTGTCTCAATGTTTTTGATCATTGGCTTATTTATTTTCAACAGGCCTTGTCTTTATTGATGCTCATTGATTGTTGACGTGTCTGTTGATGGTAATCATTTCTGAATTAAGTTAAGCATTGTTATCCTCTGCTGTTATATTGCAGGACGGATCGGAATGGTGGGGGCATCAGTAACTGCAGTTGCCAGGTTAAAGAAGGATTACTCAAAGCTTTTAAAGGTGATTTATTATATGTATTTAATGTAATAGTGGATTACAGAACAATGATAATTTCAGTGTTTGATGTTTTTGAGTTATGAGCCCACTGAAGTCCGGCTCAGACTGGGTTCGTCCCCGTCTGCGGACAAGTTTTCATTGGTCATCAAAACATCCCGATAATTTCAGTGTTATGAATGCATCGTCTTTATGAGATATACGTTTGGCTTGCGGGCTCATCTCGCCGATTTAAACAGTTTCACGATGAATTTGAATGGGACGCTATTCGTAGAGGTTCAGGTTCGCCCAAATGTAGTGCGAGCGCAAACGAAAGCTTGCTACGGACATTTTTGGGATTGGATCTGCGATCGTTGGCAGGGCATTCCCATTCCCACCGATAGTGGACCGGGACTGAGAAAATTTGTTTTGATGTTGAGCGATTGTAACTCGAACAATGCTACTATTTTCTTCAGGCGACATATAAGGCTTTCCCACATTCGTGCAGGATTTGGCGGATGCAATGCAATAAGAGATGCAAAAAGCGCATTTTGGGCTCGTTTGGGCTTCCACAGTACGAATGCTTTCGGGTTTGTTCTTGGGTAAACGGTATGAAGAGGATTTCTTGGCAGTGAAGTACTAGCTATTTGCAAAAGAAAAATTTTTTCTAGCGCTTCATTGTCGCCTTCGATCACGACCCTTTCGCTGCGCAGCTCTTAGGACAGTTTTCTATAAGGCCAGGATCGGCGAGTCGGCGAGGTGAGTCCCATATTTGATAATTTTTGAGACCTGATTTTTTTTGCAGGACCCGGTTCCATATGTATTGGCCGCGCCCCTCCACTCCAACATCCTTGAGTGGCATTACGTCATTCGTGGAGCTCCTTCAACCCCCTACGAAGGTTGAGTTGCTTTTTTGTTTACTTTACACGTGCCGGCAGTGATCGATGATTTCCTTTCGTCCACGGAAGTCGTAATTGACAGCAGTCGTTCACTACCCGTTTCGACTGTGAATCCTTATTATCACCTGCATTAACTGCGTACCGGCACACATTTGCGTGTACAGCGTTTCTTTCTAGCAAAATGCGCTGTTTGTCCAGTTCGCCATTTGTGCCACTCTGTTTTTATTACGCAACGCAGGTTGACGTAGTCTTTGAATCACTACTTATCATTCTACTGGTATCGTATCGAGTAGTTTCCACCCCCCTATTGACCCTTCCTCGTGTGTTTTCAGCACCGTATCTGCTAGATTATCGTATTGGATCAGTTTTCAGTTTGCCATATTTTGCGTTCATTTACCTCAGCTATTTTATTCCACTTCCTGTGATGCTTGCAGATGACATTTTCATATATGCTATTATGTGCTTTCATTGTGGCTGAAACATGGGCACTGTTATTATTGCTGTTGTATAGCGGATGTTCATTTAGTAATATGAAGGTTAAAGATTTGGGGATTCAGAAGCGATAAAACTAGAGCCCTAACTAGTTGAATTATAGGCGGTGTGTACCATGGAAAACTCGTATTTCCGCCTGATTTCCCCTTCAAGCCACCGGCAATTTATATGCTGACACCATCAGGCCGATTCCAGACCAACACACGCCTTTGCCTATCGATCTCAGACTTCCATCCCGATACGTGGAATCCGGCATGGACGGTTCGTTATTTTCGTGCTATTCAACTTTGCTGTTGTTGTATGCAAAGTGTGGTCATTTTTGCACGGCACAAAGAAAACTGCAAGCGCACGCAGTGGAGTTTATTTTGTGCTTTTCATTGACTTTTCGTAAAGATTATACTGAGGGAGAGATGTCTTTAAATTCAGTTATTTTTTGTATCCTCATTTTTTCGTGCTACCCGTAATCCTTTACCCATGAAAGATTTCGAGGAAGTGATATAAATATTCAAGAGGTATTCCTTCATTGGGCAGGGATAGAACACTGAATCGTTTCCACTCTTTGGAGAGGTAGTTTGGAGCCACAAGTGCTCCAACTAATTATATTGTGGGGAGGGGGTAAGAGGCAGGGAAAGGCTTCGGTGAAAGCCTCTCTGAGGGAGGCAGGAAAATTTAAAATGTTGGACCCCTAAACTCCTCCCTTCTTTCGATTTTTTATTTGGCTTATTGTGAGGGTGAAGGAGGACGAACGTCGAGAAGCATCAATGCAGGCAAACCGGGGACGTGAATGTAGAGACATGCGTGTTAAAGATGTTCAGTGCAAATGAAGTAGTGCATAGTAAAGAAATGGCTTTTTTCAAGGTTCATTTCGTGCTGTTATATGTCACTTCTGTCATGTGATCAGTACAACCTGCAGAGCATTCATGATTTCAGCGTAGGGATCAAAGGGTGATGGTTACTGTCTAATAAGTATTTGCGTTGTATTATTTTTTTGTGTTGAGAGGTAGTCATGCAGTCATGATATATGCTTTCTTCATCACAAACATGCAATACCTTGCACTATTTCCATTGGTTTACGATTACCGGGCATCTTTACATGCTTCTTCATTTCCTAATTAGTTTGTTTTATATTTGTGCTTGTGGTCTACTACTTTTTTGTAACTGTTATGTTTTTTAGGTTTCAACGATAATAACGGGTCTTCTGTCATTTATGAACGAGACGGCACCCACACTGGGTAGTCTCACGTCAACTGATTCAGAAAAGCGCGCATTGGCGAAGAAGTCGCGAGAATTCAATCTCAAGGTTTGCCTGTTTACATTTCTGCACTAATGCTCGCAATCGGAACTTTTACTTCGATGTGGTGACAACCTTTCGGCGATGCTTTCTGTTACTTAAAAATTATTCTACTCACACCCTCATAAACTACTAATATCTACAACTGTTTTTTTACTGTCTTGTGCATAGTTTCTATATTTCGGTTACATAAAGCGAGAATATCTGCACTTTCGATTTTCAGCTCTTAAAATTCCAGTCATAAAGCTGTTTAATTGATTTTAATGGAGCATTAGACAGGTACCTCAAGGTCATTCCAATCCACAGTTTTCCTTCGGAGGCGTTTAAATACTTGGGTTCTTGAAGAAATGGTGTTTAAGTTCGGATCTTTGCATTATTTCGAGGCATTTCTGAGGTCATTCTTTCTGTTATATATATATATGTTTTGTACATGCGCACGTGCGGTAGTGGTTCTGGGTTCCGTTCATTCGGTACTTTCATCTGGAAATTTGATACGGTCCGTACCACTGGCATAACCTGTGCTCCATAACCGCCTGATCGCCTTTCAAGTTCGTCCATAAATTTGGGAAGGACGCTTGAGTACGCAGAAATTTGCGTGCATGATGCCGCTGTTGCGCATGCTGTATTGGATGCTGGAAACCTGTGTGAATGATTGCTGTGGTTGCCTGTTGCCAGGCATATCCTTTGGTTTGGATGCATGTCTTGTCAGGTAATACCGACGTCTTGCTGCTACGATCAGTCCGGGGCTGTCACAACGTCTGTGAATCCTTTATCCAATTCACATGAGCTACTATTGTCTCTGCTCATTTTCATGTCATAGTTCATCTCATAAAATTAGTTTCAGCACATTTTATCTTACCTGTTAGGTTGTATGCCGTGTTTCGAATGCCTTCCTGTGCAATGAAAAATTCCCTATTTTCCGAAGAAAATTCTGCAGGACCGTGTCTTCTGCGATCTTTTCGAAGATCTAGCGAATGAGATCCGCGCGGAACTTGCAGAAGAGCGAACTCGAGATGCTGCGGAGGAAGCGGCAATACAGGAAATGAATTCTTCAAGGAGGTATGAGGTTTTCTATTCAGCAGGAAGCTTTAGATGCAGCTTAATTAGGTGACTTGAAGGCCTGAAACTTATAGTTTTAATCTTCTGCCTTGGTTGCACTATAATTATGATGCCTGACGTAGTATGGAACTCTGGAAGCATAACATGTTACTGGCTGACATCTCTACCGACAGTGTCTATATTGACAGCAGGGCCCTGACTGAGGCACAATTTCTATTTGCTCCAATCCTCTGTTTTCTTTCATTCCAAACAACTATTAACAGAGTATGAGAAAGAGTTTTAGCATTCTCATTCGTTCCATCGTGTTCTGCCCCGAACTTGACGGCTTCGAAGAATTTTTCTTCGGTGCGAAATGGTCCATTGCTCGACCAGTCCTTTGCTGAACATTTAGAAACTAATACTGCAACATGATTATGGGACCGTTTATAGCATTCTTTTTAGGTTGCAGCACTCTTATTGGGGGCTGCTTTTCCATCCGTTTTTAAGGTTAAAGGCTAGACGAAGGTGTTCGTGACGTTTTGGCACTTTTTGATTTGTCCTGTCGGCGCTACTTTCGAAGCGCTTGTTAGAACTCGACTAAGGCAGAACGGTTGGGGAAGAAGAGAGGTGGTGGGGGGTGTTTCTGTGACCGGATACCAGGGTCAGTATTAATCATGCCATCCACGTCAAGTCGCAGATTTATTAAGCTCATCAGTATTTTACACTAAGTTCCTTTTTCATGTGATGCTATGACGGAATACCTCAACTATTGAAGCCATTATGTAAAGTATGGTAGATTTATAGAAAAGAAAGTGCACTAGATCCAAAATATGTGACGAGCAATAACATGAAAAAAGAAGCATTGGCAAATAAAAAATTTGTCGAAAAGGCCATCAGCCACTTATCCATTGAGTATTTTCAGCAAAGCAGCACACATGCGATCAAAGGTGACATGTAATTGCAGTGAATTTCTCGTACCAATTTTTTTTTTCTGCGAGGAACCAGAACGAAGGTGATTGAAACATCACGAACTTCTAAGAGGAGTTCGTGATGTTCCACTAAGAGGAGAGGAGCAAATCTTAAGAGGAAACATTTCTGAGAGAGGAACAAACCTCGAGATACGATTCACGAAAAATCCTGATAGATCATATCTTGAAATGCTGCGATAAAAATAGGCTAAGGCAGTTATTTGGTGCGATTGATCTAAACACCTCTATTTTGATTGTGGAGTTTGCTTCGTCGCTGTAATTTATCTTTCAGGTCTGGTGAGGAAGGAGACTATTCACCGCTGACGTATAACATTGTCGTACTTGCAGGCGTCGTCATAATTGCATTTGCAGTTAGATATGTGATACTTGCCGCGCAGGAGGAGAATTAATCAAGTTTGTTTTGCTTATTCACTGGTTTTCCCATAGGAGATGCTTGGCCATCTCTTATACCTTTCTACCTTCGTAGCCCATATGATCCCAGTGAGGTGCAAAATGTACCAAATAAAGGGCCCAATCCTGCGAATTGCAAGTCGTTTGCTTTAAGATAGTTCTGTTGGTAAGTGGTGGGGAATGCCGTTCCGTCCACTCAACCTCATGCTTCGGAATTACATCGGTGATTTTTTCGGTTCAAGTAGCCTATCACGGCTGACATACTGTGAAACCATTACGCGAAATTCCAGCTTTTTTCAAAGAAATTTTGCTGGTTTTGTTATTGTTGTAAGTGATGCAGCTGAAGAGCTTTGTGAAGTGGGTGCTTAATGTGTTTTATGCTGGAAATGTATCATTCTTCCCCGTTAATAAGGCGACGCATCTCGCCACATGAAATGCTTCGTTTCACTGGATCTAGTATCTGAAGGTGACCATTGATTGAAGCGTGCAAAGTGATGAAATGCGTTGCCAATGTTCATTTATTGGACTTCTGTTGAAACGCACACTTTCGAAGAAGTACATACTTAATGCCCACTTTGAGAGGTTTTTGATTTTATATTACTGATATCAGCTGAATTGAGTAATCTAGAGGAAGGTCACCGGTGTTTATACTATATGACGATTTTCTTTAGAAAATAATGCATTTGAGTGATATCGTCAGCTTTCAAAAAGATTCGAAATACTTTAAAAGGTGAATACGTTATTCCTCAGGTTTTCTAACTGGTTCGAAATATGAGATTTAATTTGTTCATTAAAACCCTTTATTGCAAATAGCGTATCTGAAAGTACTTTTCTTTATTAGCGAATGAAACGTTGTCGTTTTATCATTTTATTCCTTAGTGGGTTTTTGTTTGCTACAATCTCATGGTAAGATTCGAATTCTGCGATCCGTTTTGAAGGATTCATTGTTCATCCTAATATCGTTGAAGTGATGTTGTTGTAAAGACGAATCAAACTGAAGTGATGGGAACACGTTTTGGTAGAAACACTTATGCTGTACGAAAGCAGTATTGTTATACATATCGAACGGACGATATGTTCTTTCCGAGATGAAGTAACCGAGCGAAATCCAGATATTTCACGTCCTTGAATAGTGCCACTAGATCCAGAGTCTCAAGATTTTAAAAGGGGATTCTATTTTCTATTAGAAGAGTGGAATTCAATCACAGAGGCTTATCTAAGGGGCACATAATCACTGAAGATTTTTACGAGGCGCTTCAGATTTCGAGGTGTTGGGAATTGACGAAAGTATGGGACCGACATTTGATGACGTTTGCAGGGAAATAGTTTCGAGATAGTGATCCCGATACATCCTTTAATATGGAATACTGCTTTCATGTTGGTATGTTTCAATCGATCGTCATTCTGATTCGTGGATGCATTGTGATGTACTGTGCGGGTTGAATTATTGCAACTACTGCTTGAAAGTGCATCTTCAAAATTATGTACACAAATTCATTCAGCCGTATGGTCCAGTATGGTCCAGTAAATGTGCATCTGGGCTTTGGGCAGGCTCTCTGATGAAGTGTATAGTCTTCTCGATCCTGTCTGTCCATCGCACTTTTTCTAGGAAAAACACTATCTGAAGCTGCATATCTACATTTACAGCTCATATTGGTTCGATTCTGTTCAGTCGCACAAGCTTCCCTTCCCATTCTCGGCATCACTTTCTTACCGTTTATGCATCCCTTCGATCGACCGCCTTGCAAATCTTTCAAACGGCAAAGTAAAGAGAAGGTACCATAAAAGAATTATGGATTGGTGGAAAGAGTGACGAGCCTTTTTTGGCACTTGCAGTTTCGAAACTGAAGAAACCCCCGATCTCATGAGCAAGGATGGAACAAATTTAGGAGTGAACATGTAAATAGCTGATGATATGAGATGCAAAAACAAAGATTTCCAAGGATGAGCCTGGGAGGGGCAACTCAATTTTGAAGCATTTGATTTGCTGATCGGCTTTACGATTTGCTGATCTCCAGAAAGCATTCTTCAGCCCCTTTAGAAAGTTTGCTTTTTCCAGAAAAACGTTTCATTTAGCAGGCCATAGTGCAGTCGGCTCTAATCTGAAGGAAAATATGCTTTCTTTTTTGAACTGAATGTCAGTATCTAATAAGCACGCCAGTAAAAGGCATCACGCATGAAAATAGCAAGGGGGTGTAGTAAATTTAACTGGTGGCCTTCTAGATTATTGCCTTACAAGCAATCGAGGAGATGAACGGAACCAAGAATGGAAATCCTGTGGTCGGAAGCATCGCGACTACCCCGGAGAAGACGCGAAAACAAGTACTTCCTCAAGTACGCAGGGATTTTTGGGCTGTGAAACTCCTTCGTAATGTGAGGTTCACTACAAGCGTGGAATATCCTTCGGTTCGAACAGGCTGGGGTGTTCATTGAGTTGGGAGGGGATGGGGGGTGCAGGGAGCTATCTGGGGAGGGCATCGTAAGCAGTTCATGTCATTATCATCGTCTTTTTATTAGCGTTTGCAGTCTTCGTTGTCTTTAGAATACGCTTATCAACTAGTGCCTGTTAGAGAATGAAACTTCCTTCCTTATTTATTCGAGAGGCGCTTGTTTGTTTCTTTATTTCGGAGTATCTCGTGGCGAAAGTTTCTTCAGAAGAATGCTTATTTTGTTGGCGGGAATTCTCTCCCGTCGGCAAAACGGCGGTAGTGATCCCCATATACAAGTGGGCTGCAGGCAACTGCGCAGCAACCTCTCCATTCTTCATCGTTTTTCGCACAAAGAAAGCATTGGCAAGGGCGTTTTCTTGGCAGCCGCCGCATATCTTTTTTGGGGCTGCATGTCATCACCTAGATAGTAGCATCGTTTATTGTTTTCACAGTTTTGTTCCCATTCGTTGATTTTATTTCTTTGCACTTCTATCTTAAAATTCCCGTTAACATCTTTAACTGCACGTATTTAAATCCACAAGTCTTCCCACTAAAATCATATACTCAATGAAATCATTTCATCTCAGAATGTCTTTAAATGCAAAAGCAGTAGATTGCACATAGCGTGCATGCTTTTCTCGAAATGTTTTTTGCTGAGTACTGGCATGCGATTCGCCTAATTCTCTGTGTGCTGATAGTGACTGTGAAATGATAGAGGTTGTGAGTGAAATCGTAGAATTGATTATGCAGCAGTAACACCCATAAGCGAGAATGCTTGCAGTGACAACATTTCGGATTGTTTTACAGATCTATACTTATTTCCTTGCCAGTGAGTGATCATTTCTGCATCTTGGCTTGTTCGTTGTGAAAAATTAATTCTGCAGGGAAGTTTACTGATAGGAAAGGGAATCGTAGTTCAAAAAAAAAACAAAAACAAACAAACAAATTTCCCATTTCGTGGGATTGTTAGTTACAGTGCATCTCTCATCATGGGAATTCCAATGTGCCTAAGTGCGCATATAATGATTTGTTGTCACTATTATGAATTGGATTTCAGATTGTACAACTGTTAAAAGAATCACCATCCATTTATGGTGAATATTATATAGTTACCAAGTTTCGTTTGAGGAGTTTTTTGTCATCGAATTATTTATCGGCGCGCATTTATGTTATGTCACTGTTGGGTTTTGCTGATTACGATTTATAAGACTCGTAGTCAATATTGTTGAACGAAACTGATTGGTCAGTTTGTGTAGTTCGCCGGTGTTTGTCTAATCTTGTGCTATTGTATGTGCGATAGACTTTTGATGATGTGACATACACAGTGGGACATGACGTTGACGCATATAGAAATCTGTATTATTGTGTAGCGAACTTGTGTGGATTGGCAATCCCCAAAAGGGCTGAAAATCTAAGAGCAACTGTATTTTTGTTTAATCCTATCAAAACCCGCACTTCATCGGTCATATATGAAGATTGAATTAGAGTTTTTGCTTTAATGAGTGTTTTCTTGTTATTTGATTTATGCTGTAATAATTTATCCACATAATTGTGCATCACCTTCACATCTGATATGTTTTCATTCTTCCTATAGCGAAGACTTGCTTTCGCGTGTTAACATATGATTCCTCGTTCTAATGTCCACTCTGTTGAACACGCAGACGGTGCTTAGGATGCGAGGGGTGAGCAAAGCTCGTTGTCGTCACGATTTTTTGGTGACATCTATGTGCTGTTCAGAAATCTTGGTCCTAGATAATTCGACCTATGCATATAGTTCCAGTGGTCGTTCGCGGTAAAATAAGTTCTAGTGGGTGGTGCGCATTTTCTAGTCACCCGCGGCAAAATAAGCCATTCCGGCGTTTGCGCTTCCTTGCTTATCGGGTTATTTGCAGCTTCCTTGCTTATCGGGATAATGTTTTTTGAAGAAAAGATTCTGCATAGTCTGGGGGGTTATCGTTTTTTCGGTCCAGCGATATCAGGGAAAGTGTTCAGAGTGTCTAAAGAAAATGATTGAGGATGACGTAGATGCAGTCAGGTCTTTATAGGTATTTAACTAGGAAAAGATCATAAGAAAAGATGTGCATCACATAGACATTTGGTGTCTCCGTAATTTGTTGATGAATTCAAGTGTGTGATATTGACAACTTTCCAAGCTTTTTTCTATTTGAGGCTTTTACTACGACTGTCATCCTGGAGGGAATGTCATGTAAACACCGCTTGTTTGGAGGATGGGAGGAAAAACAGAGGGACGCGAGAAACGATAGGGCGAATAAAGCAGTGGATTTTGCGTCTGCTCATTTTGGTGATCGGGAAATGTTTGGGAGCGTTCAAGTGATAGCTGTGTGGAAACGTAGGTATTGGTTCCTTTGCTTCCACTAAGAGATATCTACGGATGAAATTTCTTAGCTTCGTTTGGTAAAGTTTCAGTGACACCTGTACGGCATTTCTTTTTACTTCAGAGTATGTATGAAGTCAGTTTGTTACGATCAGTGTTCCTCTATGTTACATATCGGTTTAAAAGTGTGATATTTGTTGAAATCTGTCTCATGTTTGGCGCAGACCAGTCGTCTTTCCGCTCAATGCGGCATAGCCTGCCTACACGCTGCGGCCAGAAAACGTCGACTGGATCCCCTCCAAGTATTGCCAAAAAACTGCTCTAAGCCGGAAGTGTCCTTCGCATATTCATATCTTCCCATTGCACATTTCCTCTTCGGCCAGAGCAATAACTTCAAGGTCCTTTAGGGTCCCTTTACTTATTTCTGGTCGTTGTAAAGCAGTTATTACTTTTATATTATAATTACATCCTCTGTCTTCATATTAATTCGAATTATGCAGACTTGAAAATTTTCTTGCACGCCTCCCTCTCCCCAAGCAAAATAAATGGCTGGTCGACTAGTAGGCAGGCCCTCTGGATAGTACTCTCTCACTTTTTCAAGTTCTGTGAAACCTACAAATCCTGCACCTCGTAAACGAGGCTTTTGTATGGCCTACTACTTCGCTGAAAATACACCTTATAGCCTTGGCCATTCGTGATTCCCTATGACAACTTCTGATATCGTTTGAACACTTTAAGAGGTAAAATGCTTAACGCGATCTCGCTACATGGAACATCTAGCATCCGTTACTTGCGTGTAGTTTCTTTTGTCAAGCTGCATCCTCAAAAACAAAAATAGCAGCCGTTCTATAAGCACTTCCGTTTTCATCAAAACAAAGGACCGGTTGACGAGGAAACGTCAGTAAATAGCACGCTAAATGAGGTGACATATGACATTTACTGGCGTAGTTCGTCAGTGCGCTATCATATTCCACATCGAAAACAACCATCGAATGCGAGTGCTTACGTCGAAAGAGAGAAACACGTTTTATTTGTCATCCGTTGTATCAGTGAACATAGAAGCAGGAGGCAGTATCGAATCGACAATGAATGGAACGCTTTTCGACAACTTCGAAGAAACATCCGAACCGATTGAATGCATCGTATCCGGTAAGGCGGTCTTTCAATTTGTTCTTTGCGGTAAAGCTAACTCAAACTTCTTATTAAATTGGAGAAAAATTCCCTCGTTTTCAGGTTGGTTAAAGACTTCTTTTCTGGCATAAGAAATAGAGTCATTTTCATCTATTATTAGTCATATATAAAATCATATATAAAACCTAGCTGATGTTTTGCAATACATGAGCTAGAACCGGAAAGCAGGTGAAGATCACATAATATAGTTTTAAAACGGCAGCAGCATCAATCATTCCTATGAGCATCGTTTAGGTTCCTTGCGTGAACAATCGCCGGCCATGAGAGAGCATAAATTTTTCCGTCGTGAGCTGATGCGAATATATAGCGCTAATATACAGCGCTAAGACAATTGCTATTGACAAGCTAGCAAAGTAGTAGTCCGCCGATTGGAGCTGCAGTTAAAAACTCCTCTCAGAATTTGGATATTTTCCGCCTTAAACGAAGATGTGTCCTCAGTTAAATCTAGCAAAACATAACCGAACTTGCTTAATAATATATTTTGCACAGTTTCTGCCATCGAAAATGGCAACTACCTCTATACTAAATGCGCTGATTTCCACTCACTTCCCATTATGACATAATTCTGAGTTATCTGAACGCCCGGTAATGTTTACAGGTTGTTCGATGAATTGCCATGATGCTAAGACAGGTATAATGAATTAAAATTGTTTAATAGATTGTTTATGCTCGCCGCTTTAATCCGATCTTATAATGTAAGCAACGCATGGATATGTTTGTTGGTAAGGCATTTGCTAATACTATAGCTACATAAATATTTGTTATAGCAAAATAGCTTCTGGATCGTTGACTTTTAATTTCCAGCACACTTAATTTTACTGTCACTGTTATCATTGGTTAGGTGACGTTAATGACGCCGTAATGTGAAATTCAATGGGCGAATGCAGCTCTTATGAGACTGAGTATGGATGAGGGAAAGATTGTGTGAGGCAAGTGCGAAAACAGTTACATATATTCATGAAATGCACGGGAAAGGAATCCTAAATCGCAATATATTCCGCACCTCTCTTTCCCCTTGCTTCTCCTTTCCCTACCTTTTGCCTTTGCGCCGCTCTCCCACCTTACAGATATTGTGTAGCACAATTTATTTTATATAAGGTGAAATACCGAAATGGTTGAGAGGAACAGTTGTGCGCAACGGACCTGGAATATATTCGATTGGCGGTGTTCGCTACAAACATTGGTTTGATGGTCTCGCTTTGCTACAAAGGTTTCATTTCGAAGACGGCAAGGTAACTGCTATCAACAACTTCGTGAGAATGCTGTCTTTTTATAGGATTCCAGCAAGTTTGCAATTTTTTTTCTTCAAAAATCTGTTCTCGCGTAATCGTAAGAAATGTCATACGGTGTTTAAAATATGAAGTACTAAGAATTTCTCACTGTAGGTTGCCCATCAATCTGCAGCTATATTTGAAAAAATGCAACCTCTTGAAACAATACCTCTTGATAGCGTTTTTGAATGTGTTGATAGAATAACACAATTGCCTAGACTAGATAACCGACCAGTGAGGAAATTTACTGAGTGCGAGATGACAATACCACTAACAAGAGTAGTAAAGTTTGAAGTATAAGAGTAAACGAAGTGTAATAAGAGTGAAGAATTCGAAGGATGCGAATGTAAGGCTACCTACAAACATAATAGGATGAAAGAGGCGAAAATGCTCCAATTAAAACATGCGACATAGAAAAGTAGGCAAACGCATGTTCTGTTAATAAACGGTGCGTTAATGGAATGAAACAGTGCAATGCATGAGTCGTATAGTATAGAATAATGGTACAGGTAAGCGCAAGTCAAATGAGAAGGCAATGTTCCTCAAAAAAAGAATATACATTAGATATCATGAACAATGATCGAGGTTAGCAGAGACAACCAACGAACGGAGGTTGCAGATCAGGCTGAGATGAAAGTCAAGAGGACTTAGTTCATAAGCACATAAGGTCACGGTCTTTTATGCTCTTTACTGCTGTTCACTAGCTCTAGCAACAAAAAGTTTGTGCTTTCTTCCATCATGACCAAATGAATCATTGACTTTTTGGTTTCTGAATAATATTTTTGCAGATGTGGTATAGCTGCAAATACTTGAAGAGCGATACGTATAAACAGAACATGACTCAAAAGCGAATCGTGATCAGTTCATTCGGAACACGATCGGTACCGGACCCCTGCAAAAACGCTTTCCAGAGGTTGGCATAGTAAGAAGTAGTTTGCAAGTGACTTTTCAAATTTGGACTTTTCCCCCTTGTACCCGTTTGCAATCGTTCGTTGACAACTTCCTGTTATTTATAGCATTAAAACATCTCACATACACGCAGGCACCACTTAAACAGTGATTAGTTATATACTATGAAAGATTTGAGTTCCAATTGTAACCATATCTGAGCAAATTTTATAAGCCTGGCCTGTTTTCAACATTCGATATTTAGACGGAAGGCGGCAGGTATTTTAATATTCGATATTTCGACATCCTAGTGTTCGCATTTTGCTTTGGCTGCGCCGATCGAAATTTGAAGGCGGACTCATATTCAGTAGGGCACGGGACAAATAAATGTGAATTGTATCGTGCGCGAATGGTGTAAAGCAAGGTAAAGAAGTGAGAATACCGAAGGGAAATACTTTTCTTAGGTAGACTTCCAAGTTCATCTACTACCTCTCTGCACAAATTTCAAATTAAACTTCCCATATAACTCAATTTTGAAGAAGTGCTTGATGATAAGACTTTCAACAGTATCATACTCGTATAATTCCATTATGAAATGGCAAGAAGCTCACAACTTTACATGCGTGACGTGAGGCCTCGCATTTGTGGTACCTGTAATCTCGAGCAAACGTGGTTGCCTCTTGTCTCTTAGTAGAACAATATTTTTTGCGGTTTTCTATCTCAGATTAGCCGATATCTCATTTTATAATGCCGGTTTGCATATTTGTAAGCTAACCTCATCGTGGTAAAAGCTGGTTAAATACTGTTACCGTCATAAACGTTATGTTGCTCATTAGAATGAAGCACTCGTATCGTTTGTCGTTTCATTAAAATGCCCACTGTTCAGGCTGTTGAGTTGGTTTGAGAAGGAGCCCGTCACGGATAATGCTTCATCGCACTTCGTTAAATGCGGTGATGCGATCTATGCGACAGGAGAAACGCCATATGTATATCGCGTCGATCCAGATTCTCTTGAAACCGTCAACGAGGTTAGAGAGTCACCTATCTAAGTTCGCATTCTCTTAATTTCACCAAAGTCATTGGTAAGTCGCTTCACTGAGAACTTAAGACATCCATTTGGAAGGGTTGAAAAGTCACCGGAGCCCGATAATGGATAGGTTGTAAAGCTCGAATTTCTTGGACACCTCAGGCTTGGAGGTACCGGAAAATGTCACAAGACTTTGAGTTTCGTCTTAGGCTTGAGCATGG
Organism: Baylisascaris schroederi; assembly: GCA_006503575.1. Taxonomy (NCBI): domain Eukaryota; kingdom Metazoa; phylum Nematoda; class Chromadorea; order Rhabditida; family Ascarididae; genus Baylisascaris; species Baylisascaris schroederi. The sequence goes on from QEWY01001877.1 coordinate 72,580, forward strand.
AAAATATCAGGCGTCGGGCAAAATACTCAGTAAACAGCGGTATAGTTGTGGGCCTATGGGAGCATGAGGTGCATCACCTCCTCCCAGAGGTATATAATTCATGATCTCATATAAGGTGGGTAATCCAAGAGGTGGGGAGCCTCACCCATAGGAGTGCCTTTTCACCCTTGGTGTCTAGGTATGCAGCCTCCTATTGAAAACGTAGAATGTTACAAGTTAATATGACACTCTCGGGCCTGAGACGGCCCAGCGAGGGCTTGCTCAGCATTTGCACTTCAGTTTTTAAATGCGTAGCCCAGATATGCCAGCCGCAATTGTTGCACATGTTCAGATTGACGTTCAGAGGTTGGCGAAAATGAAAGGTTGGACTGTGATTTCCGTGAAGAGTTATCGAAGCGAAAAATCATCCAATTGAAAGGATATTAGAGCGGCAGACGTCTCCACATTCGGTTTATTCCTTTCCAATGTACGAGGCGCCTTGTCAGCCTCTTTGTGCATTTATCTATCCCTCATTTGCATACTCAACTTAGGAGCGTTAATATTGCTTTATCCGTTTATTTCATTTGCGCCCTCAAATTTTTGATGACAAGGCTAGCATGAACCTTCAATTGTAGGAAGATCTCAGCAATTATGTTGCTGTCAATACGATGACATCGCATTGTCACTACGACGATGAGGGCAACATTTACAATGTCGGTGCACGATTTAGTCGATCGTCCAAGTATATTTTCGTAAAAACAGAAACACGTAAGGAAAACGGTATGCTATTCGGAGCCTTTTTTCTTTGCTTCCCTCTCATGATAGCGAGCGATATCTCTTCGTGATATCATATCAGTAGTCACTTCAAATATCTATCTCACATAATAGAATTCCGTTTCATACTCTTTCGTTGACTTTCAGACCATTTGAATTGAGAGATGGAAATAATGTCAATAAAGAATGTTCAGGCTTCCAAATCATTATGCTGCTATCACTTGAAACAGATCCTGTTTGCTAAAAATTCGACAGAAGTTCCTGGAAAATCTGCTTGGTTTTTAAGCATAAGTTGCAGCCACTGCTAGGGAACCATTCCGATGTCACCTAACAGAAGCGCCCATCAACGTGATTACTAAAGGATCTTTAATTCTTATCTAATATAGACACGACGCATATTCCATGCTTTGAAAATTTTACAACGCTGTGAGGAGGAAGCAAGGATGCATGTGGTTATAGTCCTTCTTTGCGGTGGATAAGCATGAGGTATTTTCGCTCGCATAAATTTTTGAAGTGTTTACAACAGAAATCATTGCTATGAATCTTCGACGATCAGATGGAGATATCATGGGAAATGAGGTTGTACAAGCGCATTTCCAGATTGCACCGGTTTCGGACGTACTTCAATAGTTGGTGAATGCTCTGTTAACGATGGATTTAAGCCTGGTTATGTTCACAGCTTTGGTATTACACCATCTTTCATCGTTTTCTTCGAAGGTTCATTAAGGATCAATCTAATGGCGATTGCGGCATCGCGATTCACTGGAAAATCATGTCAAGATTGCTTCGATTGGCTTGATGGCCAAAAGGTTGTAGCAATTTGTAGAGACTGTTTTATGTCGTTTATCTTTTTTTCGATACTTTGGCTGTAATCGTCATGTATTCTGGCCCAACGTTAACGGAATAGTGTAAATTTCTTCAAGATTATCGAGCAACATGTCTATCAGCAAATATACCTTTTTATAGCGAAAGATTTGTACCTGTCGTTTTGAATGCCAGTATTGCAAACTCTCCATCACTCAATTTTTCTCCTGCAAACAATGTAGCAAAATTCTTTTTCTTAGATGTAGATCGATTGCTTCACATCGCAGCAATACGCAATTTCACGTTGGGGTTAATCTCTGTTGGCAATTCAAGGGAATTAGATACGACTATCAAATCGCGAAGAGTCATGTTTTTCTGAACGCTGAACTGAATTCGCACATTGTTCGCATTCTTTTGTTTACCTATTTCGCAACCTAGCGCATTTCATAGCGGCGCTATCAGCAATTGTATAAGAAATAGTAAAAAGCTTGAAAGTGTTTTACAATCGATCACAATTTTTGCCATTCGTAGCAAAAGTTTATCGCCATAAACGCATGTTTTGCCTTGTAGATCGAAAATTCAAATGCTTTATCGCAAACACACCTCACTATGGCTGCAATCATTTTTCTACGCTAAATTCATAATCGCTCTCTGCCTCATAGTTATGTCTCTTATTGTGGCGATAGAATAATGCGAAAATACACAACTATTTGCCGCATCACAAACATGGCGATGGTCTTGATTCGATTTCTTGAGATGATTAGATGCGAGCATCAACCATATATCGTACCTTTCATCATTTTTTAAATATGATAATATTCGATGTTACGTTTGCCAAGAGGTGAATGTCGAAATAAATTGACCGGAAAGTTGATTTTTTAGTAATATCTAAAATGGCTTCATCGTACAATTTTTTAGAGTTTTTTTCTGATTATTCACATTAATTAATTGAATTATAGACGATCGTTCACCTCATTGATCGGCATACAGGCAAGGAGGTCAACGTAAAAATACGTGCCGGCTCGTTCAGCACTTTTCATCATGCAAATTCCTTTGAATATAGCCGCCATATTTTTATCGACTATATTCGTTACGATCATCTTGGCAGACTAGAGGATTACAACATGGATAACATGCGCTCCGGAAAGGCGCTTTTTGTGGTAATGCTTGAATTAGAAAATTCGAAATAACTCAGCCAATAATGACGTATCGGTGGGAAGATGAACGATGTTGCAAGATGGCGAATTAAAGGAGCAGAATGTCATTCGAATTTTGGAGATACTTTCTTGGAATTCATATCTTATGAGGGATGGGCATTAGCTCTTATATGATATTGCAGGCAGAAATTTGCTGATTTCTAACGTCGCATGACTTTTCCTCAGGTCTTATTATTCAAACCTAATTTGGTCGGGATTCGTTTTTAAGCTTAAGTTTAAACCTAGTGGAGTAGCAGTTGCCTCATGTTTACAGCATGTCAACTAGATGATGGTTTATAGCATAACATTTTCTATCTCATATCACAGGTCACAACAACCCTTCTCATATATGATCCCAAGCGTTCAAACACAAAATGGACAGTTTCAGTTTGGAGCCCTCTGTTCTTTGAAAGTGTTTATTTGTTCGGCCTCACACTATTAAAACTCTACATGAATCCTAAATTGATAACATCTTTCTCGGCAGTGCTCAGGCTGAAGACCAGCGTAGCTAAGCGGTATCGGGGAACATGAGTTATGAATTGGCCTCACTTACTTGCTTGTCCAATCGGGAATGGAATGCTTTGTGAATCTTAGCCATGCAGATGACACACCTTCAAAGATAGCAAGGTCATCTGATATGCTATTGCATCTGAAAGTTGTATTTGTTTCGTCTGAGTGTCAGTATTTTGTTTGCATGGAACAATCCTGAGATCCCACCAGGACAGTGTTCTATATCCTTGATCGTTTGCCATTTTCCTTCATGTTTCGGACATTTCGGTATTGCCGGCAGAAAGTTACAACGAGTTTGATTTGTTTAGGATGGCAATCGACGTGGCTACCTCCATCGAATGATAATACCGATCGATATCCCTGACGATTGCAAACCTGAAGACGATCTTCTCTATGGAAGAGACCTGGACCCAAATTGCGGATTCATAAAGCAGAAGGATGGCTCGTTTTTTGCTGTCGATACACGCCTCTCGGACATTGGTTAGATACCTCATCAATGTAGTGAAAGATTATATAATATATATATGCAATATTTTCTAACGCCAGTTAAGTCGCTCTGTTTTGCTTTGGTTTTCAACACTGTGAGAGGTATACATTGACGCCGAGAGCGTATATAGTAACAAACGGATGAGCATATTTGAAAAGTAAGCTTTGAACACATACTGCTATATGGCAGCAGTTATACTGACTGACCAAACAGGACAGCAGTCGTTAGATTTTTTGTTACGAGGACTTCGATAAAAGACAAAGGGAGAGGGATCAGATTCACAAAATAAGGACTTCAGGAACAAGTTCTGGCGACAAATTTACCGCCTACTATTTTGATTGAGTCTGTAGTAGCTTCAAAACTCAAAGATACCTAAACTGGAATGACTCTGAGCTGTTCAATTTTTGTCCGTTTCTGCTGTTCCCACGAATAAGCGCGAATACAGCGAATGAATGTGGCATTAAGTGAGCGCATTGGGGACAAATATAAAGAGTGGAGATAAGGCACACAGCATGTTGTTTGAAAACATATTCCACAATCACCTTCACGGAAAGGATAGGTAATCGAAGGCACAAGCAGATAGGTGAAGTGTGCTATAAGTTGTGAGTGTCGGAGTCGGAGCCAATGAATGCATTGTCTCCATCGTGGGCTGAACAGGAAGAATACTTCAGTCATTCACCTCGGGCGCGGTGAACGATCGCCTGTTCAGAAGATTCGTGACAGGAGCATCAACATCGTTGCATTGTGTTCCAGTCGATAATGATGAAACATAACCAAGTCAAGAGTCGTTATTTTACACTTTACTACGTTTCATGTGAAATGTGCAATAGGCAAATTTTCCTCCTCAGACTACCACACTTTACCGATGCCTCCCTCGACTAGTATTGCATCTTAGCATATCGATTGGCCACCTCCATAAATTATTTGTTCTGCTTGAACAAGCTTAGCAGAGATCGCTTAGAGGGAAAAGAGAAAGCTATCATACTCACCTCGACTTTCTTCCGTCACTTCTTAATCTGCATGACGAAAGGTGTTATCGCAAATATATACCTATTTCAGCCATCGAATTTCCACAGTACAATTACGATCGTTTCAATATGAAACCTTATCGATATGTTTATGGCAGTGCGATACAAGGTGCTAAAGGCTCGACAATTGGGGTAACTACTTGTGTGCTCCGCTAGAATTTTTTATTATCTGGACATGCGCTCACACAGTTTTTTCAAGCTACGGGAGAAGCTATGGCCTTTGCTTTCTTCGTCGAAATAATTAAGGGGAGAATAAAAAGGACTACGTTTATCATCTTTTTGTGCAGGTTGCTAGCGACTTCATCTAAAACTACATCTAGAAAAATTCTAGATGGAATCTCGCCAATGGTGAAGGCTGTAGTTGTCGCTGTAAATCTTGAACAAGGCATGTTCAAACTAAGAAGTAAAGGAGGGAGTGGGATTGGCGAGAAAGTACCGGAGAGAGGAATGGACACTTGTGTTGAGCCTGACATAGTTTAACCACTGTTAGTCTCGGAAATGTATGCAAATGAGCATGAAACTGAATTTTTCACTCATCATTACCAAAAACGGTGAACCACACACTAGAGTGGCAATACAACCTATTCGCATGATTATGCAATGTTTAGGGATCTTATCGCAACTTTAGCGCGACCTCTAGAGTATTCGAAGGCTTCACTTCGTGAACTAAAAGATAATCTCATATTCAAGCTCCCAGTTCATCACAACGGATTTCTCGCCGCGATAGCTCACTTATCACTGTTGCCAAGTGCATTGGTATGGATGTTACATTGAGAATAGTGTTCAAACTGCTTGTCTAGCGTGTTATAGTGAACAGTAGTGCGTTAAAAATATTTCAGGTTGTAAAAGTGGATGTGAAAAAGAGAGATGAGCTTATATGGAGCAAAGATAGTGAAGATCAAATTTGTGCGGAACCAGTTTTCATCGCTAATCCTGATGGCACTGCTGAAGACGATGGTAGGTGAACGGTTTACTCTATAAACTAGATGATTTTCTGGGAGGCCTCTCAAAGAGTTGTTAAGATAGTGACACTAGAGGCTTCTTAACCGCTCATTCCGGATATTCCGAAGGCCACACGTTAACGTTGATCTTGCAGTAAAAAATTGCAATTGCTAACACCTGCGATTTTTTGAAGCTCTTACTCAGTGAACATGAGCTTGCGGAGCAGGTATTGCGTTTGGACTGATGTTGTATTTAGGCTTGTAATGTAAGTTGCTTTGGGGCTTGTACACATTGATCTGACTGTAGAGGGATTGGAATCTCGGTATTCTTCAAGTTCCTTGAAAGATATGCAAGCAGCCGCTGGTCATCATGATATATCATTTCTGTTCAGTGATGGATTAGTGTTTGTGACGATGAATTCGACAGTGCGTATTTATCTATACATTTTTTACAACCATTGACTTGATTTGGATAAATATTAGGACTATTGACCTAGTGAAAGATTCATAAGAAATGCTTGAAAATCTGAGGCAAAAATATAAAAATTTATTATTGTAGGAAGAGAGAGAGAGAGAGAAAGAGAGAGAGTAAATTGCTTGGTTATATTTGTTCGTCATGTTTTCATAGTAGGTTTTTCGGAATTCAATGAGGTTTTTCCAAAAAGGTGCCAAAGGGAGCTAAAGATGAAACTCTAAATTTTCACTCCAGCAGATGCTCCAGAAATTGTCTCTATTTTAAATTCTATAACAACATATTCATATCAGGTTAAAACCAAGACCTCACTGTGATGTATAATTGAAGTAGAGAATTTTTTCCAGGGGTGCTTGTTTGCCCGGTCGTCACACTTCACGAGAAGGAAAAACCGATAGTGGTTATATTGAACGCGGCAACAATGCACGAAATTGCTCGATGCACAGTGAACTTTCGACTTCCGCTTGGCTTCCATTCTGTTTTTGTGCGTACTCCTCGCAACGACTGACAACTTTCACTTTGAGGTCTGATTCATTTCTACATGAGCCTTCAAGGCAAACATAATCTGAACAGTATTCTCGAAAACTGCATTGTCGAGCTCTGGGATCGCATGTATTTCAAAGCAAATGTGAACAAGGCGTGATTTCATTTTCATTTATTTCTGACGAACCGTGTGCCTTTCTACAGTTACATGGCAATGTTATTTTCTTGAGACTTCCCCAGCTTTTACCACATACTGGCCATAGGTGAAGAGGCAACAATATCTTATTTCATCTGAAATCAGATAGAATACGATGTATTGTTGCTGGAAAAGAAGAACTATCAGCGAAATTCTTGAATAGTAAGCGGTAGTCGATATTTAAATGTGGTTGTAGAACATTCTCGCAGATATTGAAAATATGCGAAAGTTATGTTTTCTTGCTCTCATTAATAATCAGGAGAGTTACCAGAAAACACGATTTGTACATCACAACTTGGTTTATTCTAACCGATTTCGTCCAGAAATAATTAAAGGATCGATTCACATTTTGATCGAATCCATCGCTCGCATAAACGTTCTACAAAAGTATTGTATGTTTGTTTTATATCATAACTACACGCTACTCATATCATGCATGTATCAGTCGTTTAAACTTCATTTCCGTCGATTGTGGAACGCATGCAAATTTTACAACACATGCCTACTAATATTCTGGAAGGTAGTGAATGATTTCGAAAACCGACATAGGGGTCAACCAATGCTTCAAATTACATCTGTTAAGTTTTGAGAACTCTAGCTCAATGGTTCTTGATTTGAAGCTGCGGCACAGGCTTCAGATAATATGCATACGTATGTGCAGACACGGTATTGCCATATTTTGCTTGTTAATTGCACATGTGAAGAGCATATCAGATGAACGATGTAAAAAAATTTCGGTAAGTTCTGAGGTTAAGAATGGGAAAGGGGTGTGCAGGGTGGAGCGACTAGGTGGGGCAAAGTGGAGCAGCAATTTAGTGGTCTTGTTTTTTCGACTTTCGATCTATATGAAATCTCGAATATTCGCACAAAAAAGTAAGTGTACTTATTTCTTATTGACTCACTTATATGTCTTAATTTCTCGAGGTGGGTAAACATAAAAAACATTCAGGTTCGAACACAAATCGGATTGCCGGTTCCGGATCGGGGTTAGCTTACGGGTCCGGGTCAAAATGCGGGCCGGGTCGAGTTACGGGTCCGGGTCCAGTCAAATTCCGTGTCTGTCCGGGAATCCGCGTCCGGATCCCAGTTCGGACCGGGTTACGAGGCCGTTTCGAGGTCCGGGTGCGGGTCGGGTTCTGATTCACTCACGGCTGCAAGTCCAGATCCGGGCTCGGGTCGTGATTCGGCCCAGGATACGGGTTGGGTTGCGAGTCCGGGTTGGGTACTGGGTTCGAGTCCAGACCGAATTCCGGACTCGCGCCCGGGTTGGGCTACGGGTCGTGGTCGAGATCAGGGTCCCGATTCCAAACTAGGGTGCGGGAGGGATTACGGGTTCGGGTCAAAGCCGGCCAAGAGTCCAAATAGGACACCGGGTTCGGATCTGGATCGAGTTAATAGTCCGGATCCAAGTCCAGCTGTGATTCGGGTTACGCGTCTGGGTCGGGGTCGAGGTCCGTTCTGTGTTCCGGGTCGAGGTCAAGGTCCGGATCGAGATAAGTTCCTTGTCCGGGTGGGGATCTGGGTCCGAGACGTCGTCGGGTTCCCGCGTCCGTGTCGGGTTACGGGTCCGGTTCGAGAACCGGGTCTGGTTCGGATTACAGGTCCAGGTCAAGGTCCGGGTCTGGTTTGGACCATGGGTAACGTTCGATTCTGGGTTCGAACTCGGTCCGTGTTCCGGGATCGGATGCTCGCGTTCCGGTTTCGGTCCCGGTCGGATTTGGGTTGAGTCCGGGTCGGGCTCTGGATTCCGGTGTTGGTCGGCTAGCGGGTCCGGCTCGAAGTCAAGTCGGGTAACGGGTCCGGGTAGGGTTTCGGATCCAGGCTGCGGGTCCTGATTGAGTTACATTCCCGTGTAGAGGCCGGGGTCCGGAACGGGGCCATTTTGCGGGTCGTGGTTGAGCTACGAGTCCGAGTCGGGTTCTGATTTCGAACCGTAATCGGGCTACAGACTGCAGGTCCGGATAGGGTTTCCGGTCCGGTTCTGGACGGGTGGGTTCCGGTTCGTCTTCCGGGTTCACCGGGTTCCGTGTCCTTTGTTGGTACCGGGTTGAGGGTCTGGGTTGGAGATGGGATGCCGGTCCGGGTCGGGCATCATTTTGGAATCCGGGTCGGGTTCTCAGTGCGGAACCTGGCGGGAACACAGAGGCGAGTCCAGATCCGAGCCTTCGGGGTTTCGGGGTCTGGCTTGAATAACGGGTCCGCACCGAAGTTTGGGCCGTATTGCGACTCCCGGTCCGGGTCCGGATCTGGTGATCGGTCCGTTTCGAGATCCGAGTCAGAGACGGGGTGGCGTTTCCGGCCGGGTTACCGATCCGTCCCGGGTTCAGGATGCTGAGTGGGGTCGCGTTCCGGGTTCGGGTCGAAGTGGGTCGGGCTCGGATACAGGCCCCGGGAGGAGTCCAGGTCTGGTTCCTGTTATGCCCCCTCCGAGACCTTGTCGGAATTCGACTTCGGGTCCTTGTCGCCTTTCAGTCTGGGTCGGTTTGCTTGTCCGGGTGGAGATCCGAGTATGAAATGGGTTCTTGTTCTTGAACCGAGCCGACCCTCAAGTCCGGATCGGATAACTTGTCCGGGATGGAATCCCGGTCGGGTTCCGGGTTTGGAACCGGGTCATGTTACTGGACTGGGTGAACGTCCTCGTAGAGTTCGTATTCGGAGATCAGCTCGAAGTCCGCGCTGGGTTGGAGTTCCGATTCCCTATGGGCTTCCTGGTTCGAGTCCGAAACCACTCTCTCCCGGGTCCAGGTCGGGTTATTTGTCCATGTTAGAATCCGTGTCAGATGATAGGTCCGGGCCGGGTTACGAATCAGCAGCCGGGTCGTGTTGCTGGTCCGGGTGAAGGTGCGCGTCGAGTTCGTGTTCGGAGTTCAGGCCGATGCCCGCGTCAAGTTGGAGTTGAGGGACCGAGTCGCCTCCCGGGTCTGGGTGGGGTTACCGGTGCGATACTGGGTCACAATACTTGTCCGGATGAAGGTCAGTGTCGAGATCTCCGGGTTCAGGTCGCAGTCCGCGTCCTGTTTGAGCTCCGATTTCAGGTCGACGTCCGCGTCAGGTTGGGCTTCCGGTTCCGGGTCGCGTTCCGGGTTACGGTCCGAGTCGGCTTCGGGATCCGGACGGTGTTACGGATCCGGAACGGGTAATGTTACTGATCATGGTCAAGGTTTGCATCGAGATCTTATTCCGGTTTCAGGTTGAGGGCCACATCGGGTTCGGATTACGGGTCCGTGTCGGGTTACTTGTCCGTGTTCGAATCCGGGTCGGGTTACGAGTTCAGGTCTGAGTGGGCTTACGGGTCCGGGTCGAGTTACGGGTGCGGATCCGGGTCATGTTACTGGTCCTGATAAAGGTTCTCGTCGTGTTCGCATTCCGGGATCAGCTCCGGGTCGAGCATGGCTGGCATCTGTTTCGAGGCCGGGTTGCGGATTTGGGTCCCTGTCTGCTTCCTCCCGGGTCCGGTTCGGGTTACTTGTCCGTGTTCGAGTCCATGTCGGGTTCCTCGTCCAGGCCGGGTTACGGTTCCAGAACAGGGCCCTTTTGCTGGTCCGGGTGAAGGTCCGCGTCGAAGTGGAGTTCCGATTTCGGGTACAGTTTCTTGTCCGTGTTCGAATCTAGGTCGGGTTCGGGTTGGTTCGAGCCAGCCTCCGGCTTGGGTCGGGTTACGAGACCGGAATCGGTTTACGTTACTGGTCCCGCTGATGGTCCGCGTAAAGTTCGTATTCCTGGTCCAGATCGAGGTCCGCGCTGGGTCGTGGTTCCAGTTCCGGGTCGGGTTACTTGTCCGTGCTCAATCCGGGTCGGGTTCCAGGTTCGGACCTGAGTTGGCCCCATGTTCGGGTCGGTTTGCGGGTCCGGAAGCTTGTTGTGTTACTGATCCAGGTGGAGCTCCACGTCGAGTTCGCATTCCGGGTACAGGTCGAGGTCCGCGTTGAGCTGTGGTTCCGATTCCGCGTTCGGTTGCATGTCCGCGTTCGAATCCGGATCGTACCCCGTGCTCGTTTGGGATAACGGATCCGGACACAGGATCATGTTACTAATCCGGGTGATGGACCGCGCCGGCTTCCTGTTCGGGGTTCAGGTCGAGGCCCGCATCGGTTTGGAGTTGAGAGTCCAAGTTGACTCCCCGGTCGGGGTCGGTTTGCGGGTCCGGAAACGGCTCATTTTACTGATCCGCGTCGAGCCCGTGTTCCGGGTTCAATCGAGGTCCGCGTCGGGTTGGATTTCCGATCTCGGGTTGGGTTACTTGTCCGTGTTCGAATCTGGATCGGGTTCCTGGTTCGGGTCCGAGTTTGCTCCCTCACGGGTCCGGGTGGGGTTGCTTATCAGTGTTCGAATCCGTGTCGGGTTTCTCGTCCGGGTCGGGTTACAGGTCCGGAATCGGGTCATGTTACTGTTCCGAGTGGAGGTCGGCGTTGACTTCGTATTTGGGGTTCAGGGCAACGCCGCCGTGTTCGGATTCCGCGTCCGATCGGGCTACTTGCCCGTGACCGAGTCGGGGTCGGGTTCCGGTTTCGAGTTTGACATGGCTTCCGGGTCCGGGTCGTGTTACGGGTCCGGAACCGGGTCATTTTGCTGATCCTGGTGAAGGTCCGAGTCGAGTTCGTATTCTAGTTCAGGTCGATGTCCACGTCGGGTTGGGGTTCCGATTCCGTGTCCTGTTGCTTGTCCGTGTTCGAATGTGGGTTGGGTTCCATGTCCGGGTCCCAGTCGGTTCCCGCGTCCGGGCTGGGTTACGGTCAGAAACGGGTTGTAATGTTGATCCGGGTGAAGGTCCGCGTCGAGATCTTATTCCGGGCTCGGCTTGGCGTCTGCGTCGTGTTCAAATTCCAGGTCCGGGTCGGGTTGCTTGTCGGTGTTCGGAATCGGGTCGTTTTGCGGGTTAGGGTCTGAGTCGGCCCCATGTTCGGGCCGGTTTGCTGGTCCCGAATCGAGTCATGTTGGTAATCCGGGCTGCGTCGAGTTCGGGTTCCTGGCTGAGGTTGAGGTCCGCGTCAGGTTGGGGTCAAAGTCTCTGTTGCGTATCGGATTCGGGTCATAGTCTGCTCCCGGGTCCGGATCGGGCTACGCATCCGGTGCGGGCTCATCTTACTTGTCCAGGCGAACTCCTTGGTCGTGTTCGCATTCCAGGTTGGAATCGAGGTCCGCGTTGGGCTGGGATTCGAGTCCGGGTCGAGTTCCGTTTTCGAGTCTGAGTTGACTCCCGGGCCCCGGGTCGGTTTACGGGTTCGTGTTCGAACTCGAGTCGGGTTTCTTGTTCGAGTACGTGTCAGCTTCTGTGCCCGGATCGGTTTACGGTCCAGAACCGGGTCATGTTGCTGGTCCGGATGAGCGTGCGCGTCGTTCGTATTCCGGGTTCAAGCCGAGGTCCGCGTCGGGTGGGGTTCCGGGTCTGGGCCGAGTTACCTGCCCATAATCGAATCCGTGTCAGGTTCCGGATACGCATCCTAAGCGGCTCCCTCCCGGGTCCGGGTAGGCTTACTTGTCCATTTTCGAATTCAGATTGGGTTTCGGGTCCGGGTCGATTTACGGGTCCGGAACCGGGCCGTGTTACTGGTGCAGGTGAAGGTCCGCGTCGAGTTCGTATTCCGAGTTAAGGTCGATGTCAGTTTCGGGTTGGGGTTTCGATTCCGGGTGAATGTCCTTATCGAGTTGGTGTTCCCAGTTGGGGTTGAGGTCCGCGGCGGGTTCTGATTCCGGGCCTGTCGGGTTACTTGTCCGTGTTCGAACCGCTTCCGGTTCCGGGTTCGGGTCCGAGTCCGCTCATGGTTCCGGGTCGGCTTGCGGGTCCGGAACCGGAGTTACCTGTCCGAGTTAAGGTCCGCATCGATAGGTCCACGTCGGGTTCGGGTTCCAAGTTCAGATCCGCTTACATATCCGCGTTCGAATCCGGGTCAGGTTCCGTGTCTGAGTCGGTTTCTTGTCTGGGTCGAGTTCCCCGTTTAGATCCAGGTCGGGGTCCGAGTCCGGTTGGGTCTACGGTTTCCGTTTGCTTTTCGGGTCCGAACTCGGCTCGTGTTCCGTGTTGGGATCTCTTCCGGGTCCCGGTTCTGGGTCCGGGTCGGAGTCACGTCAGGGTCCGTTTCGAACTCCGGGTTCAGGTTTGGTTGCGGGTTCGGGTCTGGGCGGGGTTGCATTTTCGGTTCGGTCGCCGGCATAGAGTCGGCGTGGGTTTCGGGGTTCGATTGCGTATCCACCTCCGGGTCAGGTTCCGGTCAGGCCGCGGGATCTGGGCGCAGCTTAGGTCACGTTCCTGGGTCCGGTTCATTTTGCCGGTCCAGGTTGGTTCCGGGTCCGAGTCGGATCGCATGCCTGTTTGTGATCCGGATCCGGGCCGGAGTCGAGCTCCGGGTCCGGGCCTTACCGGACACGGGTCCGGATTCTATTTCAGACTAAAACCCGAATCGGGTTCCAGATTCGGTTCTGAATGAGATCCGCGTTCAGGCTGGGTTCCGCGTTCAAGTCCGGGTTGCCTTACGCTCCGTTCCGAAGTGAGATCTGGGTTCCGGTCCCTGTCGGGATACGGGTACGGCTCTGGTTCCAGGCCCAAGTTATGTCCGGGCTGAGAGTTCGTTTCCGTTTCGGGCTACGCTTCCGGCCTGAAATCCCAGTCCGTTACTGGGTCCGGGTCTCAGTGCGGGCGAGATCCGAGTCGGGTTTGGGTTCTGAGTCCGGTTTGGGCCCAATGTCGGGATCGGGTGAGGGGCCCGGTCGAGATCCGATTATGGGACGTGTTCGCGCTCCGGGTCGATGTCGGATTGCGGATACGGGTCGAGGGAGGGGTTCCGGTGCGGGATGCGTCATGGTACGGGTCGAGTTCCGTGTCCGGCTTCCACCGCGCGTCCTGGACGAGATACGGCCCGGGTCGATATCGGGGTCTGAAAGGGGATCGGATTCCGGGTCCGGGTTACGCTACTGGTCCGGTTTGGGTTCCGAGCGTGGATTGTTGTCGAGCTGAAGGTCCGGGTCGGGTTCCGTGATCGAACCCGTATCGAACTCACGGGTCGTTTCCAAGTCGAGCTGGGGGCAGGGTCGGGTTCGGTGCGGGTTCCGAGTTCGGGTCCGTATAGGATTCAGGCTCCAGTTCGGCCACCTATGCGGGTCGAGAATCCTGTCTGGGGCGGGTCGGGTACCGGGATCAGGTTGCGCCGTCCTAAAGGTCCGGATCGGGTTCCGGACTCGAATCCGGGCCGGGTTCCAGTTTCGGGTCCGTTGACTACTCCGCGGGTTCCGCCTTCTAATGCGGGTCGGGTTCCCCGTTCTAGATCGAGGCGGCTCAGCGTTCGCTTGCGAGCCGCGTTCAGGACCCGGGTCGGGTTGCCGACCCGAGTAAAGATCCGAGTTCAGGACCTGTTCTTGCTCCGCGTGCGGGTCGGGTTACGGTACCGGCCTGTAACCCGGGTCCTGATGTTATCGATTTCCTGGTTCCGGTCGAGTTACGAGACCTGGACGAAGTCGGTCTGCGAGTGCTGGTTGAGCTACGAGATGGATGAGGTCGCGGGTTTGGATCCTTTCCGAGCCCGTATCGTTTTACCAGCCCGCGTAGAGGTTTGTTTCGGAACGCGGATACGGATCGGTTCGTTTTCGGATTCCTGATCCGGTCGGGTTCTTAGTCGGAGTCCAGTTGTTTGTCCGGGTTCGGGTCAGAGTCGGGTTCTGGGTTCGGGTCCGAGTCTGCCTCTGGGCCCGGCTCGGGTTACGCGTCCGGAACTGAGATCCGCGTCCCGGATGTTCCTGGGTTTCCATGTCCAGGTCCGAATCGGGTAACGGGCCCACGTTGAAACCTGGGTCCGGAACAGGATTCGCTCCCGGATCCGACTCGGATCAAGTTCCGGGTCCTAGTCGGGTTACGGGTCTTCGTGTTGATCCGAATCTGGGTCCGGGGTCGGTTACGGTTCGGTCGTCTTCGGAGTCCGACTTGGAACAGGGTTGAGGGTCCGTCTCGGGTTCCGGTTTCGAATCCGGGTCGGACTCCCAGCCCGTTTCGGATCACATGTCCCGTAAAGGTTCCGGGTTCGGGTCCGGGTTTCGTTCCAGGTCTTGTTCGGGTCTAGGGTTGATCGTGTTCCGTGACCCAATCCGGTCACCTTCCAGGTTCGCGCCCGCCTCGGGTTACCTCTCCGGTTCAGGTTCCTGGTCCGGGTCCGTGTCGAATTACGGATCCGGTCTGGTTCCGGTTTCGAATTTGCTCCGCTTTCTCGGTTGGCGTCTGCGTCGGGCTGCCGGCCCAATTCGGGTTCTGGATCCCGGTTGAAGTCCTATTTGTTCGAGTCGGATTCCGGGTTCAAATCCGGATCTTGTTCCGGATTCGAACCCGGGTCGCTTTTCGGGTTCGCATCTGAATCTGGCCACGAGACCGTATCGGCTTTCGGGTTCGGATTGGAGTCGGACTACGGGCCCGGTCAAGATCGGTGTTCGGGACGGGTTCGCGCTCAGGGTTCGGGCCGAGATCCGAGTCCTGGACGAAGTCGGGTTCCGTATCCGGGTCGAAGCACAGGTCCGAGTTGGGTTCTAAGTTTGAACCCGGATCGCTTTTTGAATTTCCGTTTGATTCCAGGCCCGGGTAGGTTTAAGGTTCCGAGTCCGGGCCGAGGAAGAGTTCCGGTTCAGGCCACGTTTCCCTTGGGGGTTTCGGGTTATAATTCGCGAAGTTTTCCGTGCTAGGGTCGGGTACGAGTCACGGTAGGGTTTTTGTCAATGTGTGATTGCGAGCCCGCTTCGGAATTTGATTGAGATTACGAATTCGGGATGGGGTCGAGGTCCCGGTAGGCTGAGAGTCCGGGTTCTGATTATGGCTGCGACTCTGGGTTGAGTTCCGGGTTTCGGGTCGGTGTCGGAGCCGGATTAAGGGTTCGGTTCGCTTTCCGGTTTCGAATCTGGTCGAGTTTTCGGTTTTGGTACGGTAGAGGTTCCGGGTTCGCGTCCCAGTCGGGTTATTAGTTGGGGCCGATTTCTGGGAAGCATTATGTGACCGATTCTGGGTCGCAATCCGGGAAAGAGCGAGTCCCTTTCCGGGTTCCAATCGGAGTGGCGTTCTTTGTTCGGGTCCGAGTCTCTTTCCTGGTGCTAGTCGTGTTGCGGTTCCGGATCGACGTCTGTGTCGGATTGCGTTTTCTGGTCGGGGTCGAACTCCGGGTTCCGGGTTTGGGTCGATTTGCGGGTCCTGATCGGCTCCCGTATTTGAATCCAGGTCGCTTCCCCGGTTCGCGTCCGGGTCGGGCAACTGGTCCGGGTCTGGTTGCGGGCTCGTTTCGAGATCTCCGTCGGAAATGGGGTTGCGTTCCGGGTCCGGGTCGAGGTGTGCGTCGGTTTCGGGTTCCGAATTCGTTTCTGTTCACGGACCTGGGTCGGGATGCCGTTGCGGGTTCGGTTCGGGTTTCGGATTCAGGCCCACGTCGGGCTTCGGGTTGAGTACCGGTTCCGGGTCCAGGTTTTGTTATGAGTCGACGTCGAGATCCGAGCCCGTTTAAGTCCGCGTCACGTTCCGTTTGAGGGTCATGGCCAGGATCCGGCTTCCGGGTCCGAGCCGGGTTACGGATGCGAGTCGGGTTGCGAGTACGGTAAGAGTAGACTTGACCGTTCAAATCCGAGTTGAGATAGAGGTCCGGGTCCGCTTCCGATTTCGAAGCCGAGCCGGGTTCCGTCCTCAGGTCCGGGTCGAGTTCCGTATAGAGGTCCGGGTGCGGGTCAACGTCAAGCTCCGAGTTCGAGCCGTGGTCGTTTCCGGTCCCAAGCGAGGTCGCGGGTCCTGGTCGAATAAGTGACAGGGTCGAAGTCGGGGTCCAAGTTCAGACCCGAATCCGAGTCCGGGTCGGGTCACGTTACCCGGCCGGGTTACGAGTCTTTTTTGACACTTGGGTCGAATTGCGGCTCGGGGTCCGGGTCGAAGTCATGGTCGGGTTTGGGTTGAGAGTCCAGTGCGAGTCCGGGTCTCGTTCCAGTTACGGGTCTCGTTCGAGTTCCGCATTTGGACCCGGGTCTTGTTCTGAGTCGAGGTAGAGGTATCGGTCATGTGCGGGTCGAGTCGGGGTGGATATCCGGGTTGCGGCTCCGCGTCATGTTACGTGTCTGGGTCGAGTTCCGGTCCGGATCGACTTACGAATTGTCATTGAGCTAAATCTCCGTGTCGAGACTCGGACCCGAAACGAGATCGCGTTCCAGGTTCGGGTCGGATTGCTATTCCGGGTCGGGTTCGGGGTTCAAATTAGAGCCGTTTTCCGGGTTCGCTGCCGGGTAGAGTTACATGTCCGAATCGAGATCCGGATCGGGACAGGGTTGCCTGTCCTAGTTCTCGGCGGGGCGGGTCGGGTTCGTTTTCCGGGCACGGTTGGAGGTCTGGGTCTAGCTCGGTTAAAAGACCCGGTTCGAGGCCTTGTCGGAACACGGGTTCGTATCTTTGTCCGGTTGCGCGTCTGGTTCGAGTCCTGGGTTCGAATAGGTGTCGGATTCCAAGTTCGGGTCCGGATCGATAAAAAACTACGACTCCAGATCCGAGTGTGGAACGGGTCGAGCTCTGGGTTGTTCACCGGTTCCTGGTTCATGTGTGGTTCCGGGTTCGAGGCAGGTTGTTTCTCCAGGTTCGATTCCTTATCGGTTCCGGATTCATCCCCGGTTCCGAATCCGGGTCGGGTTTCGGCTCAAGTTCCATGTAGAGGCTTGAATCATATCATGGGCTTGGGTTCCGGTGCACTCGTTTAGCTTCGGGTCCGGGGTTCGTGTCGGAGTCGAGGTCCGGGTTAATCTAGGGTTCCAGATTTAAGTCGAGGTCCGAGGCCGTTCCGTGTTCAAATCCGTACCGGTTTCCTGGTTTGTCCCAGCTCCTTGTTCTATTCGTGTTACGGGTCCGAATCGAGATCCCAATGCGAGATGGGATCGGGTTCCTAGTCCGGGTCGAGCTACGGGTCCGGGTCGGTTTCGGTTCCGGGTGCAGTTGAGGTCCAGGTTCGGTTCGGGTGGTGGGTACTGTTCGGATTCCGAGTTGGAGCCCGGTACGGGTTCTGGGCTCGGGTCGGGTTAAGGGTCTGGCTCGGGTGTAAGGTCTGGGCCTGGTTTTGGAAGTAGATCAGGTTTCCTTTGCGGGTCGGGATCTGGGTCCGGGGCGGGTTGGAGTTCCGGGTTCAAGTCGGCTTGCGGATCCGGGTCGATGTCCGTGTTCGGGTCCGAGTCGGGTGGCGAGTCGAGTGAGGTTCCGGTCCGAGTCAACTTGCGGGCCCTGGTTGAGTCACGAGTCTGGGTCTAGATCTGGGTCCGTAACGGATCGCGTTTCAGGTCCGGGTCGGGTAAAGGGTACGTGTCTGTTTGCGGGTTCGAATCTGGTCGGATTGCGTGTTACAGGTCAATGTGGGGTTAAGAGTTCGGGCTGGGTCACGAGTCCGGATCGAGGTCCGGGTTCCGATCATGTTGAGAGCCCGGGCCGGAATTCGAGTTCATGTCGGGTTCCGCGTCCGGGTCGGCGTCGGGTTGCGGGCCGAGGTGCGCTTCCGGGTTCAAATCCGAGCCGGGTTCCGAGCTCGGGTTCGTTTCGGATTCCCGGTCTGGGTCGAGGCCCGCTTCGAGTTACCGGTCAGGCTGCCGTTCCGTTTTCGAATCCGATCGTATTCCGTGTTACAAGCCAGGGTCGGATTACGAGTCCATATCGAGGTCCGGGGCCGGGTCCGATCCCGAGTCTGGGTTGGGTTCTGGGTTCGAGTTCGGGAGAGGTGCGGGTCAGTTTCGTGATCCGAGTCCTGGACGGCTTCGGGTTCCGGGTTCAGGTTTCGGGTTCCGAGTCCAGGTCGAGGTTCGGTCGGGCTATGGGTCCGAGTCGAGTTTGGTTCTCGAGTTCAATTGGATCCCGTGTTATGGTTCGGGTTAGATTACGAACCAGTGTCGGAGTCCGGGTCGGAGTCATGCTACGGGTTCGGGTCCGATTTCGTATCTGGGCCGGGTGCCGGGTCCAGATCGGATTACTTGCCAGGGGTTGAAATCCGAGTTGGTATCTGATTCGGGCCCTAGTGGGATTCCCGATCCGGATTTGGGCCCGGTTACGAGCCCGGGCTGAGGTCCGAGTCGTTGTTATCTTGCAGGTAAGGGTCGTGCTTGGGCCCCCTTTCGTTTTACGGGTCTGAGTCGGAGTCTGCGTGGGATTACGGGCTTGGGTCCGGGTCCAGGTTTGCTCTGGATTCGGGTACAAGGCAAGTGACGGAATAGGATCCTGTTCGGGTTCCGGGCCCGAATGTGTTCCGGGTCCAGGTCAGGATCCGAATCCGGATGGGGTTACTTGCCCCGGTTCAAATCGGGGCCGGTACCTGATTCCGGCCCGGACCGGGTAGGTCGGGCTATGGGTCCGGGTCGAGTTTGGTTCTCGAGTTCAATTGGATCCAGTGTTACGGATCAGGGTCCGATTACGAATCCGTGTCCGAATCCGGGTCCGAGCCATGCCACGGGTTCGGTTTCGATTCCACATCTGGGCCGGATTCCGGGTCCTGGGTCCGGGTCGGGTTGTGTGAGGGTCGGTGTGCGGTTCCGGGTCGGTCTCCGCGTTCGAGTCCGGATTGGTTTCCGTGTTTGAACCCGGATTAGGTTCCTGATTCGGGTTGGAGTCGAGTTCCGGGTCTCATTCCTAGTCGGGTTATGTGTTGCAAGTCGGGGCGGGGTGACGGGCTCGTGTCGGTTTACGAGTTCGGGTCGAGATGCGGGTCCTGGTTGAGTTACGGTTCCGGGTTGAGGTCTCGGTCCGTATCCATGTCAGGTCACGGGCCCAGATCGAGGTGCGGGTCCATGTCGAGATCGGTGTCGGTGCTTAATACAGAATGTCATTAATTATTTTTTCTTTTGGCAAAGTTCTCAGATAAGAGTTCCATTCCATTCAAATGGTTTCATTCCTTCATGAAAGTGATGGTGAGGTTGAGCTCTACATACCTATACATTTTAGTTGGACTTATCCACGTATCACACTTTTCCACACATCATGCGAAGTTAGTTGCAAAAAAACAGGATGAAAATGGGATCATCGTGAGGTGAGAGATGACGCTCGTGATGTCATATTTTATTTGTACATTCCAAACGCACACGCACAACATATATATATATATATAATATATATATATACAAATTTGATTTGGTGTTGCTTTATTTCGAAAATTATTCGGTGCGTTTTGGAGTTATGTTGAACATGAGGTTGTGAACATGGACAAGCAAGTGGCAGCCACTAAATTTTGCTGCATTTGAACGATAAGCATCTATTGGATTAGACATCGGATTGTGACTTAAAGTGTGAGGTGAGAGGCAATTGGAATGTGGGACATGGATCGAAAGATAAACAGCAGCTTGTCTCTTAAACATGAGCAGTTAAATACCAGCTAACGAGGTAAGGTATGAGTTGTAAGAGCCTTTCGTCAGTAGATGGTTATTACTTCATGTTGATGTCTGTCGATGAAACTGTCGCAATCGTATTTGCGTTATTGTTGAAGACTTCACCTATATATATTTACAAAAAATTTTCCTTTCAGTGTGCTATCTTGTCTGCGCCTAATTAGTTACGACGATGTGCGGGAATATTCGCTGCTGAGGCTATATTTTGAAAAGCTTTTATGCAAAGGGAAGAAGTTCTTTTTGTAAAGCCCACAAGTGAAAGCCGATATCGTCTTTGAGGTATGCCCAATAGAGCACATAAATTTATTTCTAGGTTACAATTGATTTTCAGCTCAGGGGATGAAGGTATACTCCAGTATCATGTGGCGAGCAATGGGTTTTCCCCGATGAGCTAAATGAATTCAACAGTTTGTTCGTAAGCTCGCTATCGGGTCGATCACCTTAAGTAGCAATAAATCCAAAAAGTCTTCCTCGGGCATGATTTGGCGGCACTCCGATTCGTCTCACAGAGAAGTTGTGGATTCGAATAGCTCCCCCCTCCCCTCTTCAATGCAATGGTGACATTTGAAAACAGCTGTTCCAAAGGTTTCGAAATCTGTTTTCCTTGGATCTGTATTTGAAGTTTCACGATAGCTGAGCCATCTCAATATGCCATCTTTCATGGATTTTTTCGATGTTTTAATTGTATAGAGAAAGCAATCATTATCAATTCTCATTCGAATTGGGAGCACATACCGAGAGAAATGTTCGATAAAGAATATCGATGAAATGGATGGCTTAGGACAAAGTTTTGTTGGAATAGAAATTCAACAAAAATTAATTTTTGGAAAGATATTTTTAATCGCGCTTCTTGTGTACCTAGTGATGTTCACTTTATGAACTTGATTCATTTTGGCATTTTCTACAAGCTGCGGTTATTGTCCACACAAGCACACGTTCATATTCATGAACAGAAGAGACGGTGAGGAGGGGTAAGTTTTGGGAAGCATGCTTCTCAATGGTAATGTTGTTTAGTATAAGGACTCCAAGTGTTATGAGTACATTCTCAATATGTTAAACTTCTTTCCTCCTAATATTCAACTATGATTGAAGGCATTCGATCAAGTTTATATCGAGATATTCAAGTTAACTTTTATTTTCTTTTCTCCTATTCTTTATTGTACCGAAGATTTGACCATTTCAAAATGCTCTTTCCCTCTCCTAAAGGGAAATCCTGTATATCAGCCATCAGCTTGACGATTAGACGATGGGAGCGCACCAGCTTCTGACCTTCATTGATGGGTGTACCTCCCACAGCGTGAATTGCGTCATCAACGCCACCCTTTGTTAACTTTTGAAAACGGGCGACCTTTATTCACACTTAGGGCTCATAATCTCATTTAGATTCGCAATTGATCTTGGCGGCTTGTTCTTTTTGGTGCTCCAACATCTTTTTGGCTGTGCATTTCACCGCACTTGAAAGCACTCAAAATGAACGATGCATCGCTTCTGTTTTCGCTGGATCGGCGATCTCGAAACGATCTTCAAAAGCGTTAAAGCAATCTCGTAGGCGATGTTATAGATGCCTCTTGAGTGGATTACTGTCTTTCACGGATTAAAATTTTCATAATTTTATTTGTTCCATACTTGCCATAGAAAACGTACATGGTGCAAAAAGAAAAAGCAATATGGGAAAATGCTGAAAATCATTTAGAGAAGAGAAAATATTGATATCAAAGTATTATGTGGTATCTATAGGGCATACGGTATCTTACAGTCACTTAACGATTTTCAAATTGAACTTGTGTGTTTACACGGTATACTAAAATTGATTGTTATTCATCTCGAGAGGGACGGTTGATAGATTGGGCGAGTTGAGAATAACGCTTGAGTGGTGGATGATATATGCATCGCTCGCGCATTTATCCACTTTGAGTGTTTTATGAGTGCAATTCGTAGTGATTATCCACCAACTTAATGAGACGTTAATAATGAAGAGCCCTTCCGCGATCGAACCCCACTGCTTGCTTGAGTTGTCAAAAAAATCGACTCTCCCTTATTTTTGGTTTGATCAATCTAACAGCAACACTCATTTTTTAGAGGCAAGTTAGGAAACATTTTATTCAACAATTGATGCTGAACGAAAATATCGGCTTTAGCGGATGAAAAATCCATCCACATGCAGGTAATTACAACTGTGCGTTTACACGTTTCTTAGTATCGCTACGAGTGCAGGCCCAGTGCAAATTTCCATGCAACATCATATGCATATTATTATTGGAATTTGGTCAGGTATTTCTTTAGTTATTCAAGATTTACTAAGATTTATATCGTGTTTATTGTGACTATTGGACGAGTTTTTCATAGATGTCTTTAATGGCGATTTCAGTAATTTTTTTTTAAACGGTCAGTTAAAAAACATTGGCTGCATTTTTACCCCCTCAAATATTTTGATCATTTTTATACGCCAAACACTTTTGTACAGGTTTCTTTCTCAACCACGAAGTGAAATTATTTTCGTCAAGAATTCTTCATATCAATTAAAAGCAGTTTGATGGTTCTACTTGATTAAATTCAAAAAAATTCGAACTTAAAAATCTAAATTTTCTGAAACCATTCAAAGCCGCATGCCAATTTTCATGTCTCTAGATTCAGTGCTAGTACTGCTGAATACCAGAAATAAATATTTCGATGGTTAAAACGAAACAGTGAAGTTGCAAATGAATTTATCTTTTAAAAAGCAGAATTTTTAGAAGTATTCGGTAAATGGAGCGCTATAAGAACAATATCAGAATTTCTTTCTGCAATGCAATTTGCTCAGTAATAATTGTTTACTGCTTTATTGTGTACGTAGTAATCTGAGTAAAGGTATAATATGGTGCAAAGTTTTGCCAACGGCTCAAGTAGTCGGTGCTGTCAATGGGCTAATAGAAACCCTGTGGTGTTTTGAACTTGAACACTCCCTTTTGGTGGTAAATGCAATGCCGCCACACTTACATAATTATATCCCATCAGCAAACAAATGGGGACCTTAACATCAAGTATGCCGACAACGAGAGAATAACAAAAAAATTTGCAGGCGTATGCTTCGAATCAGGTACCAAATGTTCATCCTGTCAACACACAAACAATTTGATCCCACTCTCTTAGGTAGATTGACTAAGGCAATTAAATGCTCACTTCGCAGAACTTAAGTCAACTACGCCGAGCAGTAGTTTAAAGGTACTTTCTGGATAGCAGTTCTACAGTAGTTGTTGAAGGTATTCTATATATGCATATATATATAGCATATGCATATATGCATATATATGCATATATATGCATATATATATGCATATACATATATGTATATACATATGTATATATATATATATATATATATATATATATTCGTAGAATGGATCCGGGCCAGCAGTTTTATATATATTGGTTCGGATCCCATCTACCGATTATGTTTGCTCACTTGTTGATCATGCTCGGCCTCGCTTGTTTGCTCATCTTTTCAACTATGGCATTTGGCAGGAAGACTGTGGTTGATTAACGCAACACGCAATTAATATAGCAAAGTATTTTCCCATATTTCAAAGGGGAGTTAAAAGGATGAGCTGCTAACCATTTATAAACGAGCTTCAAAACAAAGAAACGAGACCGAGTTGCTGTTCGCCATCTACATAACGCAAATTTTCCACCATTTTTTAGAACCTCTATACCGCATGCACATAGACTAACTTCCACTCTCATATCAGTTAACTAACTAGTGCTGTGGTTGCACTCAATATATTAAAGCCTTTTGCCCATTGCAAATTATACAACAAAACAATAGTTTACATTGAGGTGGATGTGAGTTTTATTTACAGATCACGACACATATGTTACATATGCTGTGCATTACTATTCAATGACCTCATCAAAGAATAGCCCTACCTCTTGTCAGTGTTTTCGCAACTTCAAAGATGAAATATTCAAATGATACGTCAAGTGCTAGCAAAATGGTAGATAACATTCCTCATTAATAAATTCGAAAATTTCGTGCACTATTATTCTGAATGGAACATAAAAATATACAGGAGTGGAACAGAATAAGTGAACATTTTGAAAAGAAGTGAGGGTATAAATCCTGCTGTATTATTCCTAACGGAATTTAATATATAACTTATGAGGGATTGAAATCATTAAACTACACATCATTAATAATCGAGAAACAATTGAAGATCATACAACGTTATAACTTTGCAAGAATGACTCTTGTGTAGAACAAAGAGGAAGCAAACATTCAGATTGCTGCATTCGATCGAATCCACTATCCATTTCCTCTTGCTCTTCGTCACTCTTCAGTACTTGTGCCAATGCAAAAATGTAATTGTTCGCTAAACGTAATGTTTCTGCAAGCAAAATAAAATTAAAGTTCTGCACTCAAGAAAGCAACAATAAGTTAGGAGGCTTAATGCTTCTAAGCATACACTATGGACTCAGCTCCTGCCTATCTGGCGTTGATCCCTCAAATTCAAAAGGTGTTATAGGCATTTACAGGTGTCAAAATTTTTGCATACATTTTACAACGGTGCCGGTTGCAGTTGTTTCGTTGACGGATGATACTAGCTCGATTCTCAATTTCTTAAGGGTAGTCGTGCATGAAGATATAGACTACAGTATCACGAAGATGAAAACATAGTACTCTGCAAAACCGCTTGTGGAATGAGACTGTGCGGATAGCCATCAAACTAAGCGTCAGTATGGCATGAATCCGTTCAGTCCTTTTATATGCTTCAGTGAGCTGATTCCACATACAAGCTATATATATATATATATAAATATAAATTTTAAGTGAATTTTTACATTGTTGGCTGTAGTCCGGCTGGGAAAATATGAGCTGGTCAAGGAAGACTAATAAAGCAGTATTGGAAGTAGAATTCTTTTATAGGCATTTCAACTTCTTCAACTTTCTCTGGCAAGTAACTCAAGCAATTTCCCAGAATTTTCACAACATCACTACCGTTTCCTGGCCGCAAAGAACCTGCTGGTTATTCGTACAGGCACTCCTCCTCCGAATAAATTCGGACGTCCAAAACAGTGAACTGGAAAGAGAAGTTGAGCAGAAAAATGTAGGCATCTGACAATTTACGAGTTGGGTAGGTTGGCTGATATCGACGACGGCAAATGGGAACGCACATAGAAGAAGAATCCAATAGGTTAATGATCGTTGATACTACTGTGCAATATTGCGTTCATACGATGTCGGTCAGCTCGCCTGATCGAGCCAACTGGATCAGCGAGTCAAGTGAATTGTAAGTGGAGCGTAACAGCTCATATCGTGTTAGTTCCTTCAACACATTCCCCACCTTGCTGAGGCTTGGATGGCATTTTTAAGATTTTTGGCCCAAAATATTGAGGCGAGATTACTCTACGGTGCATATAAAATACCTACATCAGCGGCCGCGACGCTGGACAGGTAGACAGATATGAGTGCACAAAGATAGAAATGACTCTACCGGAATTAGCTATTCAGTACAAATTTGTATAAGAGCATAAAATTGTGAATAAAATTACCTATTTTTGTAAGTTTCGGCTCATCGGGGAGTTGTGGAAGAGCTTTTCGTAATTGCTCTAATGCATCGTTAAGGCTATGCATTCGTCGCCTTTCTCGTTCGTTTGCTTTACTTCTACGCACTTTTTTTGCTCGATAAACCGTTTGAGGGCTTCGCACACGGCAACGATATTTCCGTTTCTCTCTTTTTGCCACTTTTTCGTTGCGTCCATCTTTAACTATTCCCTGAAATAAAACAAATTAATTTACTCGAATGGACATTAGTACGTGACATATCACTGAAATAAGTCAAATGAGGTTCAGTTTCAGTTCGCCTCAAAAAATCTTACAGTGCAAAAAATATTCTGCATAGTTTCCAGTTCCATGTTCTGAAAATCTAGAATCTACTTGCAAAGATTCCTCTCTTATGCCTCATGCGACAGAAATCCGTCTTATTCAACAGATCTTCACATGAATGCAACGCATATTTATTAGAGTACTTTCTATTATTCTATCATGCACAAAACGATTCACATAAAAGCATAGGTTTGAACTATTGAAAAGTAGGTTTGGTTCGTTCGAAGCACTCAAAAATCTCCAAAACATTCGGATTTAGCAAAATTCATTTAAGATACCTTTAAGGATGGTGTCGAAGTGGATGCAGGTTGATCGTGCAGTCCATACTTAATAGTAGTGTCACCCATCTCGAGCATAGCGCTTAGCCGATTTACAGGATATAACACGGCTCATCTCGAAGATGGTGCAGTAGTGCCATCCTCTGAGGGGGCGTGGCAAGCCACCAGCTTTAACACCGAAAGATTACTGTAGCGAATTTTCATTGACCTTTCGTCTCAGTTGAAGAAAACAAATCACATAGAAAATTTGAAACAACTCTATTTTTGGAAATAGACCAGATCAAATGCTCTAGTTAGCATTCTTACAACCATTGATTACATTAACTCACTTTGCGCATTATCAAAGTAGAACGCTTCACCTTATACCGACGACAGCACCTATCACAGTGCTTTTGTTTCTGCCTCTTCCTCACAACTGTTCGCACAATCCCCCTCCCACTGATCCCTTCTCACGCTATTGAAAATTTCCTGGACTCCTCTTTTATCCTAGTCCTCATAGCGCACTGTCGTCCCGTTTAAGTTCATGACTCAATTGCTAATGATGCTGTTTTAACGGCGAAGTCTACGATTACATATGCATATACTTGTTGCACATAAATTTTCTTTTCCATGAACAGGTTGTTGAAAAACTGAGGAATACTCATTAAAGTGATTCATATGGGAAAAGATATTGATATATAGTAAAGGAAACAATTTTTGAAAATTGAATTGCTAAATGTCTACACTTCAGCACATTTAAATTTTGTTATTGAGAAGGATTCTCCTCAGATATGATACTTCTTATCACCTAAACATGCGCTGTGAACTATTATTGCAGGAATAATATAAACAGTAAGTGCATATTATGGATTCTAGACTAACGAATGCATTTCGTCGTGTGTCGCACACAAGTTCCGCTTGCAGAAATGTTTGTTGTTGTATAATTATAGATAAAATAGCTATAATCGAGAATTTCAATAGCAAACTCTAGACTAAAAGAGAGGGAAGAAACAGTTAACATGACGAATATTTCAAGTGAAATAATTTCTATTCACTGCGAACAATTTTTAAAGTATTTATGAAAATTCGAGAATCCGACTGATTTAGTACAACTTTGGCAAACTTTTCATTTGATTATTGCCGAAATAAGTCCACTCACATAAAAGTAAAGCATTAGATCACTTTCGTCTAGTCAATCACAGTGAAAATGATTTTTAGTAAAGAGCAAACTTTCATAGTATAAAGCAAATAAATAGAGATGAATTGAAATATATACCGAAGAAGACTGTTATGGCGCAAGCCGAAATGAAAACGACGCATCCATTATCACTTATTGGAATTGTAAATCGGACAAGATTTATGGATTTGAAGAACGGAGAGACTGCATGTGAACAGTGTGAAAGTGAGAGGGTTTGATTTCCGGTTGAACTGTATAGCATAACGGCAGAGCGTCGTAAACGAGGGATCTCTATGCTAATTTGTCGTCCATTTTACGATGCCCCCTACCGTTAACTCAACACTGAGCACCCTTTTAGCAAAATTGAATGCAAATTACGTGACAACGCTAACAATGTTGGAATTTATTCGTCAAATATTATACATTCTTTTTAAAGTTTGTGTATTTGAAAGAAATAAATGCACTTGGAAAACGCGATAGGAAAGATGGCACGATATGTGCTCTTAGTAGTCTAGTCCATCAAAGAAATAATGTTCACAACTTTCAATTTCTTAAGAGCAAAATTTAAATGCGATAGCGAAAACCTCATTATTACAACTAAATTTTTATCTGATGCTTCATAGTAAAAATCTAAAAATTAAAGAAATGCAGGCTGTGGGAATAGTTGTGCTGTATTTTTATTTAAACTGTGAAAGTAATCAAATACTAGAATTCTTGTCCATTTAAATGATAACACATGATTCCAGAACGGGAAAGAGAAAGGACGAAATACATTACTTTTTGAGCGACATGAAATAGACTTCGTAACCTTTACCCGTTTGCAAACCAATCATTTAATTAGATAACTGCCAGCAAACCTGACAGCCTTATATCCTCAATTTTTCAAACTTACCTATAGAGGAGAAGACATTGTCTCATTCTCCCTTCTTGGAATGTCGACTTTAGAAACAGTAATGTAACTTATGACCACATACGGTCACAATAACATCGAATGATTGCGTATAATTTGCATGCATGTGTGCAAAAAAAAAGGAATAGCACAAGAAGAATGCTGCAGATGTGCGACAGCCAAGCTAGCAAATTGGTGGGGGCCCGTCAAGCGGTGGCAATTTGAGTAGTTAAATGGATTAGATGACCTCTTCCCGCCATGCGGTCAACTACTATCAGGTGCGACTCGTGCAACCCTCTTAGTTAAAATAAAAGAAACGTTGCGTAATCCAATCCTCATAAGCAGCTTCTCTCATTCATATTTCATTTGACTTATATATTATTGACTTTTTTCTACTTTTCGAGAGAATTTTTGGCAGTGCATTCATTAGTTTTAAATTAAAAGTAATATTAACTTGGCGAAGGTTCAGAAGATCTATTCCGACGAAATGAGATGAAAATAATAGGGGACAATGCTTTCCGACGCCTTTCGCTTTGTTCTGCAGTTTAATCATTTACAGACTGCAGTTAATTGCTTGACCACTGTTATTATTCTATCACGTTAAGGCATCGATAGCTGCATCATCTATCAGACATGGCACATTTCTTGACATCCCAAAGCAGAAAACGTTCGGCTGTACATCTTATGAGTAATATGAAAATAACAAACAGCTTTCACTCGTTTCGGTTCTGACCACAGACTACTTGTGAGATGGTTTCGCAGCAGATTCTGTATCGCAGGAGTTGGCATCTGTATTCCATGAGTTCCGCCCCGCATAATTCTCCCAATAGCTGAACTTAGTCGCGCTAATGGATGTGAACAAGCAAACATGTAGATGTGTGAAGACTGCGATGTCTTTGTGATCGATGCTGGCTGAATGCGTTTCTCTTGACAATTCTCGAGTTCACCGTTGCTGCTTTTGCTTCTTCGTTACCTGTTACAGCTAGAATCTCGAGAGGGAAGAGCACTGTTTATTGCTGGCTGTACTGTTTGTCGATTAAGTCCTCGCTATTGCTCACTTCCGTTGCTTGGATTGTCTTTAACGCGCGATGAGGTCATGAAGCAATGTTTCAGTAAATCAGAGAGGTCATGTCGAGGATGCTGTGAATTGTGTAGCAACATTATTTCATCCATTTTTCTCAGGGCATCTATTTTCAGATTTTAAGCGTGAGATTAATTCGAATACACGGAGGATTTCACGTGAAATTACTATGAAAGCAACTAGTATCAATATGATAAAATATCATCGATCCTGCATTTCTCCGAATTACAATCGTCAGGTTCACGTTTATTTCTCTCAACTTAGCCGAATCGACGTTCGACCCTCGCCTATCTTCATATCTTCCAGCTGCCCTTGTTTCGTCTTGATATTTCCTTAATTCCTGCTCCCATCCTCTCAAGAGACCAACTTTTTTTCATCGACTGCCATATTCTCGAACTTCTGCTTGACATTAGGCATCATCTTGGATTCGTCTTGGATACTTGGGCCCAATGTTTGTGTTTCTTGTATCACTTCTACTTGTCAAGCGAATGGAACGTGTGTTGTGAATGACCGGCATAGACAATGCGTGTCGTTTCTATGACAACTGACGCTTGCCAGTGATCTCAGCATTATGTTAGCATGTGTGGCGTATGCCGACTTTATGCGATGAGAAAAATTCGACTCTCTTCTTTCTTATTGTATCAATTCTTGCAGGAGTTTCTTTGGGATACTTCCTTTTCCACATTTCCAGTTTTTAAGCGTTTCCGCACGTTTCGATTTGCAGGTACGCATTATTATGGTGTGTTTTCTGTGTGTATGCTTGTGCGTCTGTCTGTCTGTTTGTTTGTTGGTTTCAACTCACAGACGTCGAAGTTAGAGCCACAAAATTTGCTAACTATTCTACTGCATACTTCGATATCATCTAATTTCAATTTCATCTATCAGTCTCAAACAAACATGCGTAATATTTCTGATGCATTTAGTGGTCGGATTCGTGGAGTTATATTTCACAAAATACTGAGATGAAAAAAAGCAAATGAAAATTTTGCTCGTATTCAAATATTAAACGATTCTATTCAAATTTATTCAAAAAATCGACACGATATTAAACGATTCTAAAATTCGTCAGTAATTTACGATGCTAACGGTTATGATGAATAGAATCGGAAAGGTGTATATGGCATTATCACCACTGATTACCATTTACTTCTTTTCAAATTCTTTTCCAATATTCATCTGAGAATGAACAATGGAAAAGATCTTCTTTGAGGGTGTTTATTCCATTTCCTCAGAAAATATTCTAGAAAATTGTAATGGTTTGATTTACTACGTTCAAGATCCTGGTATTATAAGATAGATTTAACTATAAATTACGAGTAATATAGGTAATTATTTGAATGGCGTCGACTTCCTTAGCACAATTCACTGTATTGTAATTCCTTGTATTATTTTCGTGAAAATGAATAAATATATTTCATCAATCCATATGTCCTGTTAAAATTCTCAATTTTTTCTTCTTTTTTTTACGAATGTGCAAGTAGCATTTTATCTAACCTCTACCATTCCTAGAAGGGCAATCCTCCCTTCACATGGCAATTATTATTTGAGTTATTGTTTAAACAACTTTTCTTAGCTTTTGTATTCTGAAGCTTCTACCAGAAAAATCTTGTTTTGATATCATCTCATCACCTCCAGCTCGCACAGTCTATTGCTACGAAGCTTTCAACAGGCAATCACGAGAAGAACCAGTTGTGTTTGGCTCTGTTAGCTAAATCTGCGATGCATACGTTTGTAATATGCTGGTAAAAGCATCGAAGTCATATGTGGACATATATAAAGATGATTCAGATACTTAAAAATGTCTTTCGCAGTGACCGTTTTTTCATAACATTTTTCCATATTTTATTGTGGTATTGTCATCGTCAACAACGCCATCAATGAGTTAATCATTTCCACATTAAACTACCATGTATCCGTATGTCTTGAAGCTGACGTTCGGAAGCATCCAAGCAATAAACGATGCATCAAACACTCAACCACAAAGGTTAGCTAATCTCATCCTAGCAAACATTTAGTTAAGAGTCAATTATAACTGTGGGTATAACAAATATGTTTAAGATCAAATTTGACTGCGCTGTAAAATCGTCGTTTTACCTCTTTGATTTTTCTAAACCTTTTCTGCTCAGATTCTAGTTACTGTTGAAAAAGGCAGAGGAAAACCATATGGTGATTTCCGACCTTATATGAAAGGACCTCTTTGGTCTCCGTTGTCCTGCCACTTAATAAAGGAGATAGCCTCAATTTCCGAACTTTTAAAAGATGAGTCGGAGTCGGATTTTAGACCATAATGAGAGGACTCAGGAGTTTTTGAAAATCTGGAAAAATTAGTCGAGAGTTCAAAATTTCAGTGCTTTTTCTATCCAAACCAACTAGTTGCTAATGCTATTGAAGGCATCATGTCATCTAATGCGTTGCATGCAAGCTGTCGAATAGCGAGTCTCATATTTCACTAAAAAATCGTGATTCGCGAGCTCTAAAATGGAGAGCAATAGCGACTCATCATTTTGTTTATATGATTATTCACAATATCATTCCAAATCTCTTTATGTTAAGGACGTCCAAAGTAGGGGGCGGCAAAAAGTCCATACCAAACAGTCAGCTCATGACTTTGTTTTTCGACATTACTTCACTTCCATATTACTAGTTTAGTAATGAGATTAAGAATACTTGAAAATTTTTAGAGCAAAAAAATAGAAATTTACACTTTTCAGGAAGTGTATCCAAGTCGGATAAGAGATCATGCTGAATAGAGTTGATAATCTCTAAAAACATCAACACTTCAATTAGTCATTTTCTTGCAAAAGGATTTTCTTTCAGACAACCATATCAATCTTCAATGAACAATATTGATCTACTTCAAGGATTTGTGAGACCTTCATTAGCGGAATTTTTCGGGTCACTTCTCTTCGTTCTTCTCAGTTAGTATTTTTAAACGGTCATTAAATATTAACATTTTCTCGTCTATATTTTTCATTTTTTTCGTCCCTTTTGTTGTTTATCTCATTAGTTTTATGTCTATGAATTTGATGAGTTGAGTAATACATCAACGATATGTCTGAACGATAAACAAGCAAACAAATGAGTCAATGTCATACTAGTCTCAAGCGCCAGCAAAGGTCGCATAAAAAAGAAGCGTAAATTTCTAGCAATTAGCAAGTATTACACAAACGATAATAGAATTAAATCTTTGAAATTTTTCAACTCGAAATGAAAGGAGCCGATTTATATTTTTGGAGCAAAACAACGCCAAGTTAACAATTAAGAGTTGACATATAGGTTATCGCCAATTTTGGAGCGAACTCTTATTGATTGGTCTTCTTGACTCGTAAATGATCTTTCGTATAAAATGGGAATCTGTGAAAAATCTTCTGAAAAAATGAAGACTGATGTTTTTCATCTTCCTGGAAACCATCCTCTCTTCAATGCTGTTTCAAAGTCGAAGCAACTGTAACTTAGTCTATTTTGCATTATTCAATGATCAAGTGCTGGTAGTAACAATGTTGACTTGAACTTTTTTACTAGCAGAGTTCACCTATAATTTCTCATCAGGTTTTGCAAACTCTCTCTTGCGACCTTAGTCGAAAGGTTGTAAGTTTTGTTAAGCTTGACGTTGTAATATAGCACGACGATAGCAGGTATAAGCCAGACCATTAACTCTGACATCTCTGAAATCAAACGACCACATTTTATTCTATCAGAGTCACAAAATGCGTTGCAGGTGCATTACTTGCATTCTCTACAGTGAATTCGCAACTGTCAACATCAGTTTATGAAGGTGCAATTGTATTCCTTCTGATGTGTATGTTTGCAAGAATCAGTGGTGGACATTTTAATCCTGGTAATGCATTGACGTCCTTATGTAGTTAACGAGTGCTTTTTGTTCACATTACGCAATCAGCATTTTTATACTCTAACAGTTGTGTTAGGTTTAGCGGTTGTGTTAAGTTTTCCAGAAATCACATCACATTCACCACTATATTTCTTTTCCACCGAAAAAAGCCTCAGGCATCTGTTTGCATAATCATGGTAGCCATGAGATCCTGAATCGTGTCCAACTTTAAAAAGACCCTGGAAAAAACTTGAAAAAGTAGCATAGCTTAAGCTGTTGCAATCGTTTCTAATAAATCTGGTTTGAGCAATCACCGACAGCTGCAATATAAACAAAAACTTCCAATGCAGCAGTTTCTTCCAAGCATTTTTATGTCCTTCATCAAAATTGCATTTACAAAGTTCGCGTATACTCTGAATGTGCTTATATAGCGGTCGTACATGTGCGTGTATTTTCAAAGCTGCACCATAAGGACAAGCTGAAGTTGGAGTTACAAAATTAAGTGGTCGTAATCTCTCATAATCCTCATCCAGGTTGATCTCACATGCCCATCTTCAAGTTTGTGAAGTGATCTTGAAAGAGCTAAGGGCTCTTATAAGTGCCTAATATTTCTATCCCAATTTCCCGAAAAGAAACAACCGTTTATTCAAATATTTATTTGCTCCATTTCGCTACCAAATGGGTTGCAATTGCGAGACAAACCACGCTCGTATCTTGTCTATGGGCATGTATGTGCGTGTGTGTCTGCCTCTTCTCAAGCATATATGTATGTATCTGTCTGTTCGCAAGTTACAACTGAAGAAAAAAACATTAAGGTATAAAATTCGCTGAGCACAATGTACAGTATAGGTTGATCTCCTTCACAATCGTTCACGCTGATTGATCTACTTCGGAATGAACAACAGATATTTAGTTTTATCAAAAAAAAAAAAAAAAAAAAAAAAAAAAAAAAAAAAAAAAAAAAAAAAAAAAAAAAAAAAAAAATTGTGCATATCTATCATAGAAAAATTGAGCAGGTGGTTGGCCAGACCAGTCGAAATGTTATGCCAGGACTTTATATATCTTATTTTTATCGTCAATTTTATTTATTTTATTTTATTTTATTTTACTTATCCATTTTCATTTATTTATTCATTTATTTTTTGAAACTAGCCAATCAAATAAACGGTTTCCTTGACTTCGCTTCTCCATTCAATTTTATTTTATGCTATTAATTTTCATACTTATAAAGCATTTTTCAGCGATAACAATATCAGTGCTATTGTGTGGTCAATGCCGTATTACGCTTGGTATTTGCATCATCTTTATGCAATTGTTTGGTTCGTTTATTGGTGCAACCCTTACAAGATCGCTGATTCTTGAGGCTGCTTATATCGATATTTTTCGTGGATCAGTTCTAGATGAAAGCAATGCAAAATTAGTTAATCGTATTCAGGTACTAACATTTTTCAAAAATCCTTTAAATTTTTTTTGATGAATTATGGAATGATGCACATGATGATAGTGAGAAAAACCCTATTACTGCGATTGTGCTCGTCCTATTCATATAGAATTTCAACAGTGTTATATCAATAATGCTTGAGAATCTTTTAAAAAATCTTTTACTTTTTAGACTATAAAACTTGAGGCGGGATTGTGTAAATGCAAAAGAAAAACCTAAGCAAATTGTTTGGATAATGGGAATCCGTTGCTATTTCCTTTCAGCCATTTATACATTTCTAAATTTATTACGTGACGAGATAATTGTTTAAGTTAGAAATGATAAAAAGTTTGATGGGTGAATTAAGTAATTTTCTCTTCAAAGAAATTCGTTTGCCTTAGATGCAAAAAATCAAAAATAAAGGAGAGCTGAGGAAGGAAGGCGCTATTGTTCAGAACACACCCATCGGTACTGAATTTTGACAATAAAAACAAGGAATGAGAACGATCAAATTCTATATTTTAAAATAGCAGTCGAAAACAATTTTAGAGCTTCGAAACCAAAATTGCTGCTCAACTGAAAATAATGACTAGAAAGATGAATAAGTCTACGGTAATGGCGAAAGCATATTTTTAGGCATTCTTGCTTGAAATGCTCCTATCTTTTCTAATTTCCTCTACATACCTATTCACATCAATAGACACTAAAGGAAACAATGGAATATTCTGTTCAACAGCTGTATCAATTGCAAGGGTAAACCAATGAATTTAATGATTCTTTTATTTAATGATTCTTTTAGCTTGGCTATATTCCTTGTCGAAAAAAAAGCTCTGCCAACTATAAAGTTTTCATTTCGATCAGAATTTCTTGTGGCAATTTTTTTCGGTAATTAGATTCACATGAAAATTTCATTCACTTGAATATTTCTTTCAAAATCTGTGCCCCTTTGCACATTTTTCTCTGTATTGCGCTCCAAATTTGCACCCTTTTTATCCTCCATCCCGAAGAACTGGTTCAGGACTGGATTTCCTTTTGTTTTGTTTTTTCCGATATTTCTGTTGTCCATTTTTATATTCGGTCATCGATATATCTTGAAGAAGTTATCAAATCGCCTTAGTGAGTAAAATTTTCCTTGCCACCAGATTTCTGCAAGAACTGTGAGCAAGAGAAATGTGACCGAATTTTCCCCTTTTTTCTATTGTTTTGTGTAATTGATAAGATTTGTGAGAATGGCTTGATGATCACATAAGTCGCCGAAATGTCAAGAATAAAATTATTATATGCCCATCGTCGCGTATTCGGTGCTCGTCGATTGATTAAAAAAATGTCGAAATGTCACAATTCTTTAAATGTTCTCAAAAGTGCATGAAAAAATTCCCTTTTGGAGAGGATTTATTTATTTAAATAACATTGATGTGACAATGTAAAAAATTTCTACGGTTACACCTAAGTAATCATTTCTGAGTGAGAACAAAGACAAGAAATCAACGAATTACCTAAACTAGGCGAAAAGCTGGCGCTCGTCAATAACACATTAATGCAGCGTTATATATTTCTCTAATATTAACAATTTCAGTAATAAATATACCGTAGCAAATTCATTAGACAGACATTATCAATGGTATTAGTGCTTAATCACTTTTGGTATACTAACACTAGTCTGTTCATCGAGCGGCACTAACATGCGCACTGATCAAAATCAGCAGTTACCTGGCATGACCACCACAGGTATATAGACTCTTCTGAATTCAGCTTCCTGTGCATGAGTGCAAAACGGAACAAAACAGTACAGAGAAACTAAAATCACTCAGCAATGCAACAATCACATCGAAACTATCCCACTGAAGTTGTGGGACATAACTCTGTAATTTTTTTATTGACTACTCCAGTGGATGTGAGGAATAATATTACAGTCGCTTGTATCATTTATTGGTTATCGCCCATTGGGTCAATGTGCAAATATAGCACGATCAATTGCTACATCGGCTGCAGCTTCTATCTTTTTCTTTGATGTTGAATCTTGGAGAGTTCTTTATGTTTATTTTTTTGGCAATATAGCGGGTGCTGTGCTTGCGTCAATCGCTTATTGGTGAGAGTTTAACCTTATTATGCATTAACCTTATCCGTCAATGTTATCATTTGTGCCGAATAATCGCTAGGATTTGAATTCCCACACAAATGTAACTTTTAACAGTAATGTCTTATTGAAGCATTTCTTTGCTATCTATCATGTGACATCCGACAGATAGCAAAGAGCTGTTTTATGATAGCAGGCAAATAGCAAATGAATGTGTTGTAATGTCAGGTGCTATAAATCTTGAGTGCGTAAATATGCAATTATATGTCTAAATGCGCTATCACATAATTGCAGCCGAATAAAAATTAACGCATCTGGGATTGTTGCAATAACCTTTATTACTGCAAATGCCCATGACACTCTTACCGTTTGGACCTGGCTAGGATAGTGTTTGTAAAATATGAAGCAATGCGAATTCGTCATCATATAATGCTACCTCCAGCTATCAATTTCTCTAATAGTCTTATATTCAAAAAAAGTCAATATTCATACCATTGAGAGAGGTATGACATTTCAAATTTCAGCTTTTCCTTCATTTCCTGTATGATATTTTCGAAAATATCCTGAGGTACTTTGAAAAAGTCGATGCATATCTTTCAAAATTTGTCTGCGGTTCGTTTGTTTTACCCAGAAACAATTCCTTCTATATGCATATTGGTAATCATCTTCCAGATGCGTCATTCTTTCAGGATATCGAGACCTCGGCCATTGGAATGCATTATCACTGACGAATGCAAGGATGGAACACGAGGATCACGCGAGGACTGACCACCTGTCAACGGCAATTCTCAAGTAGAAATGCGCCACCAATGCGTCATCTGATATAGGCACATCACATTACGAAAATAAGCGGATATAATTGCAAGATGTTATTCTCAATGCTAATAAAATGTGTAGACCAATTTTGATATGTGCTCATTTAATTACCCAAGCTGCATGGTAAGATATGCAAATTTCGGTTTCTGCTTTGATTCTTGCCAGGAAAAATCGGGAATACAATGAACATTTTATTCTTCATTGCTCACTGACACACCTTATTGAGACGGTACTGCGCCTAATGCGATCCTTTCGTTTCTTTAGCATTCTTCTGCTATCTCTAGGAGATGTTCTCGATTCCTCCTCTCTTTTCATTACCTTCAACTTTCTCCCACGCAAAAAAAACGAACAAAATAGTGCGGTTGCGAATTACAATAGTATAAAAAAAAGGAATAGCAAAACAAAAATACAAATTTTACAGTACCAACAAACGTACGGCTATTAGATTTGAATAAGCCACCGTTTTGTTCCGGCGACCCATAATGCTTGGTAAACGATGTGGCAAATGCTTATCACCTTGAAACTGATGCATATTGAAAATTTTATTTGTATTTAAAGTTTTCTAAATACTGTTTCGATTGCTTCATTTAATATATTCACTCTTTATTGTATTTTATTCCTTTCACTTATCAAATTTTGTGGATTTTGTTCAGGAATCTTCGTATATGCCTGTCGGTCTACATCATCACACATTTATTAATTTTTAGCTATATTAGTTCCAAGAAATCCAAATTTTTAAACCCTCTGTGATTAATACTACAGAAAAGCATTCTCACTTGTCGTGACCTTATTAAATCCATTCATTTCTGCGCAGATGCTCAAAGATTGTACTATTGATCTTAGTAGCGCATTACCGCTTGAAAGGCGAAGCGATAGGTTCATTGGCGTTCAAGAATGTTCTCCTTTCATCAATGAGCACATTGAAATAATTGTACGCGTAAATCTGATAATGATTCACAAAAATGTTGGCCAATTAGAGCAAAATTTAAGCATAGGTGAACGCCAAAAGACTAGATTTACCACTTTTCTCCTCAAAATTTTTCCTGAATTACGAGCTGAAGCCATCAGCTGAGTGCGCGAAAATAAATGTTTGGGCGGAGATATCGGCTATGATAATACGAGTCGACGCCACTATCGTAATGAGAGAGGCAGAAGCGAAAGTTACTACGAGCTTCAAGATGATAATATTTGCCGTCGCCGTTAATCAGTTAACTCGTTTCATAGAAGTTGAAAAATTAGTCTTTTTCAGTTCTCTTTGAGAGCCTACAAGGAAGCGGTATGTAGCTGTCGTTTGGAGGTAAACATTTGTGATTCGGTCAACAAAACACTGCGTAGTGTTTATAATCAAAACAAATTTGTTTCTTTTCTTAAGCAATAAGTTGGTCAATTTCGTTGCCGAATTTACAAGACTTCAGCCCTCAGACAATACTAAAAATTAGGCAGAATTCATCGACAAATGAGAAAGGCAAGTATTTCGATCGAAAATAATATTTGATATCGCATTTTTTATCTGTTAAGAACTGAGATACACGCTCATTTGAGTAATAAAAAATTCGCAACATTCGACAGTTGTTTGTCTGCTGGCTTCCATTTATTGGGTAATAAAACGATTGCGTTTTACTGAAATCATTGCTTACGTTTTCAATGGAAGCTTTTCAACAACAAGAACCGTTGCATTAGAAGAGAACGCGTCAATACTCCATGATTAAACAATTTATGCATTCTTTTATATAAGTGATCATCGCCAAAAAAAACCTCTCGTTCGCTTAACGTTCGAACAAAATTTATACTTATGAGACTAAAAAATAGATTATTTAGCATCTAATCGTGTTCGCTTTTTTATTAGAAGTTCATCGGTCGAAACAATGCAGCAAATATACAATCGTCTGAAAGAGACCTAATCGCGCATGAGAATTAATGTTGAATATTTCAGTGCTTTTTTATGCCAGAATACTCAATAAATTTTGCAACCTACGAAATATACCAATTTTCAACATCAAAATCACCGTGCACGTATTTTTCGAAATTCTAATTATTTTCAACTGCTAGAGTTATTAGCAATTCAAAATATATGGCTGTCATGGGAATTTTGCGCACTCTTTTCCATTCCATATTCCTCCTCCCGTAGAGCAAATAGCAAATCGATACAAAAGTTATGGCTCAAAGCACTTTTAAGAATCGTGCATCTCTTCTGTTGTGAGAGCTATTACAAGCCTTCGATCTTTCACTACTTGAAAGTATGTGCAAAGTAGAAGTGTTTCATTACCAGGGAGCTTAGAGGTTCTTCATTGCTCAGAAACCAATTCAATGACATTGCCTCACAAAGGTGTATGTTTAACGTGTTCAGGGCTTTAATATTGGGCTGACGGTGAACTGGTCACTGATAGATTATAGAGGCGAAGTGTGAGTTAATAATTGATGCATTATGAGGTGAACTGTGGTATATAAACATGATTCTATAAGCACTTCGTCACCATGTAATGTTTGCGTTGTTCTAAGAACTTGACTGTTTGCGTTCTATAAACTGTTTGCGTTGTTCTATGAACTTGCAGCTGTATTTGTGTTATCATCGAACAGGTTATTTATCTAAATGCAAAAATAGCTTCCTCTTTCGCATTTTATCGGCAAAAAATGTATTGATTTCCTTTTATTATTTATTGCAGTTGAATCGATCGCTCCTTTTAATCAAATATTCATCTAATTATGCATTTATTTTTAATAACAGTGGAATTTAGGTTTTTCATTTTCATGAAGCAAAGAAAAGTGTTGCGATTTAATCATTTTTATTGTGTGATTTATTTTGTTCTACTTCTCATTTTATGATTGAAAGTTTCACGTATTTTTTAGATGCAACATTCGACTATCATTATGCACATCTCATTTCTTGATCCGATAATAAGACAGACAATTTTCTCTTCCGGTCTTTTGATTGTGTTTTATATTTTTCTTCAATCAAAATAAACTAATTTTCTTAGCTGAAACATTACTACAGATTCTCTCTGCCTTTTACGATCTATCTCCATATATTTTATACGTTCATTTATCGATAATTCATCATAAATATGTGCAAATGCTGCGATATTATTCATTGGTGATTTGTGGCAATTGCAGAAATTGCGAGAGAATTTCAAAAAATATGCAAAACTATCGTTTTTTCTAGTTATGATCAAACAAGTTTTTTCTTTTTTTATTTCGAAGATTCATTCAGATAACCTCAACAAATTTTATAGAGTAAATACAAAAATGGTGGTGCTTTCTATGATTTACTTTTGAAAATTATCTAAATATGAATGTGGCATTATTTTAGTATAGATAACAGCATTGAAATAGATAATTGTACTTCGATTAAACTGATTAAGGTTGATTGTTGTATGCTTATATATATGACTTTAGCATCTTTTAGGAGTGACTATTTTCTTGATAACATTTTTTTTGCGCCTATTCCTACACGTGATTATTCCCAAGGTATTGCTAATAAAAGTGTATCGCTGATAAATGGAAGAGTTCTAGGTGAAAGTTTGAGGCTAATGGAAAGTTTCAAGAATTTTATTGAATTTTTCCAATTTCCAGTTAAATATGTGCATAGAAACTGGAGTGATACATTGAATCAGTATAAAAGCCAAAAATATTTTTAAAGATTAAACCCTTGCTAATTTTATTGCCCTGAATTTTGCCTCGAATTGGCAATGAATGAACTCTTTATTCTACTCAAATTTTTTGTACACTTTCTCCAGTTAAAGACCAGTAGCGTCTATTTTGACTCATCAATTCGCGAGGACTGTGAAGAATTACGCATTATCACAAAGTTTCTATTCATGACGGACCTTGTTTCTTACGACTTTGTCTTTCTATTCAATTCTATTTTGGAAAGACATTTTAATATCTGTTGTGCCATGAGAATGAACTGAACAATATGTCTTTCTATTCAATTCTTTTTTGGATAGACATTTTAATATCTGTTGTGCCATGAGAATGAACTGAACAATACCTCGTGGAGTAATTTATAGCTACTTTTGGCTTGCGAGATTTGGGATTTTTTTGGATTTGGAGATGGAAAGATTCTCGACAATAGCTCACTGCATGAAAGGAGGCTCACACATAGTGACTGATTTGAGAAAACAAATTACTTTCAACGCACACTCATCAGCAAAGGGCTTGTAGTGAAGTCCCTATTCAAAGATGGGTCTATATTTAGTCAAATAGAATTTCATTTGGAAAGGACAAGAGGGAGAGTGATGGTCACCAAGAAGTATTCTAAGACTTCGGTGCAATATAGAGAGGCACTGTTGTGCAAAAAATTATTTTTATTAATTATAGGGGCGTATCGTTCAACAAAAATCAAACTGATCATTTCAAATCGTTGAGATGCACACTAAAAAGGAATTAAGAATCACGGGGAAGCAATCGAGAGTATCAAAGCACACAATGTGACGATGACGTCATTTAATTGCCTTTGCTTCCTTCTGAAGATGACGACGAGCTGCTATCCTGAAAATTTTCCTCATTTTGATTTCCAAGTAAAAATAACG
Organism: Baylisascaris schroederi; assembly: GCA_006503575.1. Taxonomy (NCBI): domain Eukaryota; kingdom Metazoa; phylum Nematoda; class Chromadorea; order Rhabditida; family Ascarididae; genus Baylisascaris; species Baylisascaris schroederi. Next base: position 114,732 of record QEWY01001877.1, read on the forward strand.
ATGAATTTGCAATAACCTCGAGTAGTTTTTTCAGCACTAAAAGATGTTTATTTCAGTAATGAAAAATCCATCTCCCGCAGTGTTGTTTCACTCCTAGCTTTACATTTCCGCCCATTCCCCTCCCTACCTTTAGCGCCACTAACGGAAGATCAAAATTGTTTAGGTACTCATCGTTATTAGAATCGGTTCTCAAAAAAGTGAAGCACTACCAATCGCAATTTATTACTCAAAGATGTTTTTAGTTTCCGAAGTCCACAAGTTCATTCAGTTTTTTAAAAGTATTTGCAGAAAAAGTTGAAGAAGAAAAGTAGAAACAAGGCCACTTTCCAGTTCCCATTTTCAGTCCTTTCAGTTCGTTTTTTTTTGTTTCTCTTCATTATGATCACAGAGATGGGGAACAATAAGAATCATTACGAAATGATAAAATATTCAACTGACTTCCGATCCTTTTTCAGGTTGCTTCTCTTTCTTCTCTTCACTTTCACCTTCCTTCTTCTTTGAATCGCCTTTCTTCGCCTCCTTTCCCTTCTTTTCATCCTTATCGTCGTCATTTACTTTCTCTTTCTTATCCTCACTCTCCTTTTCCTTGTCCCCAGCTTCCTCCTTTTTCTCCTTGCTCTCCTTTCCTTCTCCCTCTTCTCTCTTTTCCTTCGCTGTTTTGTCGTCCTCCTTTTCTTTCTCCTCGAGCTCTTTCTTGTTTTCATTCTCTTTTTCTTCTTTCCCGTCCTCCGCCTTCTTGCTATCCTTTTGTTCTACATCTTCCTTTTTCTCGTTCTCCTTTTCTTCAGCCCCTTTTGCTTCCTTTTCATCTTCCTTCTTGGCCTCACTCTCAACCTTCTCTTTAACCTCTTCCTTCTCTTTTTCATCGCCAGCTTCTTTCTTCTCTTCCGCTTCCTTTCCCTTCTCGTTCAGGTCGGCAGCCCTTTTCTCCTCGTCCTTCTTTTCATTTTTCGTATCATCCGCGTTGCGTTTCTCAGCTTTTTTGCTTTCGATGGTTTCAATGGCCTTTTCCTCTTTGTCCTCTGATTTTTTCTCATCCTGAAAGAATATGAAGTGATATATCATGTGTAAATGAACGTGACAATTCACAAAATTAAACAATAATAATAGCAGTTGTAATACTTCTGAGTTCTTTAAATGGTGGCTGTCGCAAATTTGTTCATTCCTGATGGAAACATGAAAATATACAACAGTTATCATAGATATTTCCACTCAAAACTGGAACCTATAACTGTTAGGCAAGGTAGAAGTATTTAAAAAGATTTAAACGTTGATTGTTGTTTAAAAGCTGCAAGCTGCGATATTTTTAGCTGGAAACATTGGGCGAATACTGTTGACACAACTCGTAGTGAATGATAAGGAGATGGTTTTAAATTGTTTTTTTTTGTGAAGAAATGAGGCATACTGTAGTCACTTCCCACATTTCCGCATTAATGTTGACAAATTAATGCGCACTGGAATTGTTTTTAAGGGATATTGGCGCTAAAATATTCTGCAAGGTTATTCTGTCATTTACAACGAACGACAGTCAATAATTGTTGTTTTGTTGAGAAGATATCAAGGTATGTGACCGATTCATTATATGTCCAAATGGAATTTCTGATAATAGTCTGTCCTATCCATGTATATATGCCAACCACATAACGGTACTTTTGTAAGACCTCAATCTCTCCCACCACTTCACCCCTTCCCTTCCCTTGCCAGTACCTCCGGAAGTGGTTGAAGTTATGGCTGAAGTAAATTGGTCAGTGTGGCTCCAGGAGACCCCAGACCACCTATCCACGTTGGATTGTAGCACATTCGGAGACAATCAGCAAATACTACAAAAGTGGCGTTTTCTAAAACTTCATGTGGTCATCCAACTTCATAATAAAAGAGCATTAACTAATGCTATGTGGTAGAGGGTTTCTTCTGCACCATCCTAAACTTTTTTCATTCTCATTTTTATACCTTTATTAGGAAGTTTACGTGCCACTGTTGCTTTTTTTGCAAATATAGGCTAGACGAGTACGAGATTTGGTTTTGACGAAGAAATGTTTTGTTGCAAAAAAAAGTTGACTGATGTGTGCCACGCGCCAGATGACTGTCAACAAAGTGAAACATGTTACAATAACGCAAGAACCAATTCGTTATTCGGGTCATGTTTATGGAGTAAACTACCATAATATTACAAGAACATTGTAGTGACAAAATTTTCGTATTCAAGGCCGAAAAATTTACATTTCATTTTGAACGTTAAAAATATAGAGTAACGTGTGTTACTTTTTTATTTACTGTGGATGATAAATGTAACTTAAATTTTCTTAAAGTTTTATTCATTGGAAGATATTTTGTTAGAATATAAAATTATTAAAAATATTTTATTGGAATATACAACTTCGCCGAAAACCCTACACTCTATTATAATATGACAGAAGAATGTGGTTTAATTATGTTTTATGACGCTGCGTTTCATAACGGGGCTGTCAGGTGAGAGACGGAGATGAGAGGGTTGCATGAGTTTCCACCTCCAAAATGGGTAACTAAATTTGAGAGGAGGATAGTGTTTATGAGGACCAATCAGGATTTTCAGTTTATTAATTAACAACTATCATGACGAAAAATCTTTGTAAACAATGTCGAAAAAACTCGAAAAAGCGTTCATCTCTTGTATTGCTTAGGCAATGATGATTAAATTTAACAAACCTTTTCAACAGCTTCCTTTGTTTCGTCTATCTTCTTTTCTTCTTCTTTCTTTTCGTTCTTTTCGGATTCTTTCTCAGGTTCCTTTTCTTCAGCATCTTTTTTCTCCTCTTTTTCGTGTTCTTTTTCACTCACCTTTTCTGCCTCTTCTTTCTTCTCTTCTTTCTCAAGCTTGCTGATTTCTGCGGTTTTCTCCTCGCCATGTGCAAGCTCTGAAAATGACAAACCATCAATAATGTTTGCACTATTGGTGTAAGAATTCCGAATTGAAGATTAATTACTGAACTTGAGCAATGTGATAGAGCAGTTCTTTTCAAGAAACTTTTAAAAAATTTCTGAGAATTTCAAAAAGAGTTCGGAAAGAATTCAGTGTCGCTGTGAAAAAAAAAATCATTTATAAAATGTGAAGAAGGCCAATTCCAGCTTTTTCGTAACATGAAAAAACCATCAAGAGGTAAAGCATTCAAGGTGTTTTTTTCTGGTCGGAGTCAATGAGATCCACGCGTAGAGGAGGCATGGAATTGCGGAGAAGAAAAGGTTGTATTGACTCTACTGCACATTTTGCAAGAGGCGTTTTTATGATGTCTAAAGAAATCGCTTTAGTTGGTTCATTATGTCACAGCCGCATTGTGTTAGGTAGACGATCTCGTTTAATGGAGGCATAATGATGTGTTGTTTGCAAAACTCGTTCAATTCGACATCTTTCGATGGCACCATTCTGTTTGTTCGAACTTCATTGACCTTCCTTCCATATTCGCAATGATCACTAATATTTCGCAGAACTTATTTCTGTGCACAAATAGTGATCGCATTATTGCATCGTCCATTCATAGTGATTTATAAAAATAAAGCACAGCAATATTTAAATTCACACTTTTATTTGCAATAAACGTTAATTATACCGTAGTAAGCCGATATTAGTCGCAAGAATCCTATAAGGAAGCATTACCGTACCTTTGGCGTCCTCTTCGGGAGTCGGATATGCGATTGCAACACTGAATAGCGCAATGAATATGATCAGTGGTAATTTCATCTTATCTGTAACTGACCATCTTTTAGAAGCTCATGCAGATTCAATTCAACCAAGCGATATCTGCACTTAATATTCGTTCAAAATGCCAGTAAACAAATTTTCAGACAACATTATGTATGAAATTTGCATATATCATATAAACGAGATGTTGAAAAGACTAGCTTAGCAATACTAAAACAAATTGTAATACAGCGATTTCTGTACGATTGGATGAACGATGACAAGAAGGCACCAAATGTTCAAAGTCATCTCGGCAAGTTTTCTTCTTGCATATGGTAAAGAAAAACACACCGACTAGGTCACATAAATCTAATGAAATAAAATGTCCTGCAGGTAATATGATGGTAAAAAACGATTGCACGTGATAGTCGAAGGTTGTAGTAACGTATGAATAGCGCTGGCTTTGGGAGACCAAAGCAGAATTGCGTTTCAGGTTCAGGCTGCATCGAAAAATTTCACAGGAGCTCCGAAATTAGGGGTAGAACTCAGAAAAACCTAGAGCAAAGTCGCCTTGAAGCGTAATTCCATTTCCGCCTTATTTAAGTGTGTTGGTTAGTGTTCCAGTTGTAGCAAACATTTGAATTCAATTCAATCTAAGTCGATCCGATCCTACTCTGCTCAATATCTGAGTCAACTGATATCATACTACTGTACATCAAAAGAGTGTTTCTATCAACCTTATGCAAAAAAAAAAAAAAAATTACAATTAATGTAAATCCTTTCGTTTGCAGAGCAATCAATGACTAAAATTACAATAAGCCCATTATCTTAAGATTGCAATAGATCAAAAGAAATAATTAATGATAATTAATGGGATCTTCTCTATCACATACTCGGTATAGTTGATGTTGCAATTGTTTATATTCCATGGCAATTGCAATATGATATGCTAAACATTGTGCAACGCTTATACTCTTGCAAAAATATTCATCCTATATCGTAGAAATGGAATTAGTTACTATTGTAAAAATTTCTAACGCTTGATGCATCAACGAAACACAATTTCATTTGCAATTGAAGGTGCAACTTTTGCAAATTGTGCAATACAATTGCAGCCACAATACGAATCACACAAATCATATTTACAAATATAAAAAGTATGTGGTCGATGAAGAACTGAGACCACTTTGAACAGACTATTTGAATTAATATAAAATGTAAACAGGCAACTGAATGTAGAAAGCACTTAATGAAACGGTGCCCCACTGTTAGTGAACGTTAATTCATCAATAAATAGTATAAGCTTCCCGTTAAATACAAATCCAGCTTCATCGGAATTTCTGGACAGAACTGCCTCTCCTCTTTCCCTTAATCCTCCTCCTACTCTTCAACAGCAAATCTAAAGGAAATGCTTTTATTCCTTTAGAACCATTGTTTTGGAGGCAGATCACGCTTGAAAAGCATTCCACATTTCACTCGAATAATCTGTTTCAAAATCCATCAAAAAATAGTAGAAAAATCTCATATTATGTCCTTTATTTCAATTAATTCGGCTACTTACAGAAAACTTTGGCAAGAAATTCGTCTCTCAATGATCGGTTCAATGTAAACTCGAAAATTCGACAGCACCAAAATATGTGCGAATTTTTAAGCATCTTTAAAATTAATTTGAATTTAACAGATCATCATCAAAGATGATGCAGTAGGCGACCTATAATGAACATAACAACTAAATTCCTAACCCTTAGTTTATTTGTTGCAGAATTTTTTTTAAAAAAAAAGGCAGATGAATGCGAGCGTAATCTACGCGCATACATTTACATATATATACAAATACAAGCATAGATGTATAGGTGAGCGTTTAATAAAACAATGTTGTGATGCTATTTGCAAATGCAGATTTGGAAAAGCGCATTAATCTGAGGTGGTCTAGGTTCTCCTGTAGTGCATTAACAAAATTTTTCGGAAAGAAAAGGACGTAACTCAACTTTTACAACCCATTTGCTCATCCTTTTCCTTATAGCAATTTATACTTCCTCCTTCCCCTCAAAGAGTTTTGAAATTTTGCACCCCAATAGTATCATGCGAAATTTCGCAGCTATATGAAGATTTTCACACAGACAGACGCTCGTTATCAAGCGCCACATCGACATTGCGAACTACCTGGGACAGGTATCAAAATATGGTTGTTTAAATGCGGTCCGTACACCGCCTACCGTATGCGTTTTACAATGCAGTAGACCCAATTATGAAGCCTATATATTTGATAAAAAGAAAATAGGCCATCGCTAGCGCCGCCTCCTTAGTGAATTACCACCATTGAGCAGAAAAGAATTCAATCTTTGTTCGCATTTTACTTTCACGACGATATGACCAGATGCGTCATTTGACATATTGTTTGGTAAATGTGCATTGATTCGACGGTGGTGCGCACCGATGATATGTCGATTCATCACCTGCTCAAAAATTTTAGCCAACCTCTTCAGGCTTTCATGGATTGTAATCGAATCGTTATGCAAGCAAAATTGGCATCCGGCGAAGTTGGCAAGCTGGCAGAATTGGCAAGAACAGCGAAATGACAAAATTGGCAAATTTGACGAAATCGATGAACTGCCCAAACTGATCATTAAAAAAGATTTCACCAAAGTGCCAAATCTAATTGAAGCATTCGTTCAACTTTAAGCTGATGATTTATTTAACCGGTTAGATTTAGCAGTTTAAAAATTTATGAGTTTGTTATAGTTGGTATATAGTGGTTGTTGCAAAACTCAAATATGATTAGTTTTCAGATATTCCTCCAATAAATACATGAAGAAGTCATTTATCTACTGATGGGTTTTGCATCTTTCAACAAGGTCGCCAAATTCCAGCCGAATGGTTTTTCGATTGGCATCTCAAACTGAGAAAGAAGATTAGTTATAAAATTGTGTTGATTACGATTGTCCACTTTATCGCTCAAATTATAGAATAATTGGCGCAACTTTAGCGAATCATTTGCGTATTATTGTTGATGGATCTTTCAGTTTTACACATTGTCTCCTTGGAAGATGAATATAAAGGACCAAGGATATGTGAAACATTTGCAACCATAAGAGTACCTTGCAACTGACCAGACTGTAAATTATGGCAAAAAGAGATTTTTTTTTTCACTGATTGGTGTGCGCAGTCAATTCGCAAGAATATCAGTGCATTATCACAAATATTTTCTTGTGGTATTTGTTTATGAATAGTTGATACACCATAAAGGATTGTAATAGCTTATATCTCATATGATTATTGTGTATCTAGGAGTTTTTTTTCTTTTCTTCTTCCTCTTATTCATTTGTTTTTGCGAATATTTCTTTTTTTTTTTAATTTTTAGACTCTAATTCTCCAATCTTTCTCTAAATTTAATATGTATCCACCCATTCTAGCTTGTATATAATTTAATAATTTAATTTATTCTCAAATTTTCTCATTGCAGAAAATTCGATTCTGCAAATTTAATATTAAAGTACTCTAAAATCACAAACACAAATATTTTTAAATCACCACCTGTCAGCGCACTATATATTTTTTATGGTTGACGTATTCAACGCAAGCGAAAATATCAATGGGTATTTTCTCAATGTCATTTCAATGGCCGAATTCTTCATCGAAAGAAAAAAAGCGACGATAGAGATCACAATTTTGATATTTGACGATAAGGAATAGTGAATTTTGCAGCGACGGGATCCGCTCAAAATGAAGCAACCAACTGTAATGATATGCGAGAAACCGGCTCACCTTTACGAATAAATGCCGCAAAAGTTTGAGCGTTTTTTTTTTCTTTTTCTTTGGTTTGCGTTGATTTTAATACAGATAGCAAGATAGAAAGGAATCACAATGGAAGACGGAACTAACACATATCAAACCAATCTAACACCTATTCTCTTTTCGTAATAAGTGATCGACTAGAAAGTTTGCAGAAATAATTGACGTTTAAGAAATATAAAATACATTAAATGATTTATTACAAGGGATTTTTAATCGAAGTTTTGCAAATTTATGATTTATATAACTAATATATTATCAGGTGAAGTTGGGGGATGGTTAAAATAAAATAGATATAAATCTAAACAAAGCGAACAAATATTATTTCCGTTCGGATTTTTTTTTTGAAATCATATTTCAATTCTCTTCATTCAAGAAGAAAAGAAAAAGAAAAGGATTTGCTCAATATTTCTAAAAATTAATATCAAAAATGACTTCAATGATGAATTTCAATAACTACACTCGAACTAGATACACTACAGAAAACTGTTTAATGGACGCTAGTAGGTAATGAGCGAAACAGCTTGTTATTCAGCTTGGTTCACATAGCTTCCGCCATCCGAGACAGCAAAAACAGATTGCCATCTAATATTTCTATTCCTCACTAAGTCGCTATTAGGGCTTCAGAAAGAGTGATCATAAAATGGGACGTTAAATGGTCAGCTGCTTCTTCTTCATTCAAAGAAATCCGAGCGGTAAGGAATATATGATCCATCGGCAGGTTTCTATCCTTCTTTAAAAAATAAAAATATCAGCACGGGTGGAGAGCACTTCATACTAGCAAAAAAACTGAGCAACTCGTTGTTCACTAGTTGATGTGGATAGTGTTATAGCAAGCACATGTTGTTCATTTTTGCTTTGTTTACGAATAAATATTTCATTTTGGCTTGTTTGGACGATTTCAGAATTGTTTTTTATTCATCACATTAATAAATTTACCTTATATATTACGGATATTGTTTTTATATACAAGCAATAAATGTGGAAAAGACTAGATTTTGAATGAGGTGTGAAGCTATTGCTTCGCTATAAAGATCAGCTATGAGAAAAAGAAAACGGCTGTAAATAGAACCAATTAAATTTCTTACTGTAACGGTAATAAATTTTCGAGAGATAAATTTTTCGAAAAGGCTTCGAAAATGAATAGAGAAGGGCGTTATTCTTTAAGAAAACTCAAAGTAAAAAATCACACTTCATGCAAAGACTTCAAAAAAGTGCATTCTTTGAAAAAGCGCACACAAGTGTCGTTGAAGATTATCCATTTCATTTCATCTATAAGGCTGATTAATTACAATCCATTCAGTAAAAATCACTTCGAATTAGTATCAATGAAGTGAAAAATACATTAGGAGAAAAATCCTTAAAACTAGCAGGAAAGAAATAACCATCATTAGATATAAATCATTAAGAAATACTGGTAAGTGTGATGCATCCCGCACTAAAACAGATGCTATAATTTTCACTAAAATATAGTACCAACAGGTAATATAATAATGTAGAATGATTTCATATAAACCTCCACTTCATCAACACATGTTAGAAATTCTGCCGGTTTGCTTGAATGGTGCGTTTATTTTTGTGCGCATTTGTCGGTTTTCCCCATAAAAACGCCTTATGACGGCGACATTTCTGCAAATATGTAAGTATATGTATGCGTATTTATGTGCATGTCTGTTTTTTGGATTGTGAGTTTGTCTAGGAGAGCACCGAAGCTGAAATTGTGACATGAAGTGGGTGTTATGTTTACTTTAGTGTGACCGTCTATACTCATATCAATTAACAGACGTCGAAAATAATCGTAGACATTTAAAGGTGAAAAAAAATTCCGTGCATTTCACAACCATTGGTTTTTCGCTGTGAAAAAACTGTTCTTTATGAACTGAAGTCTGGATTTATTACTCTGTAGGATGTTCATTTTTTGACAGGTAATGAAACTTGATCAGCTGCTTACTAGCTGGAGTAAATGCGAAAGTGGGTTCCTCCAATGCCTTTTCAAACGAATTTTCAGTTCTGAATGTCCCAACTGCCCGCACAAACCATGGACCGCTCTCTGGCCACACCAATGTGAAATACCTGCAAATTTTCAGCACATTCAAGTCCCCATAGGTCTTTCCGCAGTCCAACTGTGAAATCGAAATGGCACAGAAGTTTTGCCAACCTTCTATGCTTTCGTGCCTCTAGCTTCCATCGTTTCCGGACTGATATTACCCGGCAGAGAGACATGAGCATTGACGTAAACGTCTAAGAACGAAGGTTATAATGAGCTGCACAATAGTAATTGGTTTATTTTGACTTTGAAGCATGATAGAAGTATAAGCAACCGAGTGGCTCTTATCATGTAACTATCGCTTTGAAGGTTGTTGGCTCAATATAAAAGTATCAAATACTAGAAAATTTTTACCATTCTTTCTTCATTTTTCGCACCTTTGCACCACATTGATGGAAAATTTGGAGAAACGGCTACATGCCCAATATCCTTTCAAGCACAGAGGAAATAAACGTAACCGCCAACTTTCCTTATTCTTCCTCTCCACCCAATCAGTGCGTTGAATATTTGATAAGTGCGTGGAACAGCAAGGACCACCATAGTTCTCGGAAGGGGAGAGGCGGGACAGTGATGAAAGCTGTTAAAGCCCGATTCCCTCGAATTTCGGATATTCTATTCATTTATGAATGAAAAAAAGTCAAAATTGAGTTTCCATAATGACGACTGTGCTAGCCGATCCGTGCATTGCATTCTGCGCCTTAATGTCTTTGATTATTTAGAATTAATTTAGAACTCTTCGAACTACATCGATGATGCTTCTTTACTTTTGATGATCTTATAACCATGGAGTCCGAATTCCATGATCTGAGAATGTGTCCAGTATCTTGCAAGGGACTTCAGCGGGAAAGTTGAGAGAATGCTCGAGAATCAAAGACCTCTTTGGCAGCACTGTTATATTTCTGCAAAGGAGATTCGAGTGAACTGTTGCGAAATTTGATTAATAGTGCAATCAACAGCATCCGACAAGCACGTGCTCAAGGGCTCTACTATGCGCCTCCTCAAGGTCAGCGAGGTGAATATAGGAACGCCGCTATGGTGAAACGTCGTACACCAAAATGTCCCCATTGACTTCCGATACGTATATTTTCGAGTCATTCAACAAGAATTCTAAACACTGGCAATAATTCATTTGCTTTGATTGGAACTTTTGAAGAAATTTCATTCGATAACGAGTTCTCCTCACAATTAAAAGTTAAAGCTCTTAAGAGTGTGCCAAACAACTTGACAATATTTTTAGTCTTTTCTTCGCCTACATAACAATTAAATTCTAATAAATTACTAAAAAGTGTTGAATTATGCGGAATAATGAGTTAATGTACCAGTCAATATAACCGAACGCAAAAGAACGCAAAAAAGGGATCTTTTTTAATGAATAATTGAATGCTGTTAAAAGAGAAACTAACTAATGCAAAAAAGCATGTGATTTTTTTCATCTGTAAACGCTTGTAATTCGAACTTGTTAACGTGAAATGCGATAACAGAACTCATCCTTTGATGCATCTCATCAAAATTTCTACCTCCAACTTCAAGAGTTCTCATAGAAATTTATAAAAACGAATAAGAATTTGAGAGGTGAAAAATGTTTGTAATTGAAACACATACGGTGAATGTTATCCAAGGAAATTTCCATAATTGAAAATATATGAACGATCCAAAAATCGTCATATATTTGAAAGAATGAAATTACTGATAACATAAACTACTGGTAAACTAGTGATAGACTAAAGAATGATAACATAGATTTATACCTCCACTTATCTGCATATTGAATGATTTATTTAAGCACATCAAAATTGAAAAAATACAACAATATTTGAGCATGAACAACGGCAAGAACGATGCGAAACGTCCATAGTAACAATCTAGACGGAGTAAACGTTAAATGTTTTAGAGAACATTAGTCGGGAGGCTGAAATAACACAGCTGCAACTTTATTTTTCAACTGCGAAATGCCACTTTCACAGAATATATAATAAAGATCGCATTGCTATAATCTTTGCAACAAAAACACATCCCAACTCATGAGTAGTGTGAATATTGTCATTTTCATCTTCTTTTCTCTATGAACCTTCAAAAACCAGCTTATCTTAAGCAAAGTAATGACCACTATTCTACTATGTCTGTCTAGCATGTTCCTGCCCCCATCTCCTGAATATATGCACTGCTTTTAGTTAGAGCAGTCGACCGGCTGGTGCTCACCGAAGCGAAGCGTAATTTTATTGCCAGATAGAGAACATACAAGAAAATATATATGCACAGCAATACGCGACACAAGACATGCAGCCGTCGAGGCAACTCACAGTTTCGAAAGAACAGATTTAGTTCAGAGTATGCAGTCACTGATAAAAAAATCTGTAACTGGTGGATGCATACGAAAGTTTTTTTGGATTGAATCAGAATTTGGCCTCTTAGCTGTTATTGGCTGAAAAAACATTGAAATACAACTGATGGCAAATGTTATTCGAGCACAGTAAGTAGAAAAATTTTTATGAAAGCTCAATTTCGTAGCTACGAAACTCAACTTCTTGGCTATTCATCATCGTATAAAATTCGGTAATTTCTTTTCACATAAATATAGCGATATTTCTTGAAAATTCTTCTATGAGATGACAAAGACTTCGATATATTTTTATTCTTAAAAAAAGGTTTTTCAGCAGTCAAAAAAAATCAAGGTAAGAATTGCATTCATTTGTTCGGTATACATTGTAAAATGCCATCATCATATTGCAGTATCCCGCATTGCACACAATAACTACCAATAAAAGTTGAATGCAGGAAACTGAGAATTTTTGTTCCTTCGAAAAATCTGTTTCTGATTAAATTTCCCACCATGTTCAGCAATATAAAGCGATAAAAATGCGTTAATGCAATTCAGTTACACTCGGCTGATTTCGCCTCATCAAGATGAAAGAGGAGGCAATAGTGGAAGAGACGCGTACAATTTGAAATTTCATTTGTTTAGATTTTACAACTAATTTTACGACGAAATAAAATTTGTTTATTGAATTCTGCGTTCAATAGAGAAACTGAACTCAGATTTCTGAACGATCAGCGTAAGGAAATGTTGAATTTATAACTGTTTTTGTATCACCTCATGGCTTATATTTATCTTATAAAATTTTAGGAGGCCTAATCGCGCCGACGGCTGTGAGGCATATACAGCTAGCAAAAATATTCAACAGGTTTAACAATCATACGCAATATTGCAATTTTCAATTCTGGCACAGTTAATAATGATATTGTAAGAACATAGAATGGTCCATATTTATAAGCCGTATAGCAACAAACGTTACAGCCTAACATATGCAAAAATGAAAGATGTAGCAAAATGAGCATGATATGCGTTTTTTTATAGATTTGTTCGATCATTCACACCATGGGAATATTATATTAATCAAATAGTTTCCAACAACTATGTAATGAACCAAAAACAGAACAGCACATGGCGCAAGTATCCCACGGCGCAAATCTTACAGCATTGTCACAAAAGCGTACTGAGCTCTGCGTCGAACAGTGAAACATCGGTATATGCACGATCAGCGGGTGGCGTTGATTTCACATCGATTTTAGCCTCGTCTTGATTAGACGCATCGAGAGCCGTATGTTCACTGATCTCATGGTGATGATTCGTCATACTGGTCAACATCATCTGCCTCGCTATTACGATTGCCACATTGTCAAATTGTGTTCCAATACGTACGTTTCCAGTGCCTTTCCTTAAGCTCAGTTGTTTTGATAATATCGTTTCTATTATTGCTAAATATTCATCTCATTAAGAGAATAGTCTAATATTCATCTAAAATATCGATTATTCACTCGAATGCGAAATGAGTATTCATAGGAAATCAAAAATTGTTGAATCTTTATGAATTGTTAAATATTCATAAATGAAGAAACATAGAACTCTATTAATAGTTTATGATAGTTCTTCACAAATATCAATAAAATTTTTTTTCTTTGCTTATTTCTATTATTATCTATCAACGAGAATTTTACTCGCTCATATCCACTTAAGTAAATAACGAATCCAAAAGAACGGCAAATTTTTCAACGCAAGCGAATTGAGAATTTATTGTGATATTTTGATATTTAAAATCGGTGAAAAAAGTTTCTGAAAAACCTTCAACAATAAATTCGATTATTCTGTAAGCGCCAAACACAAAGCGCCCTAACTAGATTGTAACTTCATGCTTCGCGAAATATTTTTTATTGGCTCAGGAAATTCTTATATATCAAAGTGAAGAAACATACTCACTAGGTTCATCTCATTTCATTGAAAACAGACGATTCCCTTGGAAAGATGTTTTACTGGTGGAAGATGGCTGGAAGGACAGGAGAAGAGGAAAAAGGATAGCAAGAGGGAGGAGGAGCGAAGTGAATATGATTTAAGATGAAGAAAATCTCAAAAAGCGATAGATAATTGAATGAAAATAACAAAATGACGATTGAGGAGGCATTTCGCAGCTTTCGATCACAAATTTGTCTTCAAGCGATTCAAATGTGGTTTCTACCCAAAAATACCTTTGAAGTTTATCCACAAAACGGAGTCATAGATGCTAAAATATGCCCAAAATCTTACAAGTATTGTTCGATGGGTTCGGGTAGGCATTCTATTGCTTTACACATTACAAAGACCAATCTTTCACAGAACATTGATATGAGTGGTCGTCTAGGCTAAGATATGATTGCATTATTGCATGTATTTTATTATTTGTTGAAAATCTTCGGTATCACTTAGTACTTTAGACTAGAAAACGCATGCATCATGCCAGCTCGTTTGGCATCACTTTCTTTCATTTCTCCTTTATTTCAACTTTTTTTTTACTTTACCAATTCAGTCGTTGTTAAGCTAAGCTATTAAATAAAATCTTAAAAGAAACTTGCTGCTTAATAACCACTCTGATGATGCTTATCATCTCTTAGTCATTTCCGATTCTTCCTTCGGCTAGTTCTTGCTCACAAAAGCGATCCTCAATGAAATCATTGATCAATTTTATTTGGTTGTAAAATCAGTTAAATAGACAATGTTCGGTAATCCCCCATTATCGCCATTTTTCAATCAATTTTCCAACAATAGACAGCGATTTTGTTATTAAAGTTACGCAAACAATCTAAATCGAATTTGACCTCAGTCGTCCCACTCATATTACAATTAACATCGGAAGAAAATTCTTTTGTGGTCTTATTTGGCGTATCTTTTACTGGGAACTAAATCCATCAAAATGAGTCTTACTTAGGAGGATGCTCATCGACCGTACAGAATTTCGTATAACGTTTCCGACAACAGCATAACGTCTCAGTGATCGCTAGACGAATCTCCTTATTGCAGAGCATATAGACAAGTAGTCGAGTTGCGCATGTTAGAACGTATAATACGGATATGACATCTGTGCATGTCTCATAAATCTGCAATATTTTTTGAGGAGTCAAGTGGATTTGCGAGAAATTTCATCGTAGTTCAGGATCAAATTTACTATCAGTTTATTATTCAAAACCATTTTCAATTTCAGCTTATCATCCATCACAAATTGCTTACTCGTGATGGTCAAGAATATAACTGAAGATTTATGTCTATTTATTTTATATACATACATACATATATATATATGTACTCAGCGAAGATTAAAAGTCCCCTCATTTAAGAACTATACTGGATCAAAGGAAATTTTCCCAGGTCATACCCTTCTCACGGTGGAAATATAGAAATAATCCCACTTAGCCATCAACATAAAGTCAGCTGGATTCAATGAGAGACAAAACCGCTATTTCATATTTTGCATACTTCCTAAGGAGAACAAAAAGGTTGAGGAAGTCATTCTGAAGACTACAATGGTGCATATCGTATCAATGCTTCCGATACGTTTCCCTGTTTGTTTTACCGTTGCCCTCTGTTTAAAGATTTGACAATTTCCTCCATCGAACTGAGCTATGTCACCTCTAAATTTATGGAGGTTAAACAAATAGGCTTTCGATTTAAAACTCAAATATATTAAGAATTTAAACAAATATATTAAGAGCGTTCATTTAAACTCAAATTTTCTTTGCTTTTTTAAGCTGATTTCGATTTTTAAGCTATATGAATTATGTCAGTCATAGTGTGCCCTAGTTGCATCAAGCTTGAAAAAAGGAAGGAAATGCTTTTTCTTTAATGCAACACATGAGCAATGCAATGCTGTTGTCACTTTCAATTTTCTTCCAGTTACAATTAAATCACAAATTCGCACAACACATTTTTTTTTTTGCACTCCATACGATTGCTAATTGCTTTCTAATAAATACTTGAAAAGACTTCAATAATACATAATAACAAAAATTACTGAATAAATAAACAGCATTAATTCGTGCAAAGTTGGTAAATTGAGCATGGAAATCATTGCGACGATCACTATTTCATTTACAAGGTTTTTTATGAGTGATAAAATGTGAAACTTAATATGATTTACAGATGCTTTATTACGCTCTTATTCATCCTTCATCCTCACCCTCTACTTCCCCTCACCTCCATCCGTCAGCCCGAATTTAACCGAATCTTGCACGTAGAGTCTTTTGAAATTCGGGAAAAGATAACACAGCGTTCACCGTAGTAAGACTTCGTTCCATAGCATCGTTCATGCACATATTCGAAGCAAAAAGTTTTTGTGTGCATCTTTCATCTTGTACCGATGGGTTATAAAAGATTAACGTTTAACATGTTAGTATGAGCGGTCGGATTATTTAAAACATGGAAGCATTACTCTGCATTTTTTTCTTCGTTTTTGACTTCTGGAACTAATTCAGCAACCCATATCATCACAAATCCTCCAGCAAGTTTCAACGAGATCGTGACAGATTTTATTTTTTATTTTATTATATTATTTTTTCGCTCAAGTTTTAGCTAAACATCGCACAAACCTCTCCGGTCACACGAAGAACTTCGTGTACAAAATTATTGACTCTTCAGGCTTTCTATGGAAAGTTGGAGAAGAACAGCTCTTATTGTATGTAGGCAATTAACACAAAAATTTACATGAAAATATAATCATTACCCAAAAATTTTCGGCAGTAACTGCAGATTCGAAATCAACATATTCCCATCCAGTGATCAGAACATTCAACACATTCGCCATTAAATAGGAGCAAACGATGAAAACTGTTAGACGAGTTGCCGAACGGATTTTCATCTAAATAATAATCATAGACGAAAATGCATAACTCAATCCCTTTTTCACCTCTGCTATTCACGGTTATGAACGCGACGAGTCAAGGAAAGAAGGTTTTTGAAGTCGATGTACGAAAAAAACTTTGAAGTAGTTAACGAATAAAAGATTATATGAAAAGTTCGAACCACTATTTTTTGCATGTCGATTGCCTCGAGGCATATCGGCAACACTATTGTTCGATGATCCCAGTTCATAATTTTCTGGTCAGCCTCACTCTTTTAAGTAACATTGCAAATGTTTCATCTCGTGACTTCTTGATTAAACTGTTACAGGCTATGGTTTCATATTTTTCGCGAAGAGAATCTATAAACTATAAAATTGTCTTGTTCTTAATTGAAGGCTAAAGTAAATTGAATTTTCAGAGAAAGCGTCTCACTTTTTTTTACTTACAAGAAAGTATTGAGTGGAACATCGCAAAAGCGAATTGAATATTGCATGGCCAACTAGTCCAAAAAAATTGAAGTGAAAGGCAGATAAGCCACAACTAAAAGTTCAGTATCAAATCGTACCAAGGTTTAGGGGATATTGCACTCCTTCTGCTATAATTCGATTATGCAAGTGCATCATTTCCTAATTTTCGATCCCCTCCTAACCTCCCACTATACTCCTGAAAGGCAAATTCTTAGCATAAAAATCTCACAGTCACTTGAGTAGTAGTTCGAAAGCGAACGCATTGTTAAATGCAAGGTGGAGGCGTTTTGTTCATCAACCTGAACGCACTTTAATATGTGGAGTTTAGATGGAGTTTAACTGGAGTGGAGTTTCATACTCCTTAATTGAGCGGAACATTAGACATTGAAATTATACATGGAACCAAATCGAAAGGTATAAAAAAATTTTTTTATACAAACGGGTATGCAGCAAACAACGTTAATAGAACCCCTCAAGGAATAGTTATTTGTATAGATCATTCGCCTTTTTTGTGCAATGAATTCCTCTCTTATTGAAGTCATATTAGTCGACGTACGTCATATTTCATTAAATACTACACAACCAAATATCAATGATGTCATATTAGAAATATCAGCCGCCTTTCATTTTGAAATAAATGAACAATGATGTAACAATGAGAAGGAGACGATCAAAGGCTAAATCCCACAGACAAGGGTGAAAAGCTTAGCGATCCTATTCGGTAAGCTCGACTTGCTTTACTAAGGAAAAAGAAAGAACAGTTTTTGAAGCATTTCACAAATATGCTCTGCACTTTTGATCGACTATTTCGAAACATGAATTTTACAATTTAAATTTGTTTGTGACATTTTTCTCTGAAGAGTTTTGAAAGTTGGGGACGATCGTATGACTTTTGCAACTGAAATTTTATTGATGCTCTACACAGATATATTTTAATGCCAACATAACAGAGTAACAAAAAAAAAATCGAATCAAACATTATGATATGTTGATTAGCATACCTTATGTTCGCTACATGCAAATTTGAACATTGCAGCAGAGCGTTGCTGTGCCCTTAACGTTGCTACAATTCGTACGTTGAGATAGGCGAGTAGAAAGAAGGGAACAAAAACGGTTAGAATATTACGTAGATAGAAGCGAAATACTGTTCCGTAGAGCCATGTCGATACTAAAGGTGTAAGCATCGGTTCGTATTCGGTTAAACCTGTACAGTTGGCTTTTCGTACCACCTATAACCTTACCAAATTAGACCGAATGCTATTACAATCGCATCATACTGATAGGACTTTGAGCTGTCCGTTAAGGTGGTTTAAAATGAGGACAAAACGATATTAACATGCTTGCCGCGCACTCTCTGATTCATCTCTAAAATATTTAGTTGGCAAAAATGGCAGGAAACTTTGAATTGTCTAGTTGCTGGTCTAGCGCTGCCATTGTCCTTCTGAGCACCGTTATACACAACGACGAAAACCTCACTTTTCTTGTGTGTTCTCCTTGCACATAGAAAGCTTAACATATTGGAAAGCTTAACATATATACTTAACATAATAATAGAAATTCCATACGCTTACCTCGATTTCGAAGACTGCACTTCCACGTACAACGAGCGCTAATGTGAACATAAAAACAGCCAATGCACCACGTTTGTTCCTGAACTGTGGCAAATATTTCGATTTTTCGGTGATCAAATAACGCTCTATTGTAGCCAAAATGATAAGAAAGCAGGAAAATGTCATTGAGACATGGCAGAGTGCTAACAATGGACCGATATAAGACCACCATAATCGATTCAACCAAATCTCCTGAAATTAAACAATAACTTCAAAATTCAAGTGCAGGACAAGATGATAGGGGGAAGAAGAGGAGAAGAAGCCTCTTCATTAGAGAGTACGTAAAAATTAATGAAAAGATTGGTATCGTTGTGTTCATCCGCCTTTCCTGGCGGAAGCGCCCTCTGGGCCAAAATTTTATGGACGGTGTATTTCTCTCCGTTCCCTTGCCTCCTCTTTCTTTTCTTTCCCTGTCTCCATGATTAATAATATTCGATTTTTGGCATGCAAACGTTTCACCTTAAAATGCAGATTAAGGAATCCACAAAATTTAAATGCTGAAATGCTAAAAATTGATTAAATATTGTTACTCGGAGAGTTTTGAAAATGCGCGCTTAAGTGGAATTATCAGACAATCATATGTAGCTTATTTCCGCACTTTTTTATAAACTATGGAGCTTCCTGATTTTATTGGGTTCCATTTTATTCTCTTCTTTCTAAATTCATTTTTTTTTCGTATATCGGTTCCTGCACCACCTCATTCGTAGATTATACCTATATGAATGTTTCGCTTGTTTCTTCACATTCCATCTAGCTCCCAACTTCTATCATCATGCTCTTCAATCCTGCCCCCTCCCCCCTCCCTCCCCCATGTTTACCAAAATGTGCATTTAGATATGTCAGGTCGACATTGAACAACGATCGCAACATGTTTACTTATTTCATTATGTCCCTCCCAAAAGATGAATGTACTTTGTGGACGATGAAACAAAGCAGGTAAGATGTTTGCAGACGTTCAGAACGAACTTAGAGAGTTTAAAGAACTCAGTATTTATGATGTCATTCTAGACACGAGCATAACAATGAAGTCTGACGTTTTCTAATTTCTTAGGATGTTTGTGATAACAGATACAACAAGCAAATAGAAATACTAATTTATATCAGCGAAGAAATGATACATATTGCATTGTTGAAAAAAACTCTCTGTAATTGATTTCTAATATCATTTTTTAGATTGTAAGCAAATTGTATAGTGACACCCTCACTTCTCACCAGATGCTCTTTCTTCCCTCCTCTTTCCTTTTTTTCTTCTTTCTCTGCTAGAGGAGTTAGGGGAGAGAGTAATCATGTGGGGATTTTCCATAGGTGAGCTGCAATCGAGAGGTAAATAAGCATCAAAAAGTTTTTAAAAAATCGGCGAAAATTACTGATGAAGACAGGAAACGCCACATACTTTCAAAAAAAATTCTTCCGAAAACGTTATGGAGTCATCAACGCTGACCATTTGAGAATATGGCTATTCCAAGTAGACATAAGTCTCATTAACTCAAAGGTTATGATTTTTAAGATTCCATCACTAGGACTTAAAAGTTACGACCTTCACCACCTCACCTCTACAACTCAAAGGTTATGACATCATAGAGCAACGCTTTGTCTTAAAATAAGAGGCCATAAAGTCAATAATATCAAGCAACAATTTTTCAATGAAGTTATTCAGGTGTAAAATATTCTTGTGAAAATTGCAAACAAGTGTATTTATGAGGAAAACGAATTTATTGATGCAACAAATATGATAATAGAATTTTAAAAAGATGCATTCAATGAAATAAAACGTGCATACGGTGAAATGGTTTGAAAAAAAAAAAAAAGACGGTGAAATGGTATGCAAAAAAAAAAATTTTTTTTGCACTCCATACGATTGCTAATTGCTTTCTAATAAATACTTGAAAAGACTTCAATAATACATAATAACAAAAATTACTGAATAAATAAACAGCATTAATTCGTGCAAAGTTGGTAAATTGAGCATGGAAATCATTGCGACGATCACTATTTCATTTACAAGGTTTTTTATGAGTGATAAAATGTGAAACTTAATATGATTTACAGATGCTTTATTACGCTCTTATTCATCCTTCATCCTCACCCTCTACTTCCCCTCACCTCCATCCGTCAGCCCGAATTTAACCGAATCTTGCACGTAGAGTCTTTTGAAATTCGGGAAAAGATAACACAGCGTTCACCGTAGTAAGACTTCGTTCCATAGCATCGTTCATGCACATATTCGAAGCAAAAAGTTTTTGTGTGCATCTTTCATCTTGTACCGATGGGTTATAAAAGATTAACGTTTAACATGTTAGTATGAGCGGTCGGATTATTTAAAACATGGAAGCATTACTCTGCATTTTTTTCTTCGTTTTTGACTTCTGGAACTAATTCAGCAACCCATATCATCACAAATCCTCCAGCAAGTTTCAACGAGATCGTGACAGATTTTATTTTTTATTTTATTATATTATTTTTTCGCTCAAGTTTTAGCTAAACATCGCACAAACCTCTCCGGTCACACGAAGAACTTCGTGTACAAAATTATTGACTCTTCAGGCTTTCTATGGAAAGTTGGAGAAGAACAGCTCTTATTGTATGTAGGCAATTAACACAAAAATTTACATGAAAATATAATCATTACCCAAAAATTTTCGGCAGTAACTGCAGATTCGAAATCAACATATTCCCATCCAGTGATCAGAACATTCAACACATTCGCCATTAAATAGGAGCAAACGATGAAAACTGTTAGACGAGTTGCCGAACGGATTTTCATCTAAATAATAATCATAGACGAAAATGCATAACTCAATCCCTTTTTCACCTCTGCTATTCACGGTTATGAACGCGACGAGTCAAGGAAAGAAGGTTTTTGAAGTCGATGTACGAAAAAAACTTTGAAGTAGTTAACGAATAAAAGATTATATGAAAAGTTCGAACCACTATTTTTTGCATGTCGATTGCCTCGAGGCATATCGGCAACACTATTGTTCGATGATCCCAGTTCATAATTTTCTGGTCAGCCTCACTCTTTTAAGTAACATTGCAAATGTTTCATCTCGTGACTTCTTGATTAAACTGTTACAGGCTATGGTTTCATATTTTTCGCGAAGAGAATCTATAAACTATAAAATTGTCTTGTTCTTAATTGAAGGCTAAAGTAAATTGAATTTTCAGAGAAAGCGTCTCACTTTTTTTTACTTACAAGAAAGTATTGAGTGGAACATCGCAAAAGCGAATTGAATATTGCATGGCCAACTAGTCCAAAAAAATTGAAGTGAAAGGCAGATAAGCCACAACTAAAAGTTCAGTATCAAATCGTACCAAGGTTTAGGGGATATTGCACTCCTTCTGCTATAATTCGATTATGCAAGTGCATCATTTCCTAATTTTCGATCCCCTCCTAACCTCCCACTATACTCCTGAAAGGCAAATTCTTAGCATAAAAATCTCACAGTCACTTGAGTAGTAGTTCGAAAGCGAACGCATTGTTAAATGCAAGGTGGAGGCGTTTTGTTCATCAACCTGAACGCACTTTAATATGTGGAGTTTAGATGGAGTTTAACTGGAGTGGAGTTTCATACTCCTTAATTGAGCGGAACATTAGACATTGAAATTATACATGGAACCAAATCGAAAGGTATAAAAAAATTTTTTTATACAAACGGGTATGCAGCAAACAACGTTAATAGAACCCCTCAAGGAATAGTTATTTGTATAGATCATTCGCCTTTTTTGTGCAATGAATTCCTCTCTTATTGAAGTCATATTAGTCGACGTACGTCATATTTCATTAAATACTACACAACCAAATATCAATGATGTCATATTAGAAATATCAGCCGCCTTTCATTTTGAAATAAATGAACAATGATGTAACAATGAGAAGGAGACGATCAAAGGCTAAATCCCACAGACAAGGGTGAAAAGCTTAGCGATCCTATTCGGTAAGCTCGACTTGCTTTACTAAGGAAAAAGAAAGAACAGTTTTTGAAGCATTTCACAAATATGCTCTGCACTTTTGATCGACTATTTCGAAACATGAATTTTACAATTTAAATTTGTTTGTGACATTTTTCTCTGAAGAGTTTTGAAAGTTGGGGACGATCGTATGACTTTTGCAACTGAAATTTTATTGATGCTCTACACAGATATATTTTAATGCCAACATAACAGAGTAACAAAAAAAAAATCGAATCAAACATTATGATATGTTGATTAGCATACCTTATGTTCGCTACATGCAAATTTGAACATTGCAGCAGAGCGTTGCTGTGCCCTTAACGTTGCTACAATTCGTACGTTGAGATAGGCGAGTAGAAAGAAGGGAACAAAAACGGTTAGAATATTACGTAGATAGAAGCGAAATACTGTTCCGTAGAGCCATGTCGATACTAAAGGTGTAAGCATCGGTTCGTATTCGGTTAAACCTGTACAGTTGGCTTTTCGTACCACCTATAACCTTACCAAATTAGACCGAATGCTATTACAATCGCATCATACTGATAGGACTTTGAGCTGTCCGTTAAGGTGGTTTAAAATGAGGACAAAACGATATTAACATGCTTGCCGCGCACTCTCTGATTCATCTCTAAAATATTTAGTTGGCAAAAATGGCAGGAAACTTTGAATTGTCTAGTTGCTGGTCTAGCGCTGCCATTGTCCTTCTGAGCACCGTTATACACAACGACGAAAACCTCACTTTTCTTGTGTGTTCTCCTTGCACATAGAAAGCTTAACATATTGGAAAGCTTAACATATATACTTAACATAATAATAGAAATTCCATACGCTTACCTCGATTTCGAAGACTGCACTTCCACGTACAACGAGCGCTAATGTGAACATAAAAACAGCCAATGCACCACGTTTGTTCCTGAACTGTGGCAAATATTTCGATTTTTCGGTGATCAAATAACGCTCTATTGTAGCCAAAATGATAAGAAAGCAGGAAAATGTCATTGAGACATGGCAGAGTGCTAACAATGGACCGATATAAGACCACCATAATCGATTCAACCAAATCTCCTGAAATTAAACAATAACTTCAAAATTCAAGTGCAGGACAAGATGATAGGGGGAAGAAGAGGAGAAGAAGCCTCTTCATTAGAGAGTACGTAAAAATTAATGAAAAGATTGGTATCGTTGTGTTCATCCGCCTTTCCTGGCGGAAGCGCCCTCTGGGCCAAAATTTTATGGACGGTGTATTTCTCTCCGTTCCCTTGCCTCCTCTTTCTTTTCTTTCCCTGTCTCCATGATTAATAATATTCGATTTTTGGCATGCAAACGTTTCACCTTAAAATGCAGATTAAGGAATCCACAAAATTTAAATGCTGAAATGCTAAAAATTGATTAAATATTGTTACTCGGAGAGTTTTGAAAATGCGCGCTTAAGTGGAATTATCAGACAATCATATGTAGCTTATTTCCGCACTTTTTTATAAACTATGGAGCTTCCTGATTTTATTGGGTTCCATTTTATTCTCTTCTTTCTAAATTCATTTTTTTTTCGTATATCGGTTCCTGCACCACCTCATTCGTAGATTATACCTATATGAATGTTTCGCTTGTTTCTTCACATTCCATCTAGCTCGCAACTTCTATCATCATGCTCTTCAATCCAGCCCCCTCCCCCCTCCCTCCTCCATGTTTACCAAAATGTGCATTTAGATATGTCAGGTCGACATTGAACAACGATCGCAACATGTTTACTTATTTCATTATGTCCCTCCCAAAAGATGAATGTACTTTGTGGACGATGAAACAAAGCAGGTAAGATGTTTGCAGACGTTCAGAACGAACTTAGAGAGTTTAAAGAACTCAGTATTTATGATGTCATTCTAGACACGAGCATAACAATGAAGTCTGACGTTTTCTAATTTCTTAGGATGTTTGTGATAACAGATACAACAAGCAAATAGAAATACTAATTTATATCAGCGAAGAAATGATACATATTGCATTGTTGAAAAAAACTCTCTGTAATTGATTTCTAATATCATTTTTTAGATTGTAAGCAAATTGTATAGTGACACCCTCACTTCTCACCAGATGCTCTTTCTTCCCTCCTCTTTCCTTTTTTTCTTCTTTCTCTGCTAGAGGAGTTAGGGGAGAGAGTAATCATGTGGGGATTTTCCATAGGTGAGCTGCAATCGAGAGGTAAATAAGCATCAAAAAGTTTTTAAAAAATCGGCGAAAATTACTGATGAAGACAGGAAACGCCACATACTTTCAAAAAAAATTCTTCCGAAAACGTTATGGAGTCATCAACGCTGACCATTTGAGAATATGGCTATTCCAAGTAGACATAAGTCTCATTAACTCAAAGGTTATGATTTTTAAGATTCCATCACTAGGACTTAAAAGTTACGACCTTCACCACCTCACCTCTACAACTCAAAGGTTATGACATCATAGAGCAACGCTTTGTCTTAAAATAAGAGGCCATAAAGTCAATAATATCAAGCAACAATTTTTCAATGAAGTTATTCAGGTGTAAAATATTCTTGTGAAAATTGCAAACAAGTGTATTTATGAGGAAAACGAATTTATTGATGCAACAAATATGATAATAGAATTTTAAAAAGATGCATTCAATGAAATAAAACGTGCATACGGTGAAATGGTTTGAAAAAAAAAAAAAAGACGGTGAAATGGTATGCAAAAAAAAAAAATCTTTTGATCAATTAGCCCTACGGCTTCTATAAGGATTGTGCTCGATCTGGCATGATCAAGTAGCACTTATAAAATCAAAAACTTTTGACTTCTAAAGAATTTTGCTTGTGAAGGCAATACAAGAAATGACATAATTTAGTTTAGAAGTGGTCATCTATTTAGGTCTAAGTTTTCATGCAGCATTGGAATGACTTATTTACTTTCAGAAAAAATATTTTCATATTCTTCGCTACAATATCAACGATTTACTTCATCATTTCAACAGGAAATAAAATTAATACTTCATCATAAGCAACCAAAAAAAAAAAAATTTTAATAGTTGTTTTAATCGAAAAACTCAACAATAAAAGGTTTCATTCGCATATTTGAAGCAATTCGATGACCAAAGATATAATTTCTGCGATTGAACGAATTCAACGGTAAAAGATTTAATTCTTGCGAATTAAAAAACTCAATAATAAAAAACTGAAATCTTGCGGATGTGTAAAATTATCAATTAAACATCAAACTTCAATAATCCAACAAATTTAAGGATTAAAAAAAATCGATTCTTTTGATTGAACAAATTCAGCGATGAAAGAAACATTTCACCCTTATAATTGAACTATGAGCCTCTCGATAAAAAAAACATAATTTCTAAAATTAAACGAACTGTTGTAGAAAAGAAAGAGCAGCTTTTTGATGCGTTATAATTCGACGATTTTGCTCTCATATAAGATGTTAAAGAGGGATGGTAGATCTTTATCAGTTCATCTAACGTTGTGAGAACTCGAAAAAAACGCACGTTTGCGCATTCTAAAAAATTTCATGCTCGTAACTTACTTGTTAATCACTTACCACTTACTAACTCATGGTCAATTACCTGCTACATACTTATTTATTGGAACTTTACTCATTTACTAATTAAAGATCAAAGTAAACTGTTTGCTTGCAGATCATCGAATTGGTCTGCTCTAAAAAACAATGAAAACAAAATGGAAACGCTCACTTGTACACGATTTTTGATGATATCCATTGCAATTACAGGTCCATAGCAGAACGATAGGAAGCTGTCACTGACCGCTAAGAGGCCCAGAAAGAAGAAATGAGTTCGCCTCTTTTTGAGTAATGTACGTGCGATAAGTAGATTCGAAAATAAGCTTATAAAGCTTAACGAGGTTCCGGCAACGGCAACAAGATACCATCTTCGAGCTAACACTTCAGGTACTTCACATTCATCCTCTTCGGAAATATCACCCACATCATCCTCTGAAGTATCCATGACGATATGAAGCGCTAAAAATTAATTGCTATTATTTAAAGAGAATGTTTAGATCGATTGACATATTTGTGAGTGTGACGCGCATATGAATTTGTGCGTTGAATCGTGAAATCTTGCCATATCATTTCTGCTTTTTTATACAGAAATTACGATACGATTCTCGAAGAAGGCTCTCGACTTTTTGTAATCAAAAGATTTGGTGGTAAACATCATATTAGCAATTTAAATAACAACTTAACGCTAGTATTTCAATAGATATTTTATGTTTCAGAGCATAAACCCTCAATAGCAACACATAGCACAATAAATCATCGAACTATAAGCATTCACAATGAAATTAATGAATAGATCACTTTAAACGCTGTATCAGTGTAAATTAACGGGCACCCTATTGTTCCGGACGGCAAAATATCGCTAAAGCATCTCTGGTCAGATCATCATCAGCGCCAAATCAATGTGCAAGCATAAATAAGCTGATACTTTTGAAACAATGAAAGAGATATAGCAGTACAGACATGAGTCGACTACTGTATAAATTACTAAAAAGTATAAATAGAACACTCCATTATTTCTATAGTAGCAACAGTGAACAATGAAAAACAAGCGACCAGTTCAGCTGATGATGGCTCGCATTATGATAGTTTATGATGGTGATCTCTTTCATTGGATGTCATAAGTGTGCTTCTTAAGAAATGCGATATGATTCGGATTCTAGTGAGGTTTGCAGAAATGGAGAAGCAAAGCGTTCCGAGGAGTAGATTTGGCGCCCAAGGCGATCTAACCCCGGATGCTTTAGCGCAGCTGTTTTGGCGACCGGAACAATTGGGCGCCGGATAGTTTACACCAATTACCTGCGGCTTTGGCACACGGCACATGGCACTGGCACCCGACACCATAGCTTATCGAATTTTTGAGAAGCAAATTGAAATGTTATTCGCAATAAGAGACAAGTCTAGAAAGATTCATAATCGGAAACTTTTAACATCGTCGACGCTAGGATAGAACGTATCTAATGTTTTGTCATAGCATCATTGTTGGACATGGATATTATAGCAGCGTAAAGAAGGGAACAAAGATGAACAGTGAATAAGTTGAAGTATATACAAACAGTTTCTAGTAGAAATGATTCATTAATAATAAAAATATGAATAAATTCATGGCTAGTGAAAGACGACAAATCTTGTCCACCTGATCAACAAATCAGTGAAATGGTAGAAGAAATCATTAAATGAGCGGAGAGAATATCATAAGCCAGCGAATTATGCAATTCGATGCTATGAACTATTCGATCATCCAACTGCTAGATGAATGGATTGACCTCGAGGATGCGTAGATTAATGAAATATATCCTCATCTTACAAAGTGCTGTGATGCTCTAGCATTTCAGAATATAACGAACTCGAGATTCGAGAACAAGACTGGATTCACTTGAATAATCAAGACTAATTCAGCGTCGTTTTTAAGCTTGTCGTACTTGTCGGACTTCGAGAGTTTCACTTTAACACTTTTTTCTCTTAATTGAAATACAAATTCTCGAAAAGCCATACATTAAAGAGCATTGCCAAGCAATTCTGAAATCAAAAAAAAAACTGTTGCTTGTGATATGAAAGGTGAATATTTCTCACCGAAAAGTTACAGAAAATACGAACATAGACTCGAAAGAGTGGCTCAAACAGTAAGTGAGAAAGCAAGTTGAAGGAATCAAGCTTGAAGGAATTGAAAGAATCAAGGAAGGAATTTTCTATTAGGCATTCGATTGTATCGTTCAAGTTAAAATGTTTATATTATTATGGTTTTTTAATAATCTTGTACTAATACCAACGGATTTTTTCCTCAACTTTACATAAAATATAAGTTAATTTATTCGATTCACAATAATATAAACAACATTTAGTGTCTTGTTAAAGTGGGACGTATAGTAGTACCATTTTCTAGAGAATACTATATCAATTAAGTTCAATCAACACAGAAAAAAGCTGCAAACGTTTCAATATCCAGTTCATTTACTTCGATGATAATATATTTTGCAATGGTGACTTCCGTTACTCTCAATTCAGCTTTATGCACCAAGCTTTGTATGCCATTCGATCATTACTTCATACACCATATATGAGGTCGTTGCATTATATCAACCAATTTTTGTATAGCCTCCAATGCACCGAACTGGTGAATTGGTGAGAGGGAGGAGGGGGGTATAATCTCATGTGTCACATTGTGGACCACCTTATTGCTCCTAAACATTTTTAGTTACTTAAAACAGTAATATGCTGTTTGATGTAGAGAAAATAAGAGCTATTGAAATCGATTTGATACAGTATTCAGCTTTCTGCAAGCAAATCGGAGATTTTTAAGTCTCAAGTCTCCGTTTTCTCATTCCCAAACAAATAAATCATTGTTTATTTTTGAATACTTTGTGCTGATAATATGAAGCGTTGTTAATGAGGCTTCGGATGGTTCTGACATCTTAGCTAAGTGAACACTACATCTTATTACCTTTAAAAATGGTTGGCCTGATTAAAGTCATCGTGCCAATTTATATAAAATCGTACCAATCTATATAAGCTTCAAGAGTTCTATAATTTTTGATGACCTGAAGTGTTGGGGAATATTTCCCATCTTAAAAGAGGATAAATGAAGGGACGAATGAAGAGGCAGATGAGCAGTAATGCTGAGGTCAATGAAAAATCAAAGTTGCTCGCAACATTTTCCAGGTCTATCTTCTTGAAAACTATTTTCATGCAACTCACTTCAATATGTTATTAATAAAATTGTTTCACAAACTTTTTTGCTATTCATCAAACAAAATGAGTCC
Source organism: Baylisascaris schroederi (assembly GCA_006503575.1). NCBI lineage: Eukaryota > Metazoa > Nematoda > Chromadorea > Rhabditida > Ascarididae > Baylisascaris > Baylisascaris schroederi. The sequence goes on from QEWY01001877.1 coordinate 144,182, forward strand.
ATCAAATATTTGATTATTTCAGCAACTTGAAATTATGATATAAATTGAAGCTGTCGGTCGTGACACTAGTGTTTAGTTTTTTTCCCAGCAGAACGCTGTCATGAATAATGCCTTAATTCATCCTTTAAAATATTCACTTCCTAAATTTTTCATATCGTTTCCCTCCCTCTTTCCGCCCCAATCCTCCCGACCTCACCACCTCTTTTTCCTCCTACTTCACTCACCCCATAATTCAATCATCGAGGCAATGTGACTGCAACCCGCCTGGTATAGGCGACGCGGTTTCTCATGTTTGAACGACACTAATTTTATTATCTCACTGAAACGCATTAAAAATGGAAAGGATTCAAATAATGCGGCTATGAATAGGTTTGATAAGAATGGATGCTCGGGTGGGATGTTGCTTGAAGAAACGAATCAGCAAAAAATACAGTTCCACTTTGAGGTCAAATGTATTTCCGTATAAATAGCAGCAAATAATTTAGGAGCTCAAATTTCAGTCGTCAATGATACCATTGGAGGTTTTTTTAGTCTCTGAAACGTAAGAAATTGGCGAACACACCATAAATTCCAGCCGCTTGCAGATTTCATTGCATGATTTCAGCTATATAAATCTTGGCCTCTGTATTAGTAGTTACAGTTTCAGGTTTCTGCGTATAGTGAAGAGCAAGCTGGGGATAGACTCGGGCCTGATGTCATTCTATATAGACTGCCGAATCTTCAAGGGACAGAAGTTTATGAAACCGCAAAATATGCGATCAGAATTTAATAAATCAAAAAACAGAAGAAAAATGCAAAAAATATTTACAACTACAAAATGCAAAAAAAGTGGTTTTTTAGAAACGAATGGAGAGGCATGTTAAATGGCTGCTACGATATTTACTTCTGCATTCCCCTCATAAGATCAACCTAAGTGATCAAGTGATCAATCAATAACGAATATGTTGAATATTTCAATAACCTCGATCATTTGCGTTAACCTTGTGAAATAAAGAGGTTTTTTTTCGGCGAACTGATCACTATAAATGCAGATAAATTTTCTTCACACTGAAATGTTTGTATTTCTTTCGCAATTAATGCATCAAACATAGAGATATGTGAAAACGCATACTACCATAGCGCTGCAATGTTGAAGGCACTCCTGCAATACAGATTGAAGAGGGTTGACTTTTCGACAAGCCGTAGCGGACAGAGGTATAATTTTTCGATATTACAACAGTGAACACCTGAATAGCGATGCTAATAGAGCTTAAATTTGATAGTATGTATACAACATTTGTGTTTGATTAATTAAAGACTATGTTTTTGAATCTAAATGTTTTTTGTATCGAAATTGAAAATATTTTTATGTTATAATAATTGTAAGTTGCGATCAGCAAATAATTGCTATATTGTTTTTAACGCTTTTATGAACGATGCATAAGAGACGTCTTATTCGCGAGTTGAATTGCCACTAAAACTTCTAAAATATCTTCTGAATATGCCTCTAATAGCCGGCGGGATTTCACTATTGAATCAGATTTACAAGTAATACTGAATATAAAGGGCACTAGCCATTCAATCGTCAAGGTGAAAAGAAAAGAACGGAAAACATTTGAAACAGAAAGGAATGAACGAGCGTAATCATGCGTCTTTAAAAAGAAAAAAAACAAGAAGAAGAGGAGATTGAAAAAGTACCACAATGAATTATAACATGGTTAATACAACAAGCAAACGAGTTAGGTTCTGAACTCTATAAGCGTTTATGCTTAGCGTATAAACTCTAGTTGTGTTATTTAGGAATTAATTGCATTGAATATGCAAAAATATTACCATTTACCTCTATATGCTTTAGAGGGAAATTGCAAATGATATCCCTCATCTTTAGTAGATTTACAATTTGGGGAAAAAAATACTCATTTTTACATCAATTAGCTAATGAGCAATTTTATTTATGGATCTCACATCAAAGTGCAAGTAATGCAACTCCATTAATGCACGGTTAAATTTTACGATTCGTTTAATGTGTATTTGGATGGCAACATAAAACATAGAATACTGTATTTTTATAGAATATACAACTATATAGTTGTAGAGCATAAATAGAATTTTGATCTAAATTGATGGCTGTGCTATGTTTGTATTTCCCATCTCCTCGAAAACAAATGATTTTTGGGCAAAATAATTCATTCCAACAATGACTCTGTCACGTCCTATTCTATTCTATCCTATTCTATTCCATTCTAATGTGTGCTGTTCTACTTTATTCCACTGTATTCTGTTCTATTCTATCCCATTTCATTCTATTCGATTCTATCGTGAAACACTTGACCGGAAACCAGAGAGTCCAGGAGAAGAGTGGTGCACATTTTGAAGCACATCTACATTATCTATTTCTGAGGGGTAATAACATCCAACAATTATGCTCGCCCCAGTAGCAGTTCTACCTTTTTCCTCAATTCACCTGGTTGCTATGAATATCTATGATAAAGAGAAAGTTCCCTAGAAATAGCGTGACAATTTGAGTGATTTCGAACGAACGGCACCATCAACAAAGAATCGATACGAATGAAAGGCGCCTCAATCAGAGGTAAAACTAAAAACATAAGATGAATGATTTGCGCGCTATATGAATGCGTTTATAGAATAAAAATAGAGTGAAAAAATTTATGCGCAAAGGATATTAAATTGAATATGAATTGTGTCATATATAATGAAATACTCAGTATAGAACCCTAACTCGAAGCAAAGTAAAGTAAGCGCTCAACTCTCTCGAAATGCGCGCCCCCTTAGGCATAAATGTACTTCATCGTTGATAAATGGAGATGAGTCGCAGCTGGCAGCCCGACGAGACAACTACTGACTTTAGTGCATCATCTTCTCGAAAGGGCGGCACAACTTTATATAATCTGAGGCATCAACGTTGAGCACATACAATTTGCAGAATAATTCATTTGCAATAAATCAACTATGCTCTCATTATTCAAGCTTAATGTCTCGTAAAATTTTCGATGATGGTTCAAAGGTCACTTCCCTATTTCACTTTGTTATTCATCTTTTTATTCACAACACTTCTTTGATTTGCAGAAAAAATTGATTTCCACGATTGAAATAATTCATCAATGAAACCATACAATTCGATCATGATTTCGAATTAGTCATATTGAAGAGACAACTAAAATTTACAGGTATTTTTTAATATTCAAGGTATAAAAATTGGAATATCCGACCGTTTTTTTGAATCTATCGAATTCAAATGCAAGGATTGTATAATTATGTTCTTCTTGTGAGATAGATAGATGTGACTACTCAAGTGTGTATACGGCAACAAATATTTGTAAAAATTCAGCTTTTTTGTGTTTTGAGGTTTTCGAAGACACACTTATATGCTAAAACGCCTCATGGCACTAAAAAAAAAGCTCTCATGCAATTTACGACTCTCCGATCCGCATTTTTCCATTGAAAAGCTCTGCTTCCGTAATAAATTTGCAGGACTGCTCAATTCGTTGGCCTAATAATTTCCACTTAAAATTTTGCACTTAAAATTCGAATATTTTATTATCTTCTAGTAATATATGGAATTGGCGGGTACACGCCCTCTTTCATTCATGTATACAATAATGTATGTCTGATCTCATTTTTTTTTATTTATACGCTAAAGGATGCCAAAAGAAATATCAATCGATGTAAAAAGCAATAATAATTTTTCTTCGGCATATTTCAGCCACACTATCAATGCTTTTGAAGCTGGCCGACCAAGTTGTATGATTGTAGAAGATAGTGTTATGTGCAAATTCGCTGATGCAACTTTTGGAGCTTCTTGAATGAGACTACGGCGCAGATAAAATGAAACATACACATACAAACGTACCGACAACACATTGTTAGAATTCATCCCATAAGCTTAAATTTACAAATGCTCAAAAAATTCCTCCATTTTCTACGCTCCGAAGTGCAAAAATGATCTCTCTTTCATCCATAGGTAAAGTGGCATGAAGAATGATAATCGATAATGATAAGCGTAAGTGAAATGTGAGTGAATGCTGTCAAAAAAAAAACATCCTTAATGAAGGAAATAAACGAAATACATGAGAAAGGCATTGCTTTATTTTGTTCATAGTTACAAGAAGTATTTCCTACAATAATTTCTTGGCAATCAAATTAAACGGTTATATTTGTTTGGAGACATACGGCCATTTATACCAGAGAAAATGTTGGTCGTCAAAGGTTTCAACCCATAGTTTAAATTTATTGAGTATGAACATTATAAGATGGCTCCATATCGAGAAAATTCTAAAGGTGTTGTGCCCGGTGCGAGCACGTATTTTGCATGGAATGACCTTAAGGCATTTGAAATATTCAGTTCTATTATAGTAAATAATGTATTATAGGAAAAGTTCTCATCTTTGAGTTAATCTTTCCTGAAAGTTCAGCAATTACTTCACAGTAGTGAGGAATGTTTTTAAGCTTTCAGGCAAATAATATCTTATATTACCCCAATTTCCTTTATTTATCCTCCGTTTTTTTTTTTTGATAATCGGTTGGCTTATCACTGAGAGAATAATCTTTTTCAGAGATTGCGTAAAAATGCGCTATTGCTATAAATGCTATGAAGTGAAGAATTGCTCATATATGGCAACATTCGCTATCATATAATATGTACTTCATAAAAGAATATCAAAACGCTGTTGAAAGAAACTCCATGCGGAATTGAACTAATGCCCCTCAATTTCCGAGCAAACGCCCTACAAGCAACTCGTGAGAAAAAAAAAGCGTTAACCGTTCACCCACAAGAAGCGAATAGTTGTGTCACATTTTTTCGAGATTCCATTAGTGAGATCCCGATCATTGCTAACAAAATTTATTGTTGTATGTGATTGCAATGCAATACGTATGTGAGTACATTTATGCCAATAATTTTTACTGGGACGGGGGAGGAAGGATTGCATAAAGATTCCTAAAATAAGAAGACGGCTCTGAGGTTATTGGCTGATTTTTTGTTGCCGAAACTCGTACATATTTCGATTACCTAATAATTTGCATCTGATCTATTACAACAAATCCTATTTTTAAATCTTCTAATAGAAAACGAGTTCTTTTATATAAATATTTTCGAAATTGGGGCCATTTTGTCAGCCACAATAAGAAATTTCGATTTTCAAACTTACAATTAGTAAAGGGTGGTAAGAAATATCCATTTGGTGATCTAAAACTAATCTTTGAAGATTGCTACTTCGACGGCGTTATTAATATTATAGAATTTGTTGAAAATATGGGATATGTTCATCTCACTTAAGTGTCATCGTTTCATCATTCAAGCTCGCTTTATTCACCACAAGCATCGATAAAACGCTGATGAAAGTTCTCTCATTATTTCTTTTTTGCATTAAAGCAATGACTATAATTAAAACATAAGTGCACATTTTACCTTAGAATCATCCCTTGAAGAAAGTCTGCTATCTCACCATGTTTGACTGTTGCCAATGCGAACGTGAAGTGCCAAAGTTTAACAGAAAAAGAAAAACATTGGTCGCAATACTAGTTATCACCATTGTTAGCAAAAAAAAAATCAGTTGTAAAAAAAGTTTCGGGTCGGTCTTTAAGGGAAGGGATCTGAAAATTCCGGCTTGAAGAGGAAAAACCTTCAGAAAAAAAAAGAGATGGGAAGAAGAAGTGCACCCTGTCTAGAAGTCTCATGTAATCAGCATGAACTGCACCTATCTAAGTTTGAAGTCTTCTTAATATTTTCCCTACCAAATGAAAAGTGAATGAAATTTCCAATTCTGAATCTCGATTAGAATATCGATAAATTATTTCCAATGGAAATCACCTCATCAAGTACTACTTATCTCCCTCTTTTTTTAAAAATATTCAAGGCTTTTTAAACAAAATGTTCATAATGAAAAAGTGCTTTATTTAATTTCGCAAATATTTTACTATCAGTGAAACGCTTAGCAAAGTTGGAAATTACTCAAGAAAATATAGAAACATTACGATGAATAGTAAGAAAAAACGCAGCCGATCGATGGTTGGCACACATCTTTCAATAATGAGGCTTTCAAAAAGTTGCACCAATCATAAAGAAAGTTAGTACAAGTCAAATGTGGAATACGATCAATTGCTATTCGCGCAAGTCAAACTGCCTTCAAATAGCATTCGTTGTTTATGTGCTGAATTGATGAGTCGTTTTCGGTTTTTTTTCTTCCTCTTATCTTATCGAAGCGAATTGTGTTGCGTTACATTATGCACGATAGATGCAATGAGCCATTTCAATTGTCAAATATATTCATGTGGGTAATTATCGATGTTGCAATAATAAATGACGTTTACTGAACTGTTATGCTCGTTTATATGCATTGCTGTCATGATCTAACGCCAACCGGCTGGAAATAAACGCATTGCCTCTAACATCTCATAATTTGAATATTTGACCTTAGTACATTTGGATGAATATGGATGGAAACTGAAATATAAATATCAGAGAGTATGTGTGCAAAAAGATCTACGATTGCTATAGAATAGTATCGACACTAAGAAAAGGCAAGAAGGATTCAACAAGAGAAGATAAATTAATGGCAGAAAGTGAATATAAATTGCAAATATTTATAAAACACAAACTTTTACAAGGAATATTTATATATGGGGAATCGTCTAAACATAACTAATATGAAACGTCTATTCAGAACTGTAGTCAGTGAATGGCTCATCAATTGACTGTTTATTAATCTCTGATCGATTAACGATTCAGTGATCACTGAATTCAAATGAGTGCAATTGAATTCCTTATAAATTTAAAGAGAAACTTTTTTTTATTTTGGTATTCTGTTTTTCAACTTAGCAAGTTTTCGGGTAAATTTTTTCTCGTTGTTTTTTCCTCATATCAGTTCTCGTTTTTAGTCATTTTGGCATTTTCCAAGACTAATCCCTCTCATTTATCACTTGAGAAGCCGTTATGTGCAAATGTGATAGATCATTTTCCTCATAATGATTGCCCCATAGCAACGCTAAACAAACAACACTATTTATTGCCTATAATAACGCAAACCAGCATAAATTGCTATGAGGATGATGCATTCAATGAAAATAAAACGAACACTCGATAAGAGGAGAGCAGTTTATTAGAGAAAAATTGCTTTTAATGTGAATTGATCTTTAGTTTTAGTTTTTATGTACAACATTGATCTTGAGAAGATGCCAAAAGGCTTAGACGATGAAAGCATGCAAGAGGAAGTCAATTTTATAAGTATTTTTTAAAAATATGTTGGAACGGTTTAACGATCAATGGGGAAATTTTGCGTCTAAAGACATTGTAAATCTTCCCATAGAAATATTGATTACACATATTTTTTTAAGAAACTATGAGAGATATTTGAGATTTTGAACCTCTATTAAAGTTATAGAGAGTATGATTGAGAATCGGATGATTTTTACGCATATTTTCTGTAAAGAATGTAAAGAATGAGTGAGCAAGACTTTGAACTTAGATTCAATGCTACGATGTGAAGATTTTTCGGGATCTTATAACTGGATGTGACAGTAAGTTGAGGCAATCATAACACGAGGAAAATGAAATAATTTCATATAGAAAGACTACCGTAAACATGCATGTTCACAAATTCTTATGTGCAGTTATTACGGTGCCAGGAACTTGCTGTCGAAGTCGACAATTTTCCAGATGGACATATCACGATGTCAGCAATTTCATATTGAACTTCCCATCAAAAAGCGGAACAATTTTACGCGTTGATGGCACATTACTTACCCGATATTGTGTCAAGTCATCATTTTTATAGCACACATGCGCTGAAACATTTTCGTTTGCCCACCTACGCATGCAATATAATATCATCAACGAAATTGTTACATACGGTATCTGACTCTATGATCGTCTCTCTAGGCGAATCTCTAAACTGCTCGATGAGGCGTTTCATGAATGAGCATCCTGACCTACACTATAAATCGACCATATGGAAACCATCTACTTTAACAAATTCAAGAAAAGAAAATTCATACTTATCATTGCATTCTAAGAAAACGCTCAATGAAGTGGAAAATTTTCCCCATGGTTTTTTTAATGAAAAAATTCCCCACTAATATTCTTCTCCTATTCATCAACAATTTTCATTTCATTTCAACCGGAAACATTAATTACCCTTTCAAGTGAAAATCTTCCTTTTATGCAAAATTTATTTATTCGTTCTTCAAGCGAATCCTTACATTTCCCAGAATCATGCTGATCGAAATGTCACATTCTTAGGGGAGGAAAAAAACTGAATTCTGAAAAATAACGGCAAAATTACCAAGAGCTTTCATAAAGTATGCTATGAGCGTGAATTTCTTTCCCACAATTCATGATAGCGCAAATGAAATGCAGTCACTAAATTTCTATCGTTATGAAAACCACAGTGATGAGATGCGCTAAAATTGAGCGTTGTTTAGTGCTGTCCCCGGCGTATTCTTAGCTGTCTTGCTTCAACTAACGCTTTTCAAAGAACTTATTTCTTATTTAACAAAAATAGAAATCGAATGACATAGACCTCAGACGGCATAAATTCTTCACTTTGAACAAATTTATGCTGCGATAATGATCTTAAACTCTCCCATAGTTGAAAGCAACGAAGAAACCAAATTTTCAACTTGAAGGATTCTTTGATAGTTTCCGACGCATTTGTTATACTATTGGTAATCAACATTTTGAGGATAATATACACTCATTAGCGACTAAGAAATTAATGATTGCAATCGGCGAACATAATTCAACACGAAGACCTTTGAATATTGAAGAATTAACGCCAAGTATGTACTCTATCATAAAATTATTAAACGCTTCTCATATATCCTCTCAAAAGCATCTAATCGATTTTATTTCCGGTGGGCTAATGTATGTGAGTGGGTGTGTGTCTGCATGCGTATGTATATGTGTACGTGTTTTTGTTATCGATAAACTCTGAGAGGTGCACATACTCATTTTATTGCATCATATATTGCCAAATATCGCTATAGGCTATTGCGCAATCGCACTGTTAGGCTCCATAGTGCAATTGTAAATCCCTCCTGCAACCAGATGAAAAAGAAACGTTTAAATCACATTCGTGAATTCCCCAATAACGCATTGGCTAAGCAGTCAAAATCGACACTACTAAAACATGCTTGCAAAACAATAGAAAATGCATTACCTATTCACTTAGTGAATTTCGATCATAATAAACCTGATAATAAAATAAATCCGTCGAATGAGATAAAATATCGATCAAAAAAATCTATAAGAAAAAATGCCTAAATATACATTTAAAGGTCCGCTTCGCAGAAAAGAGTAATTTTCTCACTGAAGTGGATAGCTGATTGATGCGACTATGAAGAGTTCAGGCATGCACGCATGCGAGTAGATTCAATGAAATTTTTGCTTTCATATCTATCGTTATGACTTAAAATTCCCAACGAACAACCACTCTTCCCTTAGCAATATTATGGATCATTTCTTGTGCCATTAGTTGAGTGAGTTTTCTGCAAGGAACCAACCAGACGCGATTAAAATTTGCCATACAATTTAAAAATAAATATTTACATTATGCGTGCTTATGTTTGTCGACCTATCCACCATCGATTATTTCCATCCTCGTTTATTAGGGGCCAGCTTATTCCCGGTTTCATTACAAAACTAAAGCAAATTCACACATTTAGCAAGGCTTCGTAAATCATACTGAACGTAAATTTCCACAAATTTAATTTTATTCGTAAACGAGCACCGACCGACGGCTTTCTAATTACCAAGCGGACACTTAACCAATGAGCTATTTCGCACGCGTTTCTATAGCAATTTTTTTTGTTTTTTGTTCAATTGTGTGTACTGTTCACCTATCCAAAAAGTTATCAATTTTTACCGAAATATTGATTATCCTTAATGCGTGAGACAGTTTAAAAGCTAATTGAAATAAAAATAATATTTACTTAGCCATTTATTGAATTCAGTCAATAATTGCAATGCAAAAACTGCAATTCTATGTAAAAAATAAATAAATAAATAAAAATAAAAAATCCTTTCAATGCACATTTAAAGGGCTTGAAATTTCGCCCATGTGAATGATAGGTAACAACATCGGTTACTTAAACAATGAAAATAAAGACGTCATTATCGTTCATTACATTCGAATTTTCCATCGTTTTGCTTAAGCGGTCAGTGGCAAAGAATAAACACCCACATATATTATATGCAACTCGCAAATTCCGCTAAAACCCCATTAAACTTTGACTTTTCATTGCTATTCGCTATTGAAACATATGCAAATTATAGTAAAGTAACATATTCATGTAATACTGAATCCCCTTAAATTCGAGATTATTTTGACATTTAAAGTAATTTATAACATATGTTTCGTTATTGCGCAAAATACATCGCAGATCCCTAAATGTTATCGCGTCGAATATTTGTCACAATTACTACAAAATACTCATTATTATTGTTATTAGAATTTCGTTTTTTCTTCACTAATATCCTAAAATATATGCTTCCTTTTGGATCAGTTGCTGTTTTTGTAAGTACCGACCAGTCGACGTTGTCAACAGTCATCTGAGAGTGAAAAGATCAAAATATATTAATTCTTCATTTATCAAACCATTACTTCTCATGTATATGTAGATACAATTTTATAGATATGTAAATTCAATTGATTACATCTATTACCGTTGATTGTCTACAACGACGTTTTTGGTAAAAATGAATTCGCATATACATATATATATATATATATATATATATAATATATATATATATATATATATATATATATAAGACCTGAACATTTGCCAAGAACAGGAAGATTTTTGCATCAACAACCTTGCAGAGTTACTTGTGCAGCATTCAAAAAAAAACTAACAATTTTGTTCCGGCTTCCATCATCGAGCATGTCACTTCTGTATAAAGAAATTATTCACGGGATATTTCCTCCTGCTGCTGAAATGACTTTTTTCCAGATATGAAATATCTGGAAAAGCATAAATGCCTGGAAAGCATAAATCTGTTCGTTAGCATAAATGCCACAAACGAAATGCTAGATGGTGGAAATATTCTACTGCAATTTTCTTAATATTTCTATTAATTCACTAGTGTCATGCGATGCATTAGTGATAATTTGATGCGCATATATTGCCTCATCAAAAATTAGCTTGTACAACTTCAATTAACAACTTTGAAAATAAAAGTAAAGTAAAGATAAATTGAAGAAAAAATACCGCGATAGAGAATGGAATAATCAAATATTTTTAAAAAAAAGTCGAGTCAACGTTGCGAATCACTTAGGAAAAGAAGAGCATAATTAAACTAGGAGAAATAAATTCTTCGATGAATGAATTAAGTGAGAAATGAGGAAGAAGCCTGCCAGAGGAACTAATACACGCGCCCCACCCATTTTACCAAACATTTCAATTGCTTCTCAGCAAAAATTAAAACAAGCAGAATGAAGATGAAGCAATTCTACTAGAAGAAAAATATTCTACAAACAATGAATTGAATAGGAATAGAGAAGAAACACTCCCGCGAAAAGACGATGAAAGCAATTTATGAGTGAACAGCTATGTAAACGAATAGGTTTTCATTATGAAACATATTGTCAATGGTATCTATGATAAGGTGGTTAACCACATTTCAACCTTTATGGGTTACAAAAGGCATATATCTTTCTAAACATAGATGAGAACATCGACTTCATCTCGTAGAAAACAGGTGTCTGTTTAAGGACATATCTGTTTTCCTGGAGTCGGCTGCATTCCCATATTCTAACTGCCGTCTTGAAACAGTGAAACTAAGGATCTATTTCAAGTGGGAAAAACAATCGCAACAAAGTAACCTATCACGACAAACTGATGCAGTTCTCGTGAGACTCTTTCTGGCAAGTTGTTGTATCCGATGATTGGGATATTTCTGAATGTAATATTGACACCGATTTCAGGCAATTTCTGCATGGATAATAAACGTGAGGCTATTGCTACAGCAAATGCACTTAGAAGCCCTAAATGTGATATATGACAGGAAATGCTTTTTTTTTAAGGAGACGAACGATGGCTGCGATAGGAGATGCATGCTCGGAGTTCAACATAACAAAAAGAAAAATGATATAAGATTACAGTAATTTCAAGAAGAAAAGGGCTGAAGAAAGCGACAAAATCGCAAATTTAGTTCGAGAAAAGTTTGGAAGGAAATCCAATTTAGCTAATGCATGATTTTAACGGCGTTGACAGTAACCCGATCGAGAGCATATATAGGAAATCTTTAAAAATTACTACGAACAATTTGTTTGCCACTCATCATATTAAAAAGTCCCGACTCATCACCATATATTCCGTGTCGAATGTTATATGCACAAAGGTTGGAAAATAATATGTAGCATGAGATAAAGGAAAGCTACAAAACTAAATCAAAGATATACGGATGCGAAAAACATTAGAATACATTGAGTGGTCGATTCACTTTGCATCCGCAGTCAGGAATGATATCGAAAGAATGGAAAAACCTCCAAATAGTGCTGATTGTGAAGAAGGAAGAGAGTGAAGTCATTTGCAACATTCGCAAATGTATAAGATTTGCAAATGTATAAGATTTTAATGTGGGTAATTGATGCACTGATGGAGGTTACATTCGATGAAAAATTCAAGAAAAGGGTAGAGAAGTTCAGAAAGCGATTTGAATACATTTTCGCTGCAACGCAGTTGACCGAACAATGCAGCAAATGCGAAACTGCTCTTTATTTAAATCGCGTTGATTTCAAGGAAGCTTTCTGCTCCGTAGAGTGTAAATCAGTACTACGAGTTCATCGAATCAACGAATCGAACCTATGGGTGTACGTCCGAATTATTAAGGCAAGATCTTATATAGAATCTACCGCTTTTGATGAGCCAACAAAAACAACAATCAAGAGAGGTGTGAAGCAAGGAGGAATTTTACCCAATGGATTTCACATGCACACTCGAAGGCCTATTGCGGAATTTGAGGAAAATAGAAGGAATGGACGACGATGTTCTTCCAGTGCTCTCATGAGCAAACGACACGGTATTCAGGGCAAAAAAGGCCCCACAATTGTAGAATTTGTTCAATGAGCCATTTTGTTTAATGTTTAATGAACTCAACAGCACTGCGCAAGAAATTGGGCTCAAAATCTACAGCGGCAAGACGCAGCCAATAAAAGAATATGTATGCGCTGGGTTTCACGTGAGGCTCGAAAAACAAAGCGTCGAATTTCTAGGCAGCTATATCTATGTAGGTGGGGTGGGGGGGGGGGGGGGGGGGGGGGGGGAGGGGGGAGAGAGGGAGAAGAGGGCAAGCGACACAAATGGGCAGCTAGCTCGGTGTGAGACTGAGAAGGAGAAGGACAGCGAAGTGGATATGATTCATAAAGCTCCCATGACATCTTGACGGAGAGGAGAATGCCTCGCCTTTATAAGCAGGTCCTTTCCGAATTGTTATATGAATGTGAAATGCTGACGACAACGCTTGTAGGGCAGCGAAATTATCGATGACTTAACGTCCCATGGTACGTTGCATAGTGGACATCGAAAAGCTGAACCATCTCTTCGATGAATTCCGGTGATCTCGTTCTGGCGTAAACGAATTCATTGAAAAGAAGTACGGCATAAAGTTCAATCGAGCTGATCACGTGACTAAAGGCGATGAACTGCAATTGGTGGACAAAGCAGACTATCGAATGATACTCGCGAAATACGAGAAGATCAGAAAGGCCGCCGCTAAGATGACAAGACCCATTTAGTCGCTTAAGTGGAATCACGTGGATGCGCTAAGCGCATGATTAAAAACAATGAAGTAATGATTGCCAACTGCATCGGCGGAGAGGAACGAGTCGATGAAACTAAGCTGCAAATTCAAATATGTTTGAGATCCTCGAAGATAGTGATGAATGTCGACTGACCAAATTTCGGTTTTCTTTTTTTTAGTTTCTGATTGCAACTGAAATCATACTTCGCCTCGATCGATTTCGGTTGATGACTGACCCACATTTCTCAGATTCGGCCGGTTTCACATTCAAAGCACAACTCGTAGTTTGAATCACATATATTTTCGCTTTTGCTATGGCCTCCAAAGTACTACTTATTTGCGAATACCTGCTCGAAGGCGTTTAGTGCTTCGAATCGACCTCCCAGGAGCAGTTGTCTCATTTGAATTGGGGGGGGCAGGACGAAGTTGGCACATCGACCAAGTGGCTAGACACGCTCTCATGAAACGATGTGTCTTATGGCAAGTCTCGTAGCTACGTGTTATTGATATGTCCGGTAGTAATTGGCTTCGTAGGTCGAGTTCAGCAGAAATGTCACATGATATATGGCTGTCTCTGCTCCAAATTCGTTTTCTACAATCCTCTTACATAATATTTCTACAATTCGAGATGGCGTTGAGGGATTGCTTTGGGTTGCTTGAGGCTATCGATTATGCTAGTCTCACATATTCGAATAACTTTAGGTAATATGTGTCGCGCAGCGCTTTCAACTGTATGGGTAAATCTTTGGCGATTGTGGATAACTCTGTCGCAATGATGGATAATTTTTAGGAGAGTGCCAAGATTCTCTTGTGAGAATTCACCTCGTCGTTTCCATCACAGGCAAATTGCTGAACTGAACAACCATTACCTTCGCCATTCTATGCTTTCTCCTCTCTCTGACGTCTGAGATCCCACTTTATTCTGTTTTTTCAACGAACGTCCTCATCCCCCATTCCACACGGCAGCGACATTACTGTGTAATCTATTTCAGCTGCTTCTACGCTGTCGTTCTCAACTGGGCATCGATTTGGAATGAACCTATACAAGTTGCGGCTGTATTGACCAAACAAGTTTCTACTGCATCCTTGTGAAGCCGATTTTTGAATGCAACCAAAATTCGGTTCCTGCGCCTTCGGTTGGTAACCTGCGAATTTTTGAGATCCGATAGGTTGTAAATAGGTTTCGTTTGCTACCGGAAGAAATTTTCACCGGATTACTTCCAATACCGGAAGACCAGCAAGTTACCCCTTGTGTTAGCTACTTATAACTGCACAGAGACTGGTCGACTTTGTGGCATTCAACAAGAGCAACACTGTGAGGAACGCCGAACAGACTGCGCTTCGCTTCTTATCACTTACACTCTTTTAATGCACCAAACGAAAAGCTTATAGCTTTCAAGACGACTGAACTGATAACGAGCGAGGAAACACAAAAGGCGGCAGGCGCAATATGCGCTTTCCGCAGTTCGATAGGAGTGTATCGAACGGACACACAAATATTAAGAGAACAGCATGAGAACAATTAGTGATGCATTAATCTCCGGTAAGGTGAAACGACAATGTTAAAACGATTGCCAAAAACGATGTTTTCATTCACAATTTCTGCACGATTTCACGATTTCAGCACACTTTGCACCACTCTGTGCCCCTTAATATGAGGTGGCATTTGGTTGTTGAATACCCATAAGAACAATCAACTGCAAGTCTGAAACAATAAAGGCTTGAATTGGACTAGGGTTTGGAATGTCAGTGAAAAATTTGCTTCGAGTTATGTGGGATGATATTTTTGGCTAGATGATATTTCATATATGTGGTATTTGCAACATTGAGGTTTTCATAAGAAATGGCAAGAAATTAGATTTTAGAGGATAAGTTTATGATAACATACAACGATGCTATATTATCGTAGCAAAATCTATATTTCTTTTCCTCTTTTTTTCATTAGAGGAATATAATCGTTGTAGTGAGAGCCTGTTCAAAGAGAAAATAATCTTTCCACCTAAGAGGATTGAGTACAAATGATAATAAATTTGCAATCATGCAATTGCCACTAATCGAACGCAACAAAATTGAATTGGCTTTTTTTTTTTTGTTTCATTGCTGCAGAAACGCAACTAAGAGACCATAAATGATTAGTAGGTACCAGCGATAGCTTTTCAATTGGGGTTTTCTTACTTGTGAAATCGATTTAATCGCAATAAGTATTGAAGTTCATATGCTGTCTAGTCGACGAAAAATCACATATTATCTTTGTAGTCAACAAAATACATCAAGAGAAGATCACCGATAAATGCTTATCATTTAGAGATGTAAAACACGATGTGTGTGTTTTTTCGATTGCAGATTATTGCATACGGATATGATATTCATTGATGGTACATAAGACTATAACGTTTTATTTAATACACAATAAAGTTGCAGCAATATATTTGATGACCATAAAAGAGTGAATTGTCTTCTACAGATTGCTCTTTGGAATGGATCTTCATAAGAAAGTATACCATTTTTTTTATTGATATAAACAACAACTATTTTGGTGAAATACCCTTTAAATTATTATCCATTGATATTTCACGGAACAATAAAGCATTTATGTGAGCATATAAGCAAACGTAGTGTTGCTTTTTTCTAAAATATAACAATATGGAAAAGATGAGGAGTGTAATGAAAAGTATTTCGCAATAGTTTCAATCGTTATGCTTTTAGGCAAGTATCGAAAAATTTCGGACATTGATGGCACAATATATCATAAATCCAAGAATGCTGTTACTAAAAGATATTAGCTGAATTATGTTTAGTGCTTTTATTGTATGAAAAAATTATAACCTCTATCTTAAACCATTAGATCAAAAAAAAAAAAAAAAATCGTAAATAATTATCTTAAAAAATCATCTCGTTTGAATCGAATTTTTCAAAGATAAATGCCTCAAAATAATGAAAATGAGCGAACATCACAAAAATTTTCAACAAAGAAACATCGATAAAGAAACATCGACCGATAGATGAATGGTAACGAATAACGAGATGATGCCGAGCAGAATCTTTCCCCCAAATTTTAAGCACTCCAGATCAATCTACCGTCAGGCAATTTCTCTACGATCTACGTCCCTATGAGTTG
The DNA here is from genome assembly GCA_006503575.1 of Baylisascaris schroederi. Lineage (NCBI taxonomy): Eukaryota > Metazoa > Nematoda > Chromadorea > Rhabditida > Ascarididae > Baylisascaris > Baylisascaris schroederi. The sequence continues at coordinate 161,041 of QEWY01001877.1, forward strand.
ATTCACATGAGGTGTTTCACGGATTTCCTCCATATCAAACAGATATGGAAGGTGATGCAGGTGCTTGCCATCTTCGTATTAGTGGTATGTATAGCAAAAGAAGGTACCAATGCACAAAAAATTTGATGGAATTATTATATGACATTAAGAGGTATTATCTTGGTGATCGATTACATATTGGCTTAGTACTGTACATGATCAGTGATGTTTTGAAATTTTTTAAAGCGAAATGTGCATGCAATGCACGTGGACTTTGTGCGTTTTTAAATTCCATTCCATATGAGATCGAAGTTCGAAACGAGCCGTGCCAGACTTTCCTACACAATTTCACCCTTTCGATAGTAGACGAAATTCTCAAAAAAGTACTATAAACCAATCAAGCTAACGATGGAGCAAATCACTATCCACTCTCATGGCTATATGGCTCTTGGCCACACAAAAGAGGTATTATGGCCTGGCCATGTAAGAGAGAAATCTATAGTCGTCATATACGAAAAAGACTGTAGCCCTTTGCAAGCATTTGCTTTTCTGCTTTATATTTTTATTTTACCTCCGTGTAATCATAGCTTGAAATTATATTGTACATAAGAGTGCGCCATAAGTGTTGCACTCCTGATTGACTCCATAGGTTGAAAAATGCAACTCCGCAAAATTAAACGAGTTTTGGGAATAAGAGTGATTTTGAAAAAGTAGAACAGGTGTGATGGGGAAAGATTTGCTGAAGGAAATGAAGTATATTCAAAGTTTTTTGTAAATTGCTTGTTCGTATGGACTTGAAACCTTCATGTGGCAGCTGCATAATCATTGCTGTTGAAAAAACCATACCTTCATAAAATAGTTTTATAAGAAGCGCTGACATATAGGAAACATAGAGTGAAAGGCAACATGAAATAACGAAAATTAATACGTATATATATATATATATATATATATATATAATATATATATATATATATATAATAGTAGTGGAAGTGCATATTACACTGTCGAGTGCAACTTACAGTTTTTTGTACAGGTATTCACAGTACACGTATTCATTGGCATGCGTTGAAAGAAAATGCGCGAGACTGACGCGCCAAGTGATGTACTCAGGAAACTTTCCAGACCTAATAATCAAAAAAAGGCTAAATACAATCCTTGTTCGAAAAGATAAAGTAAACGCATGAAAAGGATTTTTTTTTTCCACCCAACCGATTCCATAAAAACTATTCTGTATTTATCTGATGTTTTGAAAGTTTTCATGTCGCTGAAATGATCGATATATGAACAAGTATTGATGTCTTTTGAAGTCAAAAATATTCGTAGTACATTCTTTTCAAATATTATTGCAATCGGTCGGCTCAACACGGGCAAAAATACACGTAAAGAGCATATTCTGCTAGACAACTGCTATGTTCTTGCACTTTACGATTTAATTATTTGTTAACGAAATATTTCCACCAACCGGTAAAAGATGAAGAGTGTAGAATGTGAACACGAAACGTTGGCGAATTTCTTATTGAACAAAACGAGAAAATCTAAATTTTGATATGCTCTGCACATGGCCTCTCACTATCATGATGCAATGCTGATGCATTGGTAAGTCGTTGTAATATTACCGGCAATGAGACACTCATATTCCTTATTCGAACAAAAATCCGCCTATTTCTTATCGCTTTCACCGATGATGAATATATCGTATTAAGTATTTGCAGTTTGTTTATTGGTTATCACATAATTTCAATGTGCAACAAAAAGGCTTTCCGCTTCTTTTTTTCTTGTTTATAAGCATTTTAGAAAGCAAAACATTCGAAGTAAACAATACAACCTGACAGTTACAAGTTGAATAGGAAGTTCGAGTTTCATTGCTGATCAAATAATCAAATATCTTTTACGATGTTGATAGCGATGTGAAATTTGAGATTGTTATGATGTGAGTGACCACACATCGCCACTTCACAAATAATCAATTCCCATCGACATCAAATACTCTTTAATGAACTTTGCAACGTGGGCACAATGCCTTCCGGCTCCAGAACTTGAGCCATAGTGGATTGCGGCTCCAGAACTTGGGCCATAGTGGATTTCGGCTCCAGAAGTTGGGCCATAGTGTATTTCGGCTCCAATTACTCAGTTTGTCATGTCTATGCAAGGATGATTTTCTTCAACGTGAGAGATAGATGATAGCTGAAATTATCACTAGAATTTTCCCCTAAAATAAAGGTATTCGAGAACCCCTTTATACGTAACAGGTATACAATTCGTTGCAGGTCTATTTAATAATGCAGTTATTGCAGGTTTTGGCCGCTTTGCCTGCGCATACATCGTCCTTCCCGGATTCATCTATTACCCGCTTATTTGCATGTATCAATAGCAATCAACACAGCCACTCGTTCTAAACTGCTTTGCCAACAAAATTCTTATGTTTAGCAGGAGGATTTCACTTTTGTTTTCAGTCTATTTTATGTGATCATCTGTTACTTGAATAGAACATCTGTTACTCATTTCGGTGTTCTAAAGAAAATTGAAACTGCATCGAAGAAGAGTTTCCTCGTGATTATGATTTGAGTGGGAAAAAGTGAATATTGGAATGCGATTGATACGTTATCATCCGCCAAATAATGTCTCTCAATAGAAATGCACCACTGCCCAGGTGAAATGTTTGCGTTAAAGCATGTGAAATGCGATGCATGAACTCGTTGATCTCTGATGTCGTTAGCTAAACGCTTCAACACAATGATCCGTGTTCGTTTCATAGTGGAATTCGAATCTCATAATTCAATCAAAATATGAATAACCTTAATATTATTGTTTTTTCACCTGTTTTTAGTATGGAACACCTTATAGATGCAATGCATTCACTCATCCATTCCATCATCTCACCGCTATGCTTTCTCTATCATGTGTTTATTGTACTTATTTATTATTTGTACTTAGCACTTGTTTGGTGTTTAAAACCATAGAATTATTTCTTGTATTCACAAATTCTCGTTATCTTCTTATGAAAACCAAAAACCAACAACTATGCTATTTTTTTTTCTTACCTCGTTCAATTTCAAAAGATCCAACAACACAATATGAAAGCCTTGCTACCAGCTATGTGAAAATAAATCAATGGAAGATTTAGTTGAAAATTTATGCACCAAGTTGAAAAAAACTTTCTGGAAAAAAAAGCAAATCTCAAGCTTGATTCTATAAAATTGTCGTTCATGTAATTTTTTAAACTCATTTTAGGTGATTTATGCGCCGAATATATGATTCGCAAAAAAAAAAACCTGATGAAAAGAGAATATTAACCAGAATTATTCCACTGAATATTAAGCGAAGTTTTCTTATCAAATAAAATCTCAATAAATCTCAAGATGAAACCACCGATGTTTTATATATTTAAAAAAAAAATTTTTTTCAGCATTTCGATTGATTAGTGAAAACCTTTATAAAGCAAAATTTTCATTGTGCATTTTAGTCTAATCTCTTCCTTTTTTTTAATGATAAGAACCTCTTGTCGAACAATAATCCCATTAAATTATCTCTATGATTCAGTGAGCAGCTTCATCTCATTCTTTGCATCTAAAAAACGAAAAAAAAACGCATAGTGCGTGTGTTGCCGCATTGTGCATAACATTTGGCTACCCTCTCAAATTTTATGCAATGCCACGACGGATCATTTGCGCCACTTTGAGAGTGGGTAGTTTCTTATACGGCGAATGATATTCTTCGATTGCACGGCCTAATTAATGCTGAGAAAATGAAGCCATTCTAATAAATTATCTCGTTCATATTAAGAAAAAAAAGATATCTGCTGAGAACGCAATTTAATAAAACATAGAAATGGTGGCGCAAATGTCATACATCGAGAGTTATTCGAAGTCATACATCACCCTTAGCCTCCGAGTGACAAAAATCCAACATTAAGCCGCCCACCCGCAATTGTATAGTTTTTTTCTGTTTTTCTTTCAACGGTACTATTGCACTGTCGTGATATCTATAGGCATTATCATGGATATCGGCCAAATGTAGAACATTTCAAAATTGTGAGTAAATGAAAACGTGTAACCAATCTCATATCACTGAAGGATGGATGAAACGTTTGCCACAATCCTTTCTTAGTATTTACTGCTCTCGTGGACACCTTTTCTATTTGCTCAGGACGATCTACTACTGCATTACTAGTCCCATTTTGAATACCGTACCACTTGTAAGTTATGCTCGATAATTTCTTTTTACTAGTTAATTCACCGTACGTTTGGCGAATGCAAGATTCCCAAAATTGCGATGATACTTCCGTAGAGGTAGGTCTCTTATGTCTAAGTCACGACAGAAGTTGACTGTTAGAAATGGTCAAAAATTAATCGATAATGCAGATCGTATTTTGCATACTGTCTTTCGAGACACTAATTGCCAATTTTAAGATACTGTAAACAAAGATACGATAATATTGTGCAAAAAAAATTTGCATTTCTGAGGTTGAGATGGTTCGAACTTTTTTTTTTCAGAAATTCGCCTCTTTTTGCAGTGAGAAATTGGTGCAAATTCGCCTCTTTTCGAGGGGAAAAAAGATTGACGTGAAGCATGTGTGTGTGTGTGTGGCATCTCCTTTATTTCTTATCTTTTCAGTCCCCTCCCCCTCCCCCGGCCCACCTCTTATCTCAAGCTATTATTCGATTTTAGCGCAGATATAAAAAGATAGATAAAACAAACAATCTTCTAAACTTGCAACGATATTAAACTTGTCGATATTACACAAGTAATATTTATAAAACTCTTGGAATGTTTTCAATAGATCAGTTTACAGCAAGAAAGTTTTCTGATCTAATTTTTATGTGCTCAGTGCATTTATGCTAATATTTAATCGATTTAAAAAATAACAATGCAAATAGGGGTGCTTAACTTTATAAAATTTTGAACTTTATAACACATGAGTATATTTTTTTGTTGCATTGTGTGATCGATTGTAAAATTCCACATATATTTCACATCAAAACTTCATAAAACAATTCAAAGAATAAAACGGAATTTGTTATCCGTTTTATAAAAAAGTGTTGACTATATGAATGAATAAAAAATGATTGTGTTAAGTTGACTAATATTACAATAATGAACAAATTTAGCACATAGTTGTGTTATATATTACAATAACATGAAATGAATACTCAAAAATATTTCTATGAGCTCGCATTATTTGAACAGATCATTTACTGCTAAGTTCGTCACAGATGAGATCGAACTCTAATTGCAAGAAATCGATATAGGAGTTCAAAGGGATTTGTACTTGAGGAAATAGTTATTTACATGCTCATGGCTATTTACAACATTTTATTTCCTGCACATAAGTTTATGCTGACATATTTATTACATCAAGTGCCAATATAGTTCAAATATGCAGCATATTTTCCAACACGTTTCACTTGCTTCGTACTGTATCTCCCTCCCCTTCCCTCCTGCTTTCTCAGGGTTGCAATTCATAAGTACCAGAAATGTTTATCCGTAAATCTACTCGATGAAGACGGGTTTTCGAAATAAAAATGGGGTCGCTATGCTGAATTTTATGCGTTTATGCCTCTCTTTGACAGCTGCTTCTTCACAATTGCGACACCAGTTTTCGTTCATAAATTTCTTTGGAGCCAAAAAGCAAATGTTCGAATTTTTTATTCTCTTTGTAGGAAGTTATCATATTCGATAACCTCATACAGCAATACTATTGAAATTTTTTGAAGCCACTTGAAAGAACTACTGTAATACCATGGAAATTTTGTTACTTTCGTTGTGATTCCGCTATAACTTATTGCCCAAAAATAGTAAACCGTTTGCGTTATTTGTCAGAAATTTGACATCTATCAAATTTAGAAAAATGTGTGTAAAACGACGCCAACGCATACGTAGATCTATAGTTATTATTCTCTAATATTAATCACATTCCTTTAGTTTCTGCTATGAATTATGCAGTGCTCTTATATATTTATTCCTTAGCACTCTGATCACTATGTGAAAACTCGGCGTCGTTTTATACACATTGAGTGTTGGAGCTTACAAAATAGGTAATATAATAAATGAAAAAACATGAATATATTTGATACTCTAAACGTCATTTTCTTTCGAAGTGATCCTATGCTTCGACCAGAATGCATCTTCCAAAGAACGTTCCACTCAGCACACAGTACAACTACTATTGCTTCCGATGTTCCCACCCACGATGACAGCATTCATTTGCAAAAATAGTAATAAACGCTTGTTGTTCCTCATCTGTCGCGTTCTTCGTGAATGTCGTTGCGTCGATGCGTAAATAAAATCGTTTCTCATCGATCAGGCACCATTTCGTCGTGCAATAGCAGCTTGCTTTATACCACCTAATCGGCCGGTGTGAAAACGATCAGCGGTCAATGGACGACGAATATGATGTTGAACTTCCGATACATAAGCAGTATTCATCGTTTGTGAATGATGACGATTAAATCCGTTCGCTAATGAGATATCATCAACAGACATAACAATATGGATCATCTTCCTGGATTATACGTTATCCAGATAAAAGGGTTAATAATGCGCACACAATTACCGCTCACCACAACGGTTTAGTTCTATAAGAGATGATGCTATGCCGGCTAGATTATATATGGGTTATCGAATACGGAACATTATGGTCACGCCCCCCTCGGAATGGGCACTAATCAATCGGCGTTCACACAGTATAACATATTTTGACGATTCGCACGTTTGTCGTCATTGAATCGAAGCCAAACATCGAACGATATAATTATACGCATTTTTGCAAATTTTTTTTGTTTTTGCAATAATAAATGCTCTTTGCAATAATGCAATAATAAATGCAAATTTACAATCTATTTGTATGTATGCGTTTGTATGTTTGTTTATATTTGCCATCTACAAATCACATAAAGTAACGTCGATGGAATTGGAAAGTTTGGATTGACGGTGTTGTGCAAGCGAACCTTTAAAAGATTTCATAAGAGTCAATATTACGATAGTTCTACATCCGTGCTTATAGTGGCATCTGTCCATCTGTCCGGCAATTTCAATTCGCTAAACACAATGAGTAAACTGATAAGCGTAGTTAACACTAAGAGGTAGATTTATTTGCTGCCCTCAGGCTTCCAAGAAGGTTTTTTTTTTTGCTGTGTTCGCGTTATTTATTGTATTTTAATCCTCGAGAATGCCATTGAGATGGCTTATCAGGTCATAAAAGACCTTAATCTCGATTATTCGGATTAGAAGGTGAATGATTTGCATATAACATCTTAGTTCGGTTATCTTTTCATGTATTATTTTTTCTAAGATTAGTGCACACATACTATACATTATCGTTGAATTCGTTTCATCGAAGTGATGCCTTTCTTTGTATGTATCCACACCACATTCTGCTGTTAATGCACATTCATCTTCACATCTTGCCTTGCTGTGTTTTTCAAATTCATTTTTCTATTCATTCCGTTTATTCCTCTCTAAATATGTGAAGCTATACCGACGTTTTAGTTAACGTTGCTTGCAGCATTCTATTTCGGATATGAAGATATTTTGTTCTCGCAGCATCGTACACTTTTATTTGGTGGTTTTGTTTTATTATCATACAGAATTGTTCTTTCTACGACAGTAATCAGCTTGTTCACTCTATAGTTCAATTGTAATGTTTGTCTTAACATTCACGCTAATAATATGAATTTTTGAAAAAATATTCAAAAATTTCATGCGAAAAGAAATTGTATTATAAATGTGTTATAATTGTGATTTTATATTATATAATGTATCATAAATAAGTGTGTTATAATTGTGACTCTATGTTATAAATTGTATTATAAATAAGTGTGTTGTAATTATGACTCTATGTTGTATATGTTAGTCGATTTCTACTACATTACAACTAAAGATTGACAAACAGCAGTGATTTGACTATTTCTAAATCATTTTACTACTTCAAAAGTAATCAGACTTACATAGAGAAAACAAAACTGAATAAACTTTCAAAAGATTTCGCGAAAATGGCATTTTTTTTTCTACTGCACACATAGGGGGAGGAATATACACCTTTTAGGGGCAACAAGCCTCATCGAACATCTTTGAATGAAAGAGATTTCTTTTTTTACAAACGTCTTCATCGAATCGCTCACATTGAAATACTTAGTAAAATCTATCGTAAATGCTTGAGTTGTGATGCTTGTTAAACTTATAAATTCGTTTTTTTTTTCATAGTATCAGAGTTGTTATTATAGCATCGACTAGGCGAACTATGGAAATAAGTTTTTTTCCGAAACATTTACGCTTCATTATTTTTGAACTTTTGATGAAAGAGAAAAGACTTATTGAAGGAAAATTGAGAGGAGACAAAGAAGGCGCAAATGTCTCATAAATTTTGGTGGAGTTTTTTAGTGGAATTGCATTATTTCTCGATTTTTTACAAATAATCCCTCGATTCCACTTCTTTATAAAGCTACTCATTTTTCTTCAATGATTGCCTATTCGATCTAAGTAAAGCAAGCAATAATCTCAAGCTTAAAGTAATCAACAGAGATAAGATAATAAAAATTATGGAGAAAACAATGATTACATCAATGCAGAAATATTTAATCGTATCAAATTTAGCACCTTCGACGCTCAATTCAGGAAGTGAGCCGAATTCCGCAACAAAATTCGTCCATTTTATAAGCTGTTCACGTGGTTTATTTGGTTTATTACGAATTACAGCTGAGAGACGTTTTGACGCTTTTCTATATCTGAAAATATTTTCGTTACAATTTAAAATTTTTTTGTCGTTTAATGTTGAAGACTTGTGAATATTATTGTAACTTTATGCGAAAATAACTACCTGCATATATTTTTTGCTGATTAGAATTCATTTAAATTTACTAAATATAATGGAATTTCTATGTTCAGTGTTTTCCGTAGAAATTTCTCGTTCAGTATCAGCGAATGTGCTTCTGAAATATGCTTCTAATATTTCATGTCGAAATTTTTGTCGGTGAATTATTGAGTTTTCCCTTCAGTCTATGAATGGATGGCAGATGCCCACGAAGAGGATAAGATTGAAATTTTTATGCATAATGGATCAATATTATCATCTGAAGCGCGAAAAGAAAGCATTTTAACTTTTTTTTTTTTTTTATTTGCGATCTTAAAAAACGATCGATCGATGTTCCACATATCATTCATCCATCGTGAAATATTGCCATAAGATGTGCAATTGCAATTTTTATTGCGAAAGAAAAAAAAAAACTGAAAACATTTCATACTTCATTGGCAGAAATATAAGGTTTCCCTCAGAAAATTGATAGAGATATAAGACCTCCCCTCAGAAAATAAAAAAAAACAAGATAAATTAAAGAGTTTACTTGTCATTATTGAGGAGTTCATTGATTGTTGCTGCCAATTTCTCGTAATTCATCTCATATTTTTGTAGACTCAATCCTATACCTCTTATTTCCGCTGAACGCGCATTACGAAATTGATCACCAAAGAATGGAATTGCAAGTAATGGAACACCTCGAATTGCCGCCTCTAACATCCCAAAGAATCCACCATGCATAATGAATAATTGAAGCCGAGGATGACCTAAAAAAAAACAATTCTATAGATTCACTCTGCAATCATATAAGTTAATACTCTCATATGCATTGAAAAATGCATAGACATTTTTTCTTTATTTGTTTTTAGGCGGTTTTTTTTGCACACTTAGAAAATCATAGAACGCCATTCCACTACGTTTATACATTTTATCGATAGCAAATTTGCTTTGGAGTTTACATTTAAACAAATTAGCTATGAAATATATTCCACTTTATATTAAATTTAGGTAAAAGCAAATTGCTTCTTTTTTTCTCATATGCAACCGATCGGTTTCATAGAAAAACGTGTAATTAAGCACTCTATCACTTCCAATATCTTTATAGATTTGAATATTCCACAATTTCAAACCAACTTTTATTGCGTATTTTCATTTAGAGATTGATGAATTTAACATTTGAATTTTTCAATTGCATCAGTTATTTTTGCAAGCGGAAATTGCAAATTGCAAATTGCAAACTGCAAATTGTAATTTAATAAACAAGCAAAAATATGCAACTTTAATTGCGTTATATACTAGTCATACGTTACATATACTGTATACTAGCGCCAGCATTTGTTTGCTATTTTTATCGCTTTAGAATGATTCTTTTCTTATCTAAAAAATAAAACACCTTTGATAAATATGAGTAAATTATTTGTATTTAGATATGTTTTGCATGACGTCATTTGTATCATTTCTCTAAAAATATTTGAATGATGAGCATTGCTGTTAACTGTTTCCTGTCTAGTTGATTACCGTAGCCGTATCTTTTTATTGCTTTTGCATAATTTTATGTGCTGATAAAATTTTTTGATATATAATAATGAGGGAGCAGCAATTCACTATGTGACTTTTGTTGTTTCAATAAATCTTTACATTTCTTAAGAATTTCTTTGGAATAGATTAATTCCACGAAACAAGTCAAGTTTCAGCTGAAAATTCGGCTAAGTTTTTATTTTAGAAAGAAAAAAGTTACGAAATTTTTTCGTGCAAATTGCGAGAAATTTTATTTCTAATTGATGAAAAAAAAAATTTCCCATTTTAAATTATTAATTATTAAGGAGTATAACGCCCTATACGAATAAGCAATTCATATTATAATCGGTAATATCTAACCAAGAATATCAGCTTGTGGCATCCATTTAATCAAATCCACATTTGCAAGTTTTTCCGCTAATTGTGGTGATTTTCTATCATTTTCATCCACCTTCATAATGAAGTGATAATCGTCGAAATGCGCGAACACTGCAATAGATCTATTAGAAATTTATTCCCGCATATTTATTCAATTTTTATTTTTCTTCTCATCTAAAAAAAAGAATCTCGAATAGCCAACTATCATCTTTCATAGAGAAATGACGACTGCCTAATTTTTTTTTGTATCATTTACTGGTAATAAAGTAATTAAGATATTATTTTTAAAGAGAAACAATATAGACGAGAAACAATATATGTGCAAGTTTTGTAGCCAATAAAGATATCACTTTTGTTTACGTGCGTCGCATATTTTTGAACATTAAGATAAATGTGGGAGAGACGATTTTTTTTTTTTTTTTTTTTTGAGAAAGAATTCTATTGGCAAAGAGTGTACCTTTGTTTGGTTTTGCAAAATATAGACAAAGATCACTTTATTCTCGTTGCAATTTTCCATGTTTTAGTGTTGCATTTCATTAAAAAGGGCTATAATTCTTGTTTACAAAACATTGCCATCAATGAAAAGATTTATTCATTTATCAAATAGATAATATTTGGAAATGAATTTGATGGAATTTTATAAATGTGTAAAAATAAAGTTGAGCATAATGCAAATGGAAAACTCATACGAATGGGAATAGGTCAATATGAGTGAGTTGCCCCATATTGCCTTTAGTGAGAGAAGTATCGAAAAATGATTGCTATAGAAGTGATTTGCATCCGAATTCCAATTCTTTGAATCACAGTTATAGCATGAGGAAACCTCAAAGTTGCATAGCAAATATCGGTAATAACTTATCACTATATCAATATTATATGTGTATATATCCGATCAACGCCTTTGCAATTATTATAATAACTTAATTAAGTGTAAATCTTTTAGTTATATGGCTAGCGAAATAGCAATATCCATGAAACACATCATTTTATTAGTTGAAAATGGTTCCTTATCGTAAATATTTACTCTTGGACAAGTTTTTATAATATCACCTTTGAAGAGATCATATTTTGTTGAATCGAGAAGCATCGACGATGGTACCACCGTTCCTAACGAAAATAGTACCACTCCTTTTTTACCTTTTAACATCATTGTTGAATATGGCTACAAATAGTATTACTTTTGATCAATTTCAATAGTTTCTTATATATGAGCAAATAAGAATACAAAGTGTCATCTAAGATCAACTCTATGTTTATTTTAATTGTCAGTTAGCTGTCAATTATGATTATATACGAAACAAATCCTATGCATAGAATTTGTGCATTCAATTGTTGAGGTAGTTGAATCAACGATCAACAACCAAACGCTTATTAAATGCGTAAATTCGATCAATGAGGAACACCCTGACCGATCGAATGCTAATTAGGTTGCATAATTTCGGCTATCATAAACTATATCATAGTTGATTTGAGATGAAAAAATTATAGGATATGTATACTTATCTGGAATGGAATTGTAATGTAAATTGAGGGGAATATAACTTCTAAAATTTTTGATAATTACTTGAATAAATTTGAAATTGTATAGAGAACCTCTTGAAGGGGTTTCGAGCTTTCATCGACACCAAGTCCTCCCATATAGATCGTTTTATGAAGAATCGGCCTTGCGACATCAAGAAATTCATCACTATTTACGAAACATAACGCTGATTCGGCAGCAATTTCACGAACATTCTTGAAATTTGCATCGATATGTTTGCGGAATTTCGAAGTGACCAAATCAGTACCACGACGATGGAGGTAGATCGATGCAAGCCATCCAAAATATGCTAATTTCATTAAATTTGATTGTAGAATTTATATTCATCTCTTTTACTAATTTAGATATTCGTTTTTTCTATTAATTTACACATTCACCTCTTTTATAAATTCACATATTCATCTTTTTTATAAATTCATCTTGAAGTTTAGAGTCTATATTTAGACGAATGACAATATATATGCGATGAACGCAAAGTTTTTTTTTAAAGTAAAATTTTGCTGTTTTGAAGATTCATCGCCAAAAACTTTGTACCCAGAAAAGTGCGCTAAGAAAATCGATCAATAATGGTAAAATTTTAAAAATATGAAGGTTGTATACCACCACAAATCAGGTTTTTATTAGATTCCAATTTCTAAAAGTTTAGTAATCGTCAGAGAGATGCGAGAGGTTATAAGGCGTGGGACTGATGCCGCATAATGAATTGTGAATTCTTTGAGAGAATCAAGAAAATCGAAACATACAAATACATATTATATGCTCGTTCCGTAAACGACATCCTGCAGCTAAGATTGCTTTCCTCGATAACGGGCACATAAGAAAGTGGTGTTGGCACACCTGTATAATAACACCTGCTATGATTTTGTTAATATTACTCATTTAATGAAATGAAACATCTTCTAGAGAGAATAGGATCATGATCAGCCAATTCAGCACACTTTATTTTCACCTATTGATTTAGATCATATTCAGTGCGTCGATCGAAAAGAAAAATATTTCTAATGGTTTAAGAAAAAAACGACTCCCATAATCGAATATTTCTTTAAAAACTATAGCCCATTAGGATTTACCATGAACGGAATAATTATCGCCATATTCAATACAGCTTATTTTATAAACAATAAATAATATATGTTTAGATTTTTTCAACAAATCGAATAAATAAAGATTAAATTGCAACTGATTGTGGAAGGAACTATAAGTTCATATTAGTTCATACAATCTCGATAAGTTTCACTGGAGCTGTTTATCGCTCATAAGGTGTCATTATATTGACTAAATAAACAAAAAAAGATGCTCCAAAAGTTTCGCATTCAATCAAACATTATCTCAATCAAACTGCACTCAATTTCTAGAATAAAACTGCTTATATTCATGCTAAAGACAACTTTCATTCGTAGTGCTTAACTATAGCGATCGAAGGGATCAATAATTTCGAGTACCAAGATTATATGAGAAGGGATCAATAATTTCGAGTACCAAGATTATATGAGAAGGGATCAATAATTTCGAGTACCAAGATTATATGAGACAGCTTCCATTATTGGTGTAGAAGATATCCAAATATGATTTGGTATTCCTAAATAGCGTATTACACCAACACCACATAAATCGAGTTGTTCGCTGAAGCCGATATCAAATTTATACGCAACAAGTTCATTTAATTCTTGCTTCCGCTTTAAAATCTCTGAAATTTATATCCAAATTCATTAACGACAAATTCCCATAGTGATAGCCATAAAAACGGTGAAGAAAACGAAGAGGAAATGACTAAGAAAAAGGGGGTGGGGAAGAGAGAGAGAGTGAAACATAAAATATATAGTGCAAACGCAAACATGTGAAATTAAGTTGATCTCAAATAAGGAGAATAGAGTTGACATTGAATAGGCCGGCATTCTATGCTATATTTAATAAACTATAATAAACTTTTCCATAGCAACAAGTTGCATTATGCGCTGCAATACTATATTATTGCTGTAATATAATATGCTGTACTGTAGATTGCATTTTCAGTAGAAGTTTTCCACTTTTTTCTTTCGCAAATATTAGTATTTCAAGGCAAAACACTTTTCTCGAGTAGTTTATCGAAGAGAGTATGGAATGAACTAGTGAGAAAAATCAGGTATAGCATCGTACAGTATACTTTTGGAAAAAAATTTATACACCGTATATCCTCAGAAAAAAGTGTGTATACCGTATATCTAAAAACTGACAGAGCTTCGAGCGTCATATTATGCTTCAAGAAATCATCGCATAAGAAATATCATTGATACCTCCGATACAAGTGAATATCAATGCTTACTGGAAAGCGCTTCCGTAAAGGCACCATCAGATATTCCATTTCATCTCAGCCACCTCTTTGTGGTTGTGTCATAAAATGGATTTCCGAAAAAACCTTTCAAATGAGATATTATTGGATGTCATAGAAAATGGCTAAATTTCAAATATATTTGAAATTCCGTTTCTTTTCACTGCCCCTCTTTATCTAAAATCAGGATGCAATATCCTAAGAGTTTATGCAGTGAGAAAAGATAGAAGGAGAGGAGAGAGAGAAAAGAAAGAAACCAATCGAGACAAAATGTTTCCCCACAAAAAAAATAACTAAATAATAGAAGTGATAATTAAATGGTGAGGATTTTCCACTCAAACGCACCACAAGAATATAACAAATTCAATAAAGCAAAAAAAGAGATCCCAAAATAAATTTTACCTTCACAAAGATCTGCGCTAGCGTATTCCCATTTAAGTCGCATTCGTAGGCTAGCTGTATGAGTTGTGAACATATCTTTAGCAAATTCATCCATAAGTTGTACGAATGCTTCGGAAATTGAATGCATCTTTATAATTTTTGCATGTTTTGTTTTGTTGAAATCGATTGGCTCATATTCCGGTATGAACATCACCTATATATAAATAAATCGTTAATTACGTGAAGAAAAAAAAATAATTCTATTGAAGGTAATAAAGAGCTTTCAAATCTAAAGTAATAGACTTTTCATGAAATCTCTTTTGCAATGAATTTTTATTTATTTAAATCTTATGCGATTTTCTACTTTTACATGGGCGTAGGGATATTGTTAGATCCTAAGAGCATAAATAAAGAAGTAAACATTTGAATGTGTTAATGATTATGCAAGTACTGATTTCAATGTCTCGTCACTGATCAACCTACACAATATCTTGACCTGAGATCACAATAGCCTATAATCTAGTTGACCTGAGGTCACAATAGCCTATGATCTAGTTGACCTGAGGTCACAATAGCCTATAATCTAGTTGACCTAAGGTCACAATAGCCTATAATCTAGTTGACCTGAGGTCACAATAGCTTATAATCTAGTTGACCTGAGGTCACCATGGCCTATAATCTAGCGCATGAATGCACGATGGTTTACTGCTAGTAAAGGTGAAGCATTGCAATAACTTTTGCTTATTATCTAATCGCTTCTATTTTTTATATTCATCAACGAATGCTCTAATGAGAACCTAATCGCCTTAAGCGTTTATCGTAGTGATTAAATTTTATTATATTGCGAATAGAAAATTCTCAACGAAAAAGCGTATACGTAAATATACGCATATGTATGTGCGCACAGATTCGTACACACGTACGCATATACGGATGCCCTTTGAAATTTGGGAACGAAAAATAACTTATCAAAGTAATAATAAGAAACTCTTATAGTCGATGCGTACATACCACATTATGACCAGATTCGGCGAGTGTATCAGCAATACGTGCATTTCCGATCAAATGACT
Organism: Baylisascaris schroederi; assembly: GCA_006503575.1. NCBI lineage: Eukaryota > Metazoa > Nematoda > Chromadorea > Rhabditida > Ascarididae > Baylisascaris > Baylisascaris schroederi. The sequence goes on from QEWY01001877.1 coordinate 177,010, forward strand.
TGCACTATATGATGGACTATATACCAAAATATTAGCTGAATGCAATATGTATATTAGATCGAATAATAGAACAAAGTTGAATAATTTCCACATTTCTGGAAATAATTAGATAGATAGGTCTACCTGATATTTATACTATTACAGGTAACATTTATTATTACAGGTAACATCAACGTTGAGATGTTTATTTCTGAAGGACATGAATGATATGAAGAAAATTTTTCATTGAATATAAAGAGAATGAAAAAAAAAGATGCAAAATGCCAAAAAAAAAACTCTTTAAAAGTAGTGAAATCATAGCAATTTTTATGGAATAATTATTGAGAGAATAACGATCACGAACAATTAGACGAGAAAATTCCATATATCGATCAAAAATCAATTATTCAAGTTTAAAAAAAAGGTTTTTATGGGAACACGTATATAGGAGAAGGTAAAAAGTCGAAAGAGCGAACGGAACTCGACAGACCCGCGCCGACCCTTAGCGAAATGAACGGATCGTTAAGTGAATCAAGTGAATATGGGAAATGTAATGTTGACAAACAATGAAACAAGTTTTTTGCACTGATATTTTCATATTCGACAATCCCAATTCCCGGAACAACTAAAGGTGGAGTTATGAGATTTGATGGGCATGTGATAGCAATAGTGATTAGACAAAACTTTATTCGGTTGCTAATCCATCACTGAGGAATGAAGTTGGTTTCGAATCGAAATTTGATTCAAATCTGACGTATTTCAAGAACGCCTATCGAATGCCAACCAAAGACAAACAGACGCCACTATCGCACTCGAAAAATGCTTGTCATGTTCAGCTGAATGCTGAAAATTTTGTGGAATATTTAAGTAGGTAATCGTTGTAACACTTATGTTATGCTCGTATAATTCACATTTAAGTGGTAGACTATGTCAACAATTCGACGGTAAATAATGCTTACTTAACGAAAGTTCAAAACTTTCGAACATACTGGAATACAACCAATTCATCTCCACAAGAACCACCAATTCATACATAAGTACCTATTGAATCTCACGCTCCACCAAAAAAAAAGAAGAAAAAAACTGCTAGAATATGTCACCAATTCGAAAGAGAAGAAAAGCCGCTTTTTTTATCTGCCAGCACTACCTCTCACCTTTCATTTCCCTCACCCGTTCAAAAAATGAATAAATAAATGAATAAAATACAAATAAAATAAAATAAAAAATCATGCATACCATTCGTTGAACCTATAGCGATTAGCCATTAGAATTATCTACATTCGATTTTTGATGTCCAAAGTGTACGAAAAAATTCACAGCAGACAAGAACGATGCTTTAAGTGACGATTTGTATGATTGTATGAAATAATTTAATGAAATTTGCATTGCATGCGATACAGGTTTTAATTATTTATGCAATCTAAGAATTTTCTATGTTATATGATGAATAAAGATACACTTTTTAAATGCTTTTTTTTCTGTTATGAATTGCCTTTGAATTTTTTCTGATTAACTTTTCAGCTCATCAATGAAAATAATCTTTATTCATAGAAGAATAACACATTTGAGAGGGTGGGGGGCTCAAGGCTCAAGGCAAAAGTGATGGAAATGGGAAAGGAGAGAGGGAAAGAGATTGGGGAAGGGGAGCTTGCGTTTGATGGAGGTGATATAGATGAGTAGATAAATGGCTATAAACTTTAAAGGGAATATTCTATAAAACGTCGCACATCCATATTAACATAACGTTACTTATGGACTCAAAGGGATTTCGTAATAAAAAGATTTTAGGGAAGCACATCAGCTTTTCCGGCACAATACGCGCATTTATGATTCACCATATTGATAACTGAGGTAACATTACGAAGTTATATGAAGTTATGCTAGAAAAAAAACACCAAGAGGATTTTCTATGCAGATAATGAATTCGAAGAAAAATATTGATGGAGATATTATTGAATGTGTTATTGAAGGACCAATTTGTTATGTAAATTTTTTTTTTTTGTTTTAAATTAAAACTGCTAAAATATGGTGAAATGCACAATAAGATAATTATCAATAATCAATTATATTTTACTGCAATTAATAAAATAATTAAATTTTCTTTTAAATCAATTTCTATGAGTATAATATAAGGTTAAGAATAGAAAAATAGTCGCATAGAAAGCAATAGAGCACAAATATTATCAATGATAAGATAAAGGAAAATGCGCTTAACATATCATTGATAACAAAACGCTCTGATAACGAAAATGCTCGTCTATCTTTTGCATGATTATGAACTTGGAAAAAACGAGAAACAACAACAATATGAGCGGCAATTGTATATGCTCTTCTATTCGACATTAGAATGGAATGATTGCTTTCGATATGTATACCACCCATGTAAACATAAGAATAATCGGGCCGGTTCTGTAGGGGGTCGTTTTTTTGTCATTTCGTGTCACCACAATTCATCATCTAGCAATCATCAATCACCAATAGTCACATCAAAAAAGAACAGCTAACTCTTAAAAGATGGAAAATAAATTGAAAATAAAGTGATGAGAAATTATTTTCAACTTTCATAGTTAACAAAAAAAAAAATCATAAACTGAATCGTTGAGAGTGTTTGTTCGAATATGATCATTTCTTGGCTGGCCTTTTGCAGATGTCAATTAAAATACAACGCAATGTTGAGTAATGTTCATTGCTCTATTGGTCGAATATGTGTGCCCCTCCTTTGCTCTCTATATTTCATTTGGGAATATCGAATGAAATAATTGGAATTTTTCGAAATTTTTCATTAAAAAATTGAAAAAAAAATCGTTATATTTCCCAATTCTAATTCAGCGAGTGATTTGTATCCAAGTGATCCAACAACTGAAAATTCTTCGCAAATACAGGAAATATGCTTTAAAAACTCTGCTTATTGCTATCGTTTATTAAAGTTGCCGCCTGTTTTGCCTACCTTTGTTAGTCGCTTTCAATAATCCAATATAAAAACGAATAAAAAAATGCGATGAACTTCAAGTTTATCACCTTAAAAAAATTAATTATTTTCAGCAATTTATTAATAAAACCAATGTTATGTTTCCTATTATCTATTGCAAAGTTGTGATATGTGAGAAAATAAAGAAAACGATCCGAATGGATTTATTATCATCTTCAAAAAAAATAAAAAATAAAAATAAAAAAACTAGAATATTCATATAAAAAACAATTCGATGTTTTAACACACTTAGACACACATATACTAGCTATATTAGCATAGTTTATGATATAACTAATATATGGTGATATTAATGCGGTAATTCTATAATTCATCATCACGTCCACCTTCATTAAACGTCCACGAAAGGAACCACAGTGAAACACATCAAAGCATCGCTTGTGAGGCACATTTGCTAGAGGTAAACTATGATTGCTTCCTTATTTACTCGAATTTGAATATCAATTTATTGCTAAAACCGTTTAGCAAAATAAGAAAACCCTTGTAAAATGCACTCATCGACGGGATATTCCTTTGCGATAAAATCGACCTTCGGATTTGGGATATTATCTCTCAAAGGCGTTACTGATAATTTCTTTAGTACCACTTATAATCGGGCTGAAAAATAACTCTTTTCACTATTAAATTTAATCGCAAAAGCGTAGTTCAATGTGTTTCCGTGCTCTAAGAAAGAGAACATCGAAATCGATAAAAGTGTAGAAAAGAGTAAAGGGAAGAAGAGAATAACGGAGAACACCGATCAACATAACGAGCAATTTCGACTAATTAAAATAATCGACGATAGACCAGATAACGTTTTATAACTAGAGTTAGATGAAGACCGGGCAATGGGAATTGCAAAGAAATGGGGAACTATATTGCCAAGAAAATTTATGAACTACCTCAAATGTGGTCATGAGGCATGAGGTGATTTGGAATCTTATTTAGGAAGAGTTCTAAATGGAGAATGCAAACCGCATCCAACTCCTTCATTAAATATCCCTCAAAACCCTTCAGAAGTTTTATGTCGAATTCCCTTTCCCCTGCTGAAAAAAAAAAAGAAAAAAAAGACTGCTGGACAGAATATGTTCATAAAAGAAGAAAAAAAAAGAGGGAATGCCTAACCGAACCGAATAAAAACAAACAACAAAGGTTGCATGAAGAAGAATGCATTGAATACTCGATGAATCTCGGTGTGTTTAAGTTCTTCTCCGAGCATCGCAACGAACGAAGTATTTAGTCGGGGGATGGCATCACTTTCAATCGATCAAAGGCCGCCTTCTCGAGGTTGACTCTATGATCGGGGTGTGCAATTTTGATCAATTCATATGCCCTTTGACGCATATTCTTACCCCATAGTTGTGCAATTCCATATTCAGTCACTACGTAGTGTACGTGTGCACGTGACGTTACCACACCAGCACCCTGAAAACCAATATATCTTTTTTATTTTTCGTTTTCGAATCATCGCTAAATTCCTTAGAAAATTTTTCCACTTTGCTCCATTCACTTCTTACTGCCAACGTACGTTATGCGTGTAGCTCAACCAAAGCGCCATTTGCTTCAGCTCTTATGAAGCAACGAAACATACGGTGAAAAAGACCATTAGAAACGTTCCACTGAACTTGATGCATAAGATGCATAAAAATCGGAACATATCTAACTTCCTAAAAACCTCTTCCATCGACTAATGCTAGAAGCATTTCATGGCAAGGCTCAACCTGGCAGGATATAACGTTTTCTATCTGCTTGGCTGTGACCGACCGCACAATAAAATAACAACTGAAGCGATGTCAACCTAAGGCGTCCAAAAGGAAAACATATGACCTTATCATAACAGAAATTTTTTACCTTATATCTGACACAATAACACCTTATGGATCAATTGTGCATGGAAATCCTACAACCTGATATGTCATTTCGTTGAAAGAATTCAACAAACTTCAAATAGAATGAATTGAAATACTCGAAAGTAAACGTAAAACAAAAACCACAGACGTTTAAGTATAGTAATATAGAAATTAGTGACATATATTTCTAGGATGTTCGTATCATTAGTACATTAAACATATCTGCTGCAGTACAGACATGTGAAACGAGGTACATATCTGTGAAATGCCTTTTAAAATTCGGTATAATTTTGTGATATTTGGCACGGGTGTGAGGAAATGCAGTACACATCGGTGAAATACATCAAACCCAAAATGTAGGCCAATTAATAATTGGGGTACATCGCTGTCCAATACTTAAAACATCACTTTCTCGCTTTTATTTTAGCACTTTCGCCCGCTCAGAGTCGTCGCGCAGAATGAAGTATGGATTTTCTCCACATTACTACTGCCCATATTTACTAACTGAAATGATCCATTCACAAAAAAGAAAAAAAAACGATTGAACGAAAGCATTTCTGCAGTGGTGATTTATGGAATTAACCAAATTGCGCAACGTTTCCGATGCATCAAACTGGGAGGGAGCCTCCTTCCTTCCTCTCCCCCCCCCCCCCCCCCCCCCCCCCCACCCCCCCCCTCCTCCCCACTCCCGTAAGAAAAACAGCAGTTCCTCGCAAATAACAACGAACCTCATTAATATATGGCACGATTTTGGAAATGCCCTTCTTAGTGGCCGATGGCAAAGCGATGATTGGCTTGCCAAGACCATCGTCACCAATTGCGGCACCTCGGATAAAGTCGACTTGACCGCCGAATCCAGAAAGGAAGCGTGATCCCACTGAGTCGGCAACCACTACAACAAGCATCACTCTCTTAGACTAGAATTCAATTTCCTTAGACAGCCTCATGTGCAACCCTTTTCCAAAACTCCTGAATAAAATTGAAGCATTGTCATCCACCATTCGCACATTTGCTAAGAGCACCCTAATTTATAGTCCACAGATCCCATCAACTTCATCTTTTATATCTGTTTGGATGTTTTTCGGACAATTTTTCAACCCCCCTCATCATAAAAAGTGAACATTTGCAGTATTTTCAGCAATGACCGTCCTACTCCCCCAGATTTTTTTTAGTCGCCCTCTTGGAATATTCGCGTCCGCAATGTTAATAATAAATAGTGAACACGATGCACTGCTAACTTATTCAAGTAAAAAGCACTCAAGCAAACAACCATGAAATAACCCACGAAAACACAACTACAGAAACAATCTCAAATACAAGATCACTGGCACTGCCACAATAAGGCAGAGCTTAAAGGTTCCACATAGTTGCTCAAGGCAATATTCAAACGAGGCAAAACTTCACTGCTCATAGATCAACTGTCATCAGCATCCATGGATCAAGCTTCTCAGGGTAAACACCAACGGGTGAACTTCCCAGGAAAAACAACCTACCAATAGATACCTCTTGGGAATCCCTATAAGCAATTATCAAAATAACCAATGACATCTTGCCAAAAACATCTAATAAATTAAAGTTTGTGTGAGGCATACACCCTAATATTTCCTCATATAAATTAGAGAGCAAAAACAAAGGCACTTCCAAAAAGCTCAGCATATAATTCGACTCAAAGACGATGGAGCTCTTTTTTTGAAATGGCAGAAGTTGCGACCCTTCCCTCACCGATGATTACTTCATTCTCTAAAGCTCCCCCTCCCCCATACCAACATCTCACCGCTACATCATCGTTTACAAAACCACAAACCTTGTCCAGTAAGATCGATTTCCACCGCTGAATTGATGGCAGTCATTTTTGGCATCGTTCGTACAACAGTTGGATCATTCACCCACGCAACATCACCGAAGAATACACTCACATTGTCGTTGAGGAAATCGTAGAGTTTCTTTGAACCATACACAAATGAAACCACCATCTAAATATACTATCGCATATTAAAAATTCTTTTACCGGAATCCGGAAAAAACCACCAAATTAGCGGAAACTTTTACTAGCAACCAGGTAATAAACGGATTACCGGCAAAAAACTGCGTCATAATCAAAGAAGATGCGCAATCGATACTTCAGAAATTCAGCTTCTTGTCGAATACTTTGTCAAAAAAATGATAGAAGGAAAAACTCGCCAGATTTTACCAATAAAGATAAGAACGATTGAGAATAATTGATCAAAATTAGGCGCTTATTCATCCCGCTTTTTTCGATAGTAGATAAACTTTGCTTCCAGTCGAATGCAGCGATCTCGGGCTCGGTAACTGCCAATGACCATATTTTCGGAACTCGCAAAGAAAGTGCCACTATCTCCCTCGTGCTTTGAAGATCCACAGCCAACAAAGTCTCAACAAAATCTTAAGTCTACTAGTCCCGTATCAGCTTATCAGATCAGATTAATACTCCAACTCCCAACTCTCTAGACCGGATGGTTTATCCAAGATAAGCGAGCCAAGTTTGGCCAGTGATTGCTTCAAATGGGCCAACTCAATTTTACGAAATGATATGACCTATGATATTGCTCGACGTTATGGTTTAATATTTGCGTGATGAAACGTTAATCAGCCACAATTCGCTTAATTAACGGTCGCAATATACATATTGCCGTTCCACATTAGTCAAAACTCCCCGGATATTTTTTATTTGAGACAAACTTTTCCCGTTTCCTTCCTAATTCCCTTTTCGAAGCAATCCTCAATCTCCCATTCGGTTGCAACTTTCAATATTTTTTGCTCTCACTATTTGTGACGTTGCGACCACCATTACTTACCCTTTTTTCCGGTTTCTACCATCCCCACTGGACAGGCTGCATGAAATTAACTGAAGTAGTCAACTAAGCTTTCCCAGCTTCTACAGAATTAAAATTTTAAGAAAGTTCAATTAAATATTGAAATTTTGGCCGGCTACAAGCAAGCGAAGTACGTTTTTTCCATGATGTACGCATAATTTCAATTGAATTTTGGTCGCCGGTCAGTGCTTTCAACCGGTTATCGCAACGGAATTGCATTCAATTACAATCACTGAAGGCAGGCAAGCAATGACAGAAGTTCCACTGAAAGAATATGAATCAATTACCAAAAAAACTTAAGGCAACAAGCTAGTCGTAAGTACAACTCAGGTATAAAATCAGGTAGAAAAAAATCCTTCAGTACATGAGATAGAGAAAAACCCTTTCTCAGGTACAAAAAAACCCTCCGGTATGCGAGAGGTTTCCCAGATAAAGGACTAACCTTTCCAGGATGGAGGGTTTTTTTAGCGTTCGTGATCGCATTGCATGCTACAAGATCCAAAACACCATCCGAAAACATTTCGGTATGAATGCCCAAATCCTTATGATTATGCAAACCTGCCAATGCTGCGTCCGGAATTGCACCGATGCCTAAAAGCGCATAAATCTTTGCATTAATATGCCCACATAAAGCACGCTTCGTAACGATTAAATATCTCTTCATAACGCTATCATTTTCGCTTAGATCAAGTTTCTAAGGTCACCGAAAGGTTATGTAAAACAAATTTTAAAAATCCATAAAAAATAAAGCAAAAAGTAAGTAAAAACATATTTATTATTTTTTATAAAGCATGTTAATATGCCCTTTAAATGTTCGCTAATCATGGTGCAATTAGTCGACCGAACCATCCCAAACAAATCTCAACTTGTCAGCTCACATAATAAACTCGCATATTCTGATGACCGCAATTTCAAACAATTCGAATGCACATCTTTGTGGCCTGCTTTTCTGCTTAAAATCCTCATATGCTTAGGCATCTAATTAAACAATTATGTATCTGAATTAATTGATAAAACATGAAGCTATAAATAGGACTTTTCGGGGAATGCTTGTGAATTTAATGTTTCACCAACAGCAATTAGAACTCAGAAAGAAAGGTCAGTGAACAAAGAAAATTTATGAGTATTCCCCAATAACAAAAAATAAATAAATAAAACAAATAGAAGTTAAAATTGCTGCAAAAATTATATGATGTAATAGCAATACTAAAATTGCACCCTCCTGATGAAAAATATGTACCCGACTGCATATATATATCACCTTAAAACTTAATTCCCGCATCATCTCATACCTCATTACGCTCATCGCTTACCTCTACAGAGAAAGACCATCAAAGAGAAAGAAAGACCCTACAAGCAAAAAAAAAACATCCATTACATATTTTAATTTTATTGCCAGGGAAAGTCCATGCACTACGGCACACCTGCAAAGGTAGGATACAATACGAATCATTGTATCAGCAGCATCAAACTGAAAAAAGGCCACATTCTAGCTCTACGTTTGCAGGTGTACCGTTGTTTCGAGGGATTGCAAATAAAATGAGAATTCAACGAACCCATTTGAAGGGTAGCACCATCGTCGACAAGATTATTGGCAATAATCTCGCCTATTTTTTTCTCTTCGGGAGTTGGTGGTCCACCGCCGTGTCGCTCATGCAGTCGATGATCGTTGCACTCAACCAATACGTCAATATGCGATTGATGAATCACTGCATCTCCAAATGTTCGAGGCATATGCTCACTCGTCATCGCTGTAATCCATCAAACCTCCACGTAAAAGTTTATCGCTCTGGGGAAAGAGAGAGAGTGGAGGGAGAGAGAGGGAGAGGAGGAAGATAGAGGAGAGGGAGAATGTATTGGCAAGATTCCACTGGAAGATTGGAGCCTTTGTTAGAGGTAAAACCGAAAATAATGTCATACAAACATAAAATAAATAGAAACAATGATCAATACAAGCGATAATCCAGTAATAACGAGTTTGTTTCAGGGCCACTCAACAATTTGTGAATAACTTTATAGGCAACAGCAATAGAGAAAAGTCCTCCCATCGTTGAGCTGTACGCGAGGAATCCTTTCGACGGGAAGCACAACGACGTTCTCAGTGTTCAATGTATTAAGCAACAGGGAGAATAAACATAGAAAGAAATTACAAGAAACAGCTGATTGAAAGAAAGGGAATGTAGATAGAGAGACAAGGACGTGGCAGGGTAGAGGGGGGCGCAGGGGGGAGGGGGGGGTGACCGTTATATCAAAGATATGCATAACGATGCAAGAAAGAAAACAGTGAAAACAATGAATAAAACAAACCAATGATAAGATCAGCCTGCGTAACAGCAGCGCGCGCCGTATCGACACTCGTCCCCAACGAGCAGAAGCCATTCGAATCGGGAGCAGATACCTAAATTAGTCTGGTTCACCGTCAACAACAATTCAAAACACAACTAAACATTGCCTCTTGGATAATGGGGGAGGATAAAAGAACTCTTCCACCCCTTCCCCTCTTACCTTCGCACCCTTTAATAATGCCTACTACTGTAAAAGAAGTAGGAGTGATAGAGTTTCAGCGGCGAAGAAACATCTGCATCGCTGCATTACACTGAAGATACAGCAATACAGTGTTTATCCAACAAGTAATTAACCTGCACTCATAGTGGTCACAAATAAGGGTTACTTCTGGATCAGCATTTTCATCTTAAAATTCAGGCAAAAATATTAAACCATGAAACCACTCATACCCAGAGGGCAAGTAAATCACCTTGATATAGATTATGCCCATTACAGACGCTACTGGATATATCCCACAACCCTATTTTAAGCACCACAACACACACTATAAATCACCCAGCAACATGCATTCACACAAAAATCAGAGGATTTCATGGTTTCTTAGATTTGTGAAGGCAATTACAAAGCAAGGAGAGTGTATATTGAAGAGATTTATGAGTTTCTTTAAGTGCACAACTGGGGATGGAATTTCCAGGCCATCCCATAACTTGAAGGACACAAAGACCCGCGAGGCGACTAGCACACAAAGTCCGAAAAACCAAGAAAGGCTATTGCCTTGAAATGCTTTGTACAAACGCGTGAGAAGACAGCCGGTAGGGAGGAGTGGAAATTGTAGCCTGAAAATACCTAAATACTCGAATTAACCTAAAATGTCTAAACAATGGTAGATGGGAGGGGCGTGAACAAATTTATAACCGAGGTTCTACGTCACGACGTTGTCGGAAAACTATAAACACCACAAGCTGCCCGAAGATGGTTTATAAAATGGATGAAAGGAACGAACATGAAGGAGAGCCGCGTTCAACTTGATAGCACCCGTGCGGAAAAGAAGTGGTACTTCGTGGAGGAAAGTCGAGTTGAAATCAGCTGTGCCTGCAAAAAAAACGTTAATAAAGCTAATAATGAGAGCTTTCATAAGAAAGTATTGACAATTTCTGCAACCAGTGACTGGTTCCTACAACCATACCTAAGATTCCAGGAGGTAGGACTGGGACGTCAGGGTCACCTGATTAGAGAGGAGGGAGGGAGGGATGAGATGGAAGACAGAGAGGGCCTTGATATCTGCATGATGAGATCTCCGCATGGAACGAGTTTCCTTTTTCCCGTTTCTCGACCGTGCTTTTGTATATAATTAACTATTAACTTCCTGTATCCACCAAACTCTTTAATAGTGAGGATATGGATGGCCTTTCATCCAGAGATTTGGAAAAAAACTTTAGCCACTTTATGCAAATTTTTTGTTTCAAAATGTAAATAAACAGATCAATTCAACGCCTGTATCAAACATTTTTAAGCAATAAATATAACAAAGAAAACAACTTTCAACCTTTCTTAGCACCAATCAAAAAAGATTTTAAAAAAATCGGTGAGAATCGAAGAATAATTCCAAGCAATAAGATGAAATTTGCAGAAGTAAAATAAACACCAATCTCTTGATCTACTTCACTTATTCACCTTCAATTACCAACTTCACTACTAAAAAGATATAAATAGACGCCTAGCGAAGAGAGAGACTAACCATCATTAACTGCTTTACGCAAGTTGGCACCCGTGAAGAGAGAGTTCGATCGGATACGATCTAAAATCATCCACCTTAATTAATCGCTCTAACGCTTCGAATTGTCAATCAACGTGTGAACTTACAGAATATAAAAATTAATAACGGACATCATAAAATTTTATTCACAGTTCAACTTCAATCGCTTAACTATGCTTTCGAATCATATAAACGATAACCATCGCGCCATAGAAACAGAAACAATTCTGGCTGGAATATCAACAACAGCTTGAATGTTGGCATAGAAGATCGCATACCGCGATGCCATTCCCTTACTAAAAATACAGACGAAGGTGGATGGAAAGAGGGGCACGAAGGGGAGGGATGCAAGTGGAACGGTAGATGCCTCTTCTTCTTTAAAATCAGATCCGATTCTGAGGCAATCAAATGAATCTCGTCGTAAAGACGTCAAGTTATGCGAGTCATCCCACGAGGAATTAGTATTGGCCCGCAATCACCGACGAAGAAAGAAAGATCCTATAGATGTGACTTGACGGTGAATTTTTTTCCTCAGTTCAACATTCGAAAACAATGTTCTCCTTTTTCTGCCTTCGTCGATTGAATTGGTATCATTCGTATGTGGCAATAAAAGTTATGCAGTGGGCGGCAAAAATTCCAGACGTACAAATAAAACTTGTTATGTCTAGTTCTATCAGATTTTTTTCTTTTTTTTTTGAAAAGATGAAGGGATGATATACCAACATGACAAATGCGCCATTTCATTTCGCGATAGGTCAATCACTTTTAATCATAATCAAATGTCTATATGATTTTTGACAACAATGTTAAATAAAATTCAAGACTAGTGAGGGGACTCGAACATAAGTTAGAAATTATTTTTGGATATTGAGCATCATATCTTGCTTAATAAAGACCAATCAATATGATCAACAAAATTAGATAAAAATTAATTCAATTTAATAGAAAGACTAACTCTTGACATCAGGTGCAGTCCACGGGACAGGACCCTCGAGGTGAAGATGATGCAGCTTGATGCCTTTAAGATCGTTCGCCTTCGCATAATCGCACAATCCCTGTAGCAGTGGAGTAGGAGTAGCGGCGATACCATGCACGAAAATATTGTCACCTATAATACTTCATGATTTTTAAATTCATCTCCTCCATAGTACTTTATTGGTTTCTATGTGACCTTAGCCTGAGGTCAGGTTGCACTCGGGCATCTATCGAGAAAAGAGATGATGAGATGGGTGTCACAAAGAAACACTAATGAATCATTGAAGTGCTAGAAATATGGAATTTGAAACATCACTTTCAAGCTGGTGCCAAAAAGAGCATCTCATCCACTACTTGATTGCGGTTCAAATCCACACGCCTTTTTCCTCGTCGTTTGGGCTAGGGGGTTTTTTTTTCTTTATTTGTTCATAGTTATTAGCAATAAGGTTGTGTGGTCTTATTAATTTTATATGCTAGCCCTCTGCTTATAACTATATCAGTGAAATGCTTCAAACGTAACTCGTCTCATTGACTTATGGGATTATTCACGGTTCGGTTACCTCTTAAGTTGTTGTTTCCTATATTTAATGCAAAATAATATTAAGATTTAATTACTAAATTTTGAGACCTCACACGATCACAGTGCTATAGAGCGTACCCCGAGCGTAGTGGTCAAACCTAGATCGGCCAACTAGGAGGTTGACGAAGCGTGGTTGAAGAAAAATGGCACAATTGACTTAGCCCTCGTTAAAACAAGCCAGTTTGGTTCCAAATTACGTTTCTCGATTATTTACCGCTGGACATCTCAAGCCCTTTCGAATACAGTAGAAAGGTTCCGGTATTGAACCCAACCCAAAACCATCAGCAGTGAACACAGAAAAGGATTTGATAGTCCTATCCTGCTGGTGATCTTAACTTTACATACACTGTGACTCTCAGACGTCCCTCTTTTTTATTCTCACATATCGACAACCTTCGTGTTTGCTTTTTAGTCTGTAACTCGTTTTGTTCGATGAGTAAAGCAGGTGAGAGAAGGACGAATAATCATCACTCTACAGGGACATAAGTCCAGGTCGCGAAACGAGGAGACCTATACTTAACAGTGTCGTCGAAATTGTTGCAAATCGAGCGGGATTCGTTTTGAAGTAAACATCAACGGTACTTATAAGCTTCAAAAACCTCTCGTAACCTTGTTTCTTTCATATCATCAAGTTTCCTCTCATAATCTTCTATCAATAAGGCCTAACATAGATAGTCCAATATATGTAAATGAAGCTGAACTTTGCAAACAACGTTGTCCATAAATTGCACTGATATTCTCTACATATAAAATAAAGAATTAAATAGTGCTGACCCGATTTGATGCCCTTGAAAGCATTCTTAATATCGGTTACAACTGTCTTCTTGCCCGCAATTGGGTATGAACATTCCTGACTTTCCAGGCTGCCAGGTACGATGCGAAGTAACGTCGGACTCGTTGAGAAGCAACGCGTCGCCGGACAGAACGCTCGCGATAGCATCTCTTCTTAAAATAAACTTAATTATTTCAACTTAATTATGTATGCAAAAAGACTATAAAACGATATGCAAATTAAATAAAGCTTGAATAAACGCAGATTAGATGATACGAGACGACATGCACGAGTAAAATTTTATATGCTAGCCCTCTGCTTATAACTATATCAGTGAAATGCTTCAAACGTAACTCGTCTCATTGACTTATGGGATTATTCACGGTTCGGTTACCTCTTAAGTTGTTGTTTCCTATATTTAATGCAAAATAATATTAAGATTTAATTACTAAATTTTGAGACCTCACACGATCACAGTGCTATAGAGCGTACCCCGAGCGTAGTGGTCAAACCTAGATCGGCCAACTAGGAGGTTGACGAAGCGTGGTTGAAGAAAAATGGCACAATTGACTTAGCCCTCGTTAAAACAAGCCAGTTTGGTTCCAAATTACGTTTCTCGATTATTTACCGCTGGACATCTCAAGCCCTTTCGAATACAGTAGAAAGGTTCCGGTATTGAACCCAACCCAAAACCATCAGCAGTGAACACAGAAAAGGATTTGATAGTCCTATATCCTGCTGGTGATCTTAACTTTACATACATTGTGACTCTCAGACGTCCCTCTTTTTTCTTCTCACATATCGACAACCTTCGTGTTTGCTTTTTAGTCTGTAACTCGTTTTGTTCGATGAGTAAAGCAGGTGAGAGAAGGACGAATAATCATCACTCTACAGGGACATAAGTCCAGGTCGCGAAACGAGGAGACCTATACTTAACAGTGTCGTCGAAATTGTTGCAAATCGAGCGGGATTCGTTTTGAAGTAAACATCAACGGTACTTATAAGCTTCAAAAACCTCTCGTAACCTTGTTTCTTTCATATCATCAAGTTTCCTCTCATAATCTTCTATCAATAAGGCCTAACATAGATAGTCCAATATATGTAAATGAAGCTGAACTTTGCAAACAACGTTGTCCATAAATTGCACTGATATTCTCTACATATAAAATAAAGAATTAAATAGTGCTGACCCGATTTGATGCCCTTGAAAGCATTCTTAATATCGGTTACAACTGTCTTCTTGCCCGCAATTGGGTATGAACATTCCTGACTTTCCAGGCTGCCAGGTACGATGCGAAGTAACGTCGGACTCGTTGAGAAGCAACGCGTCGCCGGACAGAACGCTCGCGATAGCATCTCTTCTTAAAATAAACTTAATTATTTCAACTTAATTATGTATGCAAAAAGACTATAAAACGATATGCAAATTAAATAAAGCTTGAATAAACGCAGATTAGATGATACGAGACGACATGCACGAGTAAACTGCACATACAAATCTTCTAAAAGATATTCAGTTTCTTTCTGAGACCTGACCAAGATTCCGAGTTAGTTTCGACTTCAAGCCACTTAAGCTCGACCTAAAGAATCTAGTCGATACAAAATATGACCATCGGTGATCTTTAATTTTAAGTTTTAAGTTCATCTATCAACTTCGAAATGAGGTGCAGTCCATAAAAGTGCGTAAAAAATTCGATCGATTTAGCGACGGATCGATATTTTGCTCTACACTAATCGATCGCAAAAAGGCAAATTTTTCTACAACAATATTTCAATTACTATTAAAGGTATATAATCTAGGAAATTAATTAAAAGTTAAATGCATCAATGAGTACCTATACCAATTCGCTAATACATCATAGAAAGTTTGTGAACGAAATAAAAAATTCTCTTTATTTTTTTTTCCCACTTTTTTTTATTTTTAATTATTCTCTCATTATGTAAACTTGATCCGCTGCCATATAAATGGTTTTTCTTCAAGGGATAGAGACAACGTCAAATATGTGACACTGAAAAATCTCTGCCCATAAAATAAGAATGATCGAAGGTTTTTTTCGACTTTTTAATGAAAATGGAGGGGAGGGGGGGGGGTTAGACCCTTTATTCAAAAATCAAAAAAGTCCTCCCCCCCCTAACGAAGGGGGCATATAATCGATGAAATTCGACCATCTATAAGAGAAAATTTGTAACATTCGACATAAAAAGCTCAATGCAGCAGTGATTAGAATGATACGTAAATGAAGTTGATATGAATGAGTGATCAAACAATATCGAATTAAATAAATTAGAGATGCTACATTGCACGTAATACAGCACATTGAAGTGATAAGCAATCAACGTTTAAAATGTATTCATTGTCATAACGATACAATAAAAATTCATCCCTAAAAATGTGCAGGTGAATGCCTTTATAAACGTCTGCCCCAATATTTGATCACTATTTACTGACAGCCGTTTTCACTGACCATTGACAGCCGTCTTCAATTGACCAGTGACAGCCGTCTTCAATTGACCAGTGACAGCCGTCTTCAACTGACCACTGACAGCTGTCTTCAACTGACCAGTGACAGCTGTCTTCAATGGCCAAGTCTCGAATTTGTTGAGTAAATTGATGGTACACCTTTCTAAATAACGCACCTGATCAACTAGGTAACACTGTGGGGTAATGAGCGCATATGCGTGAGGATGAAGGGTCACTCACCATGAGGAGATTGTGGGGCACGAGCTCGCACCCTCTCATATCACACACTCAATATATACTCTAGCTTTATTCTCAATGCTAGCAAACCATACCTGCCCGCCGTGACATTCGGTTCTTCCCTCTAACACCAACGATAGCGATGTTGCAACCAGATGGGACCACCCTTATTGCTTCTTCCCTTCTGCTTTTCCAACATATTACTTAACAACTGTTTGCGTTGAATAAAAAATAGAATCCACTCGATTTCATGCATAATAGACGGGGTTAATTTCAACGATAAGCGCATCCAGCTAAGGTGTTTCGGTTGATGACAACACATACAACGGGACTGTTCCACCTCGACATCACTATGGGGCGGTGTAGCATACCTTATCGTGCACCGCCTCCTTCAATGAATTGTATGTGATTTTATTATGACTCTACAATGCCCAAATCTTTCTTAACAACGATTTTCAGTGTCGCTTCACAACGATATGGCAAGGAAAGTTGCCATAATTGTTGCTTTCAAGGTATATGAGCTATTATAAAATTATATTCTTTATTATTTCAATCTTTCACCTACTATCTTTTAATCTTAATAAAACTATAAGTATAATTTTTATATATAATTTGAAAGGCATTCCATATTTCATATCAATTTTATGCTTATGCTTCATTAATCAAATGCTAGAAATAATTTTCAATTGCAGTGTAAAACAAAAAGTGTTCTCCTCCTTTCAAGGTCTTCTTAATAATATTGCAGTTTGAGGGTACCAGTCAGGACGGAAACCTCCGGGTCAGAATCGATGCAATAGGTCCTGCAGATATGCTCAGTGAGCTCATAAAGCCCTAGTGAACAATACGGCCATTTTTCCCATACAACCACTTTCCCTTTTAATGTCATAATCCAGAAAATTGAAGTGATTTTTAGATTCCATGATTTCGGAAGCACATAATCACCATCGTTCATTCGCTGTCCAAAGCTCGCTGACCTTCGAATTTTTCAGTTACATGAAATGCGCAGCCAGCTGGAGCTGATCTTCAGAAACTAGCCAAACACCTTCTGATCCCCTCCCGGATACAGTCTTCTTCAACGATACGTGTCCAACTTTTCCGATCTATCCCGTGAAATCCCGGATTTCGAATATTTGGAGTTTTCTGGATCCTAAATATCCCAATTGATATCCTTGCTCGTTAGATTTCCGTTGCTGTTTTAGTTTTCCGGAAAGTGGTTCTCCAAAGCCAAAAAAAAAACGATCGTGAGAGGGATAAATATTTATGTGGGAAACATTCAGTGATCTTCAATCTATAATAGTGCTTTTAACCACAAGCTTTGTTACTTATTCTACCATAGTGCAATGACGAGCATATGTGAACGACTCCGATTGGCGGAGTCTTATGCATATATGGCGGAGTCCTTTATCACCGCATTCTCTCATCTCCACATATCCTTATATCCTATCTCATAACAAAATGCATCATCGTACCATAGTTTACGGGTTCTGTAATGGTCTAACCACACCACCACATTCCTAAAGAAACAGCATTACATCGATTAACTAAGAAATCATAATGTTTAACATTCGATTTTAAACTTCATAGCTTTAAAATTATTTCAATACTGATATGAGCATTACTCATAATGAACTGAACTTTTGCAAGAACCATATAACTTCCATACTTTGTTTAGACATCGATCATCGTACTATACAGCACGGACACTAAAATTGATTTCAGTGATCATGGTACTATATAGAAAAAAAAATTCTGAAACTAATTTCAATTGTTTAAGTGAGTTGAAAAATAAACTACATGAAAGAAAACCATATAAATAAACAGAGGAAACATTTTAAAGATTTTTCAAGTACCGTAATACCCTTTACGGAGGGTGGTTTTTTCATAAATTACAAGCGATATCACTGGTACTATTAGTGAACTAGAAAAATAAATAGGTAAACATTGCGGAGGAGCTGCCACAATATGCGTTTTTTTTTTCATTCTGCTTACCTCACTAACGACTTTGAAGAGTTGGCAATAGAGAATAAACTATGCAGAACAATGCACTCTATGTCAACTGAACCGATCGGGCCGTTAAAACTTTTGTGACAAAATTGGCCGTTAAAACTTTTGTGACAAAATTGGCCGCTAAAACTTTTGTGACAAAATTCATTTCACTGTAAACCGACCGGTCTAGAATCGACGTAAACTTGTTTTCACCTTCAAATGCCTCTAAGTTTTTTTGAAGTTGTTAGATAAAAGTAAGTCGTAGTATGGAAGATCCAACTATGGTGCAATTTATATCAATTAAATTTAGTGATTCTAGTTTTAATGGTTACCAACTTGAAACTATCAAACATAGGCAGACAAATACAGACACACAGACACGATATCGCCACAACGTCCTTCCGGAAACGAATGATTTAAGAAAGTGCATAGAAAACAGGACCAATAGAGAACAGCTTTTAAGAGCATTCATCTCTAAGGCAGTAATAAAAGGTCACCTTCAAGCAAGAATTGCTCAGTCAACGACGCTTATTCTGCGATGAAAATGATGTGACAGATTAGAGTTGTTATGTCTGTCTCAGAGCTTATGGATCACCTTTAGGTCAACAGAACCGGGATTGTACTATTCACAGTTGAAATACCTCCCGATATTCAGTAGAGAGGATTGGGAGGGAGGGAGGGGAGGGGGGAGAGAGAAGATGCGGAGGACAGGAACAGACAAATCCTCGGTGAAAGTAGTGACGTTGACGACGTCATACGGAAGATCGGCTGTTCGCAACCAACAGAAAGAGGCAAACAACTTCACAACGATCAATAAAATTCGACGGCATATCTGCACCTTTTTTTCATCACTTATGCACACACCAACGCACTAGGGACATTTTTCGCAGAAGTTCATGCGTTAAAATATATATATGTATATATATATATATATAATATATATATATATACATATATAGTTGGCTTAATGCATCTACATATATCTTTACATCAACACAGTTGTGGGATGGAGCCGATATGGAGTTTTAAAAAAGGAGTGGAATATAAAAAGATTGCACGCTTAACGATTTCGAAGCGAATTAAATCGGCAGCACAACAGTATCACAACCATAAAATTTAATTTTCTCTCTGGGTAAATAAGGGCAAATTAGATAATGATACCCCCTAGATCCGTATAACCTTGATCTCCGTATCCGTTCAACTCCACCTAAAGTTTTCCGGTTTCCGGAACGTATAACCAATCAACCGAATAACAACCATAATATTGTCCAAATATCTAAAGTTACCACTAAGATATATGAGTATTCCAAGCATTATCGCAATACACTCATCGATTAGTTAAATACAACAAGGGGAATGAGTGTAAACGTTAGCAAATGGAGACAACGAGTGATCGTTTAAATAGAATCGAATATATACAATGTAATCGATGTTAGAGTAGCAGAGAAAAGAGGAAAATATAATGAAAAAAACATGAAAGAATTTTGTTTTGTCGTCTCGTACTCTCTCATTTTAGAGTTGTTATTCGTATACACTAACTGCATAGACATGTGCATATTACGTATGCTATTACGTCATAGATCCACACTCTTTTGTGACGTGCAAATATCGATGGTTGGAAATTTGAGCATGAACGTAGTGAACAGGATCGAAAGTACCTACCCTAGTGGGAAAAAGAACCTGAATCAGATTCCCCGGGGTTACGGGTTCCCAAAAATAAACTTTTGAGGTAGGAGAAAGAGGAATTCTAAGCCAGAGGCAATTACCTGTAAAATATAGAAATGGTATTCAAGGTTTTTTTTTGGCAAAGTAATGAAAGCTAAATTTTTTGAAGGATGTTCTCTTATGTAGCGGTACTCTCCTGAATAAACATATGAACCTTTTTTAGTGATAAAATAGGAGTATTTGAAAGTTTGAAACATGTAGATTAATATCGATTACAGCAATGATTAGGTTAAATAGGTGAAATATTGGCCAAATTATGAAGTAAATTTCAGGATGAAATATATTGACCAAATTGATTAATACCAATTTCATATGGTAGTTGATATTGATTTCTTAAGAAAATCGTCAAAGCATGAGGAGCTTTTATCAGTCGTGTTAGGCGCAAGTAGGCGTAAAGCTGTAGCTGAGGCCAAAAGAGACTGGTTTAAATTCTTGAGATCTACTTGGCCATAGGCCACAAAACCATATAGATCCAAGGATATTGCGCTAATTGCAGCAATCGTTCGTAGCGTAATATATATGCATCCGGCTGCAACAGCTGGAAATTATATAAGTTGTGATGAAGTAATTTTTAGGGTTTTAGTTGACGTATCTTCAAACCTTAAATATCCACCACTATCCACCTTTATTGACGCCTTCTCTGCCATACTTCAAATGACATCGTTGCTCATATCAATATTGGTGATCACTTAAATTTTGCTTTATTTCTGAAAACGATATTAACTCATATTATTCTTATAGATAAAAATATTTTCATTCATGAAATATTCCATACTGAAATAAATAAAATAAATAAATCAAATGAATAGAGTGTTCATATAATCGGTATAAAAGTGATTTATAATGATAAAATTTTCATATCGAAAATGCTTGAAATGAACGCATTTTAAACTTAGGTTTTATTTTATGAAAAATATATATTTATTTCTTTATCCTTTGAAAAAGAACTTACGAATTTTATATTAAACTTTTTGATGAAAAAAAAAAAAAATAAACAACGATGAAATGACAAAAGAATGAAGCATTTTGATTTGTTGAATTGTTGATGTGAACGTGCAGAAATGAATTTAACTCATGTTGTTGTGAATGGGTGATGATGGATACCTCCATTAAGGGATTCAAAAATATTCCGATCGAATCACTGCGATGACACCACAGGTGGTCACATGACTATAGTACATATAATATTTACATATTATATTTCAACATCGTATTTACATATTTCAATATCGATATTGACATTTATATGTTATATATGCAAATATATGCATGCATTAGTACATGCTATGGGCTCCATACAAGAGGGAACTCTTCGACCCATATATATGCATATATATATATATATATATATATAAATATATGTATATAAATATCATCTTATCTCATAACCAAAATTCTAATCGCAGTGAAAATGTCGAAAAGCAAAGCCTTCATCAGCTGGGCTTTGCAACAAGTTTTCACTTGGTATTAATGTTATCGATCCGATTACGGTTGATTTTACCCACCCCACTATGGATGATGTTATCCACCCAATTACGGTCGGTTTCTATACCCGATTAGAGTTGATCTCAGCCATCCAATTATGACTAATCCTAAACGGTTGATTCAAAGACAGTTAATCCAGCACGAGGGTTGTATACGATCTGATTCAAAAATATTGTCACATCCACACCAATGCCAACAATTATGAATCCAATTCTAATAGGATTTGAGTCGTTTGGTCGCCGTTGGTGTGCTGGTCTTTCTCTTGCTCGATATGCATAACATTGCAGCCGACCATAAAAGGTCTTTTTACCACTTTTCCCCCCCTTTCAAAAAGCCTTTTTTGTATTGGTTACATTCATATCGAATCCCCGTACCAAGGGGACAAGTGATGGTGCCATGGTGCATCCCCGATCTGCTATACTATTTTGGCATTGCTCTTCTGTGAGGTGAGTGGGGAATGGGGGGAGGGGGTATGAGGGGAGAGGTGGGAGAAAGCTGTTTTCCGCTAGGACTGTCGCAGGTTTCATCTGATTTTGGGTTGCGCGAGGCTATGAATAACATTCGGGTCACTTTGCCCATGGGGAAGGGGTAATAAAACCAACCGGAAATATTTTCATATTACTATTGCTGTCATCATAAAGCGATTGAGGGATAATAACTTCGTCAATAGTATTGTTGAATGTCAGTCACAATGCTGCTATATTATATATCTTAGAAAGCTTAAATAAGCGGAAAGGTGTGCCAAAGGATACGCCTAATTACCGATTTTGCATTTCACTCATTTGACTAACCAGTTTCAATTTTCAACAGCAAACAGCAAAATATGCGGAACAATACGTTCATATTTAGGCCAATCTGACCACACATGAAAATCTTTAATAAATTTTATCTCTTTTTTTCGCCTCACCTGTGTAAAATATAAGATGCGTAATTTTTAGCACCATTAAATGTGTACAGTTCATTTCGAAGTTAAAGAACTCGAATGAAAAATGATATAGAAGATCTCGTTGTAATATGCATAATATCTTTCATTTATTCTTCTTTCGATGGTTTTTGACTGGGAACTACTACCACAGACAGACACAGACATACACACATAGACAGAATATAAAAGAATTGTAAGAAGAAATTAAATGCGATAGAAATTAGGAACGAAAATGTTTAATTGAGTGACAAAAATCTATTACTTGCAGATTGTGAGAGGAAAGAAGAAGGTAGTGATGGCTGTCGAAAAGCTGTCGGATATGACGAGTACAACCTTTATAAATGCGAATATTGAGCTTGATCTCATGAAGACATTTTCATCTCGGGCAGGATTTATGTGTTTATTTTTCTTCCTCTTCTCTATCCACATAGCGATCTCTTCTGGTTCTTATTCAGGTTTGTGCTAAACTTTTAACGACCGTTTTTATTGTTACCTCTGTGAGGAGGGGAGGGGGGAGGGGGCACATAGTGGTACTTCTGCGAGTTCATAGAAACATCCAAAAAAAAGCGACCACATGAAATGTGCACCTTTTAATAATTATGAACAACTTGTGAAGTGTGAGTTAAATCAGGTCCGAGGTTGGAAAGTCTTATTCACAGATGAAAATTGAACTGGGACACGATTAAACTTATTACCAAAGGAAATCCTTTCAGGCTCGTTCTCGGCCCGGAATGGGCAAAATGCGGTCACTCGACCAAGACTGAATTAAACTTGGGCCCATATTTCTATTTTGATCCGAATTGAGCCAAAAACTTGTCACTATTAACCAACATTTGAGGAGTGATGATAGTCCTTCGATCATGAGCGGAGGATGCTTCATCTTCGTGTAACTAATCTTACAGACTGTTTTCCTGAAAATTCGAGTGGTGTTCTCGATGATCAAGAATTTTTTTAAACATTCCGGATGCTTTTATTATAGTGGAGGTTCGTTTTATTTCCGGGATTTTAGATACGTTCAGAATAATCGCTAACATTTCAAACGCTTTAAAAAAAAACAAGTCGATTTTCAAGTTTTTTGATAAGTTATGGGTCAGGAACATTAAAAATTGTTGTGACCTTTTTATTAAGTGAAGTAAAGTTGAAGCTTTTTTAAGATGGAGGTTAAGTTGAAGTTTTATAAGTTAAGTTGAAGCTTTATATTTCATCTGTCAACAGCTTAGAGAGCTAAGATTGCTAAAGGGGAATTTCTGCTTAGATTAAAACAATGTTTTCTTTTTAGCCGTTGTGCTATGAATTTTCTCAATTTCCACAAAATGCTCTTCAATAGTCTGTGTTTATGGATCAACTTTTCTGGCCAAATTATATGCCATAGGGCACATCTTTATAAATTATAGCAGTAGAGATAACAAATTATTGCTTCATAAATTTGCAGGATATCATTCGCCACCGATGTTTGGTGATTTCGAAGCTCAAAGACATTGGATGGAGATCACTATCCATCTTCCTGTAAAGCAATGGTATGTTCTTAGGTACTTCTCTTGAATTCAAGTATGAACTGAAAACGAAGGTACTGCAAATGCACTTCATCATATTACATAAATGCATTGATTATTTCAAAGTGCTAGGTGGGGGAGGGGTGAAGGGGGGTATAAAAATTTCTTAAATCAGGTCTACTAAAATTTGAAAACTTTCTTTCTATTCATACCCTATGATTTGTGATTCCATTTTCGTTATAATTCTTTAATTCTAATTTTCTCTCTTATTTATTCTCTCTGTAGCATTCTTTTCGTTACCAAATATTTTTATACGTTTTTGCATAATTTCTACTTTCTGAATAGATTATAACTTTATGTCTGTCTGTGTCTGTCTGCTAGTTTCAACTCGACGCCAAAATGAGAACGACAAATTCGAATGCTAATAAAGGATAGCTGTTTGTAACAGTTTCCGATTCTCGATTTGATCACGCAAACAATTTACCCATCAGAGTTTTGTACCATTTCAACAGTCTCCCCACTAATTCATATACATCAATTTCTACACCACTTCATTCGACTAGAGTGTTTAAGTTGATCAAGCAGCTGTTACACAATCAATAACTCACCATTAAATGTTTACTCACTTCAATAAAGTGCATGATCTAATTTAAGAGATGCTTTTTCTTAGTCAAAAAGTCGGAAATATTTCGTTGGGAATGATTTTTGCATAATTGAAAGAAGAAAACGGGTAATTTCATTTATTTCAATAATGCAATCTTTTAGATTTACGGTCAACGATGAAATGGTTGTTGAAATATCTTCTCCCTATCCTTTCTACCTTTGAAAATTACCTTCTCCCTAACTTTCCTACTTTTTAAAATTACTTTCTACCTATCCTTCTTTCCTTTGGAAATATCTTCTGCTAATGCCATCATGGAATATGGATTTAATCGTTGTAGAATATTGCATTTCTAAAATTACGACCTTTGTAATCTTTTAGCGTTTTTTCAGGTATGCTAATGGAAGTGATAACGACCTTAACTATTGGGGTCTCGATTATCCACCCCTCACAGCTTTTCATAGCTATGCACTTGGAAAAATGTAACTTTTTTCTTGCACATATGTTTTTCAATTTTTGTTGAAGAGTAATGTTTGGATCGCTTGATTATGTTTTTTTTTTTATAAGTACAACTTCAGCCATACTATCTATCCCTTTTGGTTTAAAAAGATTTTTCCCGAGGAATTTATGCTAATATAAGCTGATATTGCCGAAAAGTTGAAGTTTAGGCCGTGTCTATGGACCTGATTGTAAGTTGAATTACTATTTGATTGGCGGTTAATGTGCTCCTATTATTTTCATATCAGCTGGGGCCTTCGTTGTAGCTCAAATAATGTTTCTGTGTGATTGTATATCGTTGCTCAAGAGTTGGTCTTGAAAGGTGAAGGTGAGAGGGAGGATATGAACTCGAGTCACATACGTCAAAATCTTTGCATTTACTACTCGGCTATCCTTAACAACGAAATGACTGTTGCCATGTGGAAGTTTGAGTTTAGTGGAGTATTCATTTATGTATTTGTATCTGTGATCCAATTTAAGCCTTTATATAAATAGCTTTATATAGACGATGCCATTCCTCAAGTCGGTGATCAGTGTGCCGTTTCCTTCTCAAAGAGTGATGAATTTGCAGCAGCGAGAAGATAGATCCTTCATGGGTGGCACTTCTCAAGTCGAGGGGAATCGAATCGGAGTCACATAAGTTGTTTATGCGGCTTTCTGTCTTGGTATCTATGTGGATTCTATATATACCGGCTATTGTGGCGTTCGTTTACCTTTCATCATGCGATCACAAGGTTTTTCCTTTAGAATTTCTTCGATATTTCACACATTGTTTGGAGTATTCTTTGCTTCTTTCTTTTATTTCAATAGAAAATCAAACGAAACGTCCCGCTAACAATAATATCACATTTAGCAAAAATTTGAAAAATATAATAAATTTTCTCGAAATTTTTTTGCAATTTATGTGTTTATATGTTAAAGTTCCTCGATGATTTAAATGATATGATGGAATTCGTTCGCAATTCGCTAAGATCTGACAAAATTCGTGAAATTTTTGGAACATATAATGAATTTTAGCCGAAATTCATAAGATCTTGAAAAGATTGAATAATTTTTTTTTTTTTTTTAATTAGAATCAGTTCAAAGGTGGGATGAATCCTTAAGTAATTTAGATGATAACATTTGTTCATTTTATTCAACGAAGTTATTTGACCTGTGAGGAGCATAGCTGTGTAACTGCAGCAATATCTGCAATGGTAGGTAATCACAGGGGATAGGATAGGTTAAATCATCCAAGTTTTTTATTGTGCAACTAGGTAGAAGTGGTAAGTTTAGGTTACAGGCGTTTTCCAACTTTCCGCCCCCGAAAGGTCTCCGCTCTTCGGAGCTTCATCGCTTCCCGCGAGGGAGTCTGAGAACTCAAACCCACCCTCGGGGGCAAAGAACTTCCCGCCTGAGCGGGATATGATTCATCATTTCGCATGGCGGGTACCTCCTTCCAAACAATACTATGTAGAGGTTTTTGGCATCTCTTGATTTGTACAAGTTGACGGGCAATCGTCGGGCATTTTTTGACGTTTTATTTGAGCATAAGATGCAATGATAAGCATCAAAAATTAAATTGTCGAATCGAAATATTCTGAAATTTGCCATATTTTGCGGCGTTTTTTTTCGTAAAAAACAAAGAGGGAATGTAATGATGAATCAAATCTTATAAAAAATTGATGATTTTTTAAAATTATTTTTTAGACTTATAAGTATTCTATTCATTATAATTAATGAAGTTAAATCTTTTTAGGTATATTATGGCGCTGTTGCAATTTTATATCCAACATTAATCGCAATGGACAATGGTCATTTCCAGTAAGCTTTATATTTGTTGTATTTTTTAGATGTTATGTTAATGTAGTATATCATTCTCCTATCATTATTTTCAAAAACTGATAGGTCAGTATACTTAATGAAACTGCAATACCGCTTCAAGAACCTTTATTCTTCGTAAACTTCATCTTCTACCTTAATGAAATCCCACTTTCCTTCCGTTTCTACACGTATCATTGAGGAAGAGGGGTGGGGTGGCGGGGAGGGGGGGGGGGACTTGTAAGTAAAAAGTTCAATTTTTTGATAACACAGAAGGTGTTCCTAGTTGTTTTTTTTGGATGAGAATCCATCATTTCTAATATTTTTTCATCTCTTGTAATTTATTTTCTTACTTCCATTCATCTTTCTGTTGTTAGTATATGAGTGCATCATAACCATATCTTGTTTGTACGTTTGTCTGTTTGTCCGTCTGTCTGTCTGTCTCGTAGCTTAAACTGTAGGAACTCTAATGCTAGAGTAATGAAATTTATTGTATAGATGCCATGGATTGATCTCCCATAGAGTATTGTGTATTGATCGATCAACTTCGAGAACAACTATGGGCATTTGAAGGCGAAAAGAGCTGCGAGTAGTTTAGAGCTGGTGAGCTAAAAGAACGAAATTATTATTGGGTTGTGTGAGGGGTGAGGTTAATTAAAATTTGAAGGTATTATTTCTTATAAGTGTTCTTTGTTAATTATGATATATTAAAGGGTTTCAAAGGTGAGAAAGGTGTCATGTCAGCTATTTTGACAGTTGCTGCACTTGTTTTTTAATTTTTATTACTTATTTTGATCAGTGGCCACTTTTTTTTTGTTATATATCATTAGAGATTATCACCTAAATCGAATATATTGCTGTATTCCTTATAATCGTTGATTGTATTCACTCTCTGAAGGGCTTATATCGGTTGAATGCCTCAATTTTCACATTTTTATCGATAAGATGGGAGTTATCGAAGGTAACTTTCAGATACAATCACATATCTTTGGCTCTGTTTTTATTGGCAGTGATTTGTTTCATTCGAAAGTGGCGAGTTACCGGTTCGGTATTCTTCGTTATGGCCGTTAATTTTAAGCAAATGGAATTGTATCATTCGTTACCAGTGGCTGTGTTCTTATTCTCCACCTCTCTTCCATCGTTCTATAATGCGAACAATTTGCTTCAAAGGTTTTTATTTTAGATTTTTGATTTTTTGGCTGTTTTTTTGCTGTTTAGTTGGTTCAATAGGGGGGATAATTCCATCTTTTTCTCACCGAAATCCATATGAAAGAAGATTTCATTCCGTGTTAAGCGGTAAAAAATAATTCAATTGGTCTCGTGATATGCTGCTATCGTAATGAATATTTCAATGTAATATGTTCCACTTTAATCTTTTATAATTAAAAAAAGATTGAAGTTAAAAAATATAGATTATAAGGGAATCCTTTTAATATACTCTTTGAAATCATGTTTAGTTAGTAATGAGAGTGACCAAATAGCAATTGAAAAATTGTTTATAAATATTTTTGGGTTTTTTTTTTTTTATTTTTTTTGATGATATCAAACCATTCGATCCGTTTTGTATTTTTACTGAGAATTTCTTTGTCTTTTTTTTTATTTTTGCAAATGGTAAAAAACGAATATTCGTGTCTCGCAAAAATGCCTATATCGGATATCCATTCAAAAATTAGGAAACTCGGAGAGAAGATCAATTCATCCTCTTTGATACCTGAGAATTCCCACGGGTATCTTTTAACGCTGCAGTTTCTGTGACTGTTTTGTGATAGACGTTCAAATGCATTTGAGTTGATTTTAATTTTTACCCACTTCAAAGGGAGGAAATTCGACATCCGAATTACCTGTCTGCTACCTTGAGGTTAAGGACAATTAAATGTGGGTAATGGTGTGACGGGCAAAGTGCCGGTAAAAAGTGTTGATTATGTTTAATATCCATTTGGTGTGATCTTTTATATTTGAATAGTTTGCAGCTTTCTTGAATTAACGAAGCTTTTCATCGTTGTTACTTCCACATTTTTGATGTTATGGTCTCCGTTTATCGTGAGTGGCGCCGATTTAAAGCAAATTCTCCATCGAATTTTTCCCTTCTACAGAGGCATTTTCGAGGTGAGCTGCTTATATTTGTTTCTAGGCATTCTACAGATGCTCCGATCTTTGGAACGTTCTAGTAATATAGGTCGACGTAAATGTTTTGATCGACATAACAATACTGGTCGTCCCTCACTTGTCCCCTTTTCCTACTCATCCATCCCCATCCCCCCCCCCCCCCTCCTCCCTTCCTCAATGGCTTATTAGGCAGCTTTGAGTTATGCTCGCTGTAAGTCTTTCGCAAGAATCCAACGTGAAGGAAGCAATAACGAGAAGGACAATGCTGTTGAGAAGAATTTTGGTGGAATGTTGTTAATAACTCGTTAATTGATATTATTAACGGTAGTTTAGACGAAGGAATGGGGGAGAGTGCCCAAATATCCCAGAACGAATCTTACAGGCAGTTTTTTTGCCGCATGGAATATTGGAATATCGTCCTCAGAGAACAACGTATCAATTTTAATGATTCAATTATTGTAGGATAAAGTGGCAAATATGTGGTGTGCACTCAATGTTATCATAAAATTAAACAAATTCCACAATGCACAATTGATGAAGTTGAGGTTAGTGGAGTTTTATTCATACAGTAGATAATAATTTTGCTTTATAGTATCTATATTTAGTTTACAGTCGAATTTTTTTGTTTTTCACCACATTTTTGTAGAAAACAATTTGGGGCCATTGTCACATTGGCCAACTGTGAAAAGGTTGAACTTTTATTGTTTACCTTATGCTGTAATATCGAACTCATAGTGAATTGCGTCGATTTCTATTGTTTATAACCGTCAACTCAGAATCCCCAACGCTATTTAATGTTGGGCATTTAGTAGCTCGGATCCGATTAGCAATTATTATAGAGTGATTGGTTTGAATGGATTTATTCTATTTAATAACGGGTTTTTCACCGTTTTCATATATTTTATAACATTTTCATAAATCACTTCATTTGTATTATATAGCATTTTCATACGTTAGTAATAAAGTAGTGTTTATACATGGATGGTTGACACTACACCTGTTAGACTTATGTTACACCACCTCGGTTGACGTTCATAAACCTGATCGCTTACTCAATTACCGTCAGTTGGAGGGTTTATATTGCATTCGCTGATGAATTAGCAAACCTATCGATGAAATATTTTTGCATATTTTAGCACAGCATTGGTTATTTGCACACATCTTCCTTCATTAAGTGCACTTTTATTACGGCCGACTATATCGATATTCAAGACGACGTTGTTTATATCGAGCTTATCGTTTTTCCTTTTCTCTTTTCAAGTACATGAAAAATCAATCCTTCTGGCAGCTATGTAAGCCAATTTTTTTTTTGGCTTTTTCTTTATTTGACATATTTGAATTTCAATTTTTTTTTTACATTTTTTGACACATTTGGCATGTTTCGTTGTTTTTTGTTTTTTTTTTTCTTCAGCAAGTTTTGCATATTTGGACCATCTAAAAAGTGTTTTTGATTTGTGTGGAAAAATATGCTTTATTCATTTACAATTGGTCACTAATTAGTGGTAGGGTATGTAAATAATTTATAAATTGATATGTAAATTACAATTAGTATGTAAATATTTCGCAAAAAATATGCAAATGAGGGAGCTTACTAGGGAAACCGAAATGATACGTCGTCGATTGTTTTGATGAGTCATCGCAAGTCAGAACTATGCGAAATGATGCATTCACTTTCTAATTAAATCAATCTTTGCATAGATCTATAAGAGTTATGCAAATTTTTGCTTCCTTTAAGCGTTTGTGATCTTTTTTTTTGAATTTGATGGATTAACGAATAAATTCTAATATGTGGATTTCTCGATGATAGTTTAATCCCTAATTGAAAGACGACAACTTTAGTGACTTATCTTGAAATCGTGATAGTTTTGAAATGATGATAAAGGATATGCGCAGTGGTTTTGTCAGCTGATAAATAAATAAATAAATAAATAAATAAATAATAAATAAATAAACATAATCTGTCAAAAGCAATGNGGGGGGGTGATATGAATATGAATAGCTTCAGATAAACATAGTTCCATCGTTTTACGAAATATTAGTTAAGTAGAACATCTTTGCGAAGTTGGCGTTTCATTTTGCTGATTCGCCGTTTGTGGCCATCTGAGAGGTGTTTGCGAGTTAAATTGCTTTTCATTGATATTGATATATTTCAGTGTATTTCCTTTATGCGTGAAAGATGGGAACTCATTGCATTTAGTAATGTTTATCTTCTATGCAGTGATTTTATATCCGAACTTTTCAAAGTTAACGCCTCTTCAGGTATGATTTTTGTTTAGTTTTTGTATCTTTTGGCTATAACTTATTCAGCAGTTTTCAATTTCTCGATATAAATATATAAATTTGAACGTCTCCCAGCATCGTCTTTGATGAAGCATCTACCCTTCAACAAAGACGAAGCAAAAGTTTTTGAGAAAAGAAATACTTTATTTATTTTGAAAAGTGGGATAGACGCTGTGGAATAATAGTATGTGAAACAGCTGAAAGAGAGGATATATCATTGATGCTTTGTTATGTGAAAATGTTGAGGAAGAATAATCTGCCCAAGAATTTTACAACTTCTATGATGCTGGGGCTTTATTTCTGATAATAAAAGATTTTCCCTCCCAGGTTTGAAACCCCTTTGATTTGAAATAATAAAGCAGTGTGAAATGTTTATGAATTGAAAGTAGCTTCTCTGCAGAGAGTTTGGTTACTGGCCATTTTTTGGGGATGAGGGGATGATGGAATGCAATCTGACTCTTACATCTGCAGAAAATTCCTCATCTGTACCCTTTCCCTTCATCATTATCGTTGCCGTTGTTTGCAAGATCATAACTAGAGTTTATAGGCTGTATTTAAGCATGTAAGTAAAGAAGTAGGTAGAGAAGAGGAAGCTGCCATGGTTTCTCTCACCAAAATGGTTACCTTTGTCAGTTTGAACTATAAGTGATGCAGTCATTTAATAAGGACAATATTTATGCACAGTGGAAGACGATAGTGGGATATTATTTATGAGTATTGGTGATATAGGTGATGTGGGGATTGTGGTTATCCTAAGTTGTAAGCATCGTAGCAATTTGTTGCATCGTTGAGTTTCTATTCCCGTCGTGTAGTGATCATTGCTGTGCGCCTTCATGTAAATGAAACTGATTGCTCGTTTTATAATTTGCGGGTACTGCCGTGCTCGTCTTGTGATCTTCGACGCTTCAATAAGTTTTGAGGGGTAACCGCATCATACACGGTACACGCTGGTTATTGAGATGCAAAACGTAGTTACTCCATGAAGTGAATGAGGTCATCCGTCCACCCCCTCCCCTCCCTTCCTTCTTGGCCCCGAATATAGGTTTGGTTTTTCGCTCAGTTAGCAAAGTTCACTATGGCCTATTCTGCAGAATTTTTTATTTTTTGTTTCTATGAGGGATGAGGACATAAGCATTGCCCAAGGGAAACATGACCGTAGATACCGCGCATTTAAGTGCCACTTTCATGGACGATTTTTCTTCGATGTCTGTGCAGAGATGGGGACCCCTCGTTTTTTATTAAGGTCACACAAACTTGACAAATGCTGTTGCGATTGCCTAGCTTCTCTGGGAAAGAGGCCAAATTATGCAAGGGCTCTTTGCGGGGAGAAGTCTGCGAGATCCCACAGATGAGTCATTGTTCCCACGGGTGATTTTGCATTCGCAGGCCGTTAGATGAATTATTGCTGTCGCGGAATGGAATGGTTTTGCCCAGCGCTCTTTCCATGGGAAAGGTCGTATGAGGCACCCTTTACCCAGATCAGGTACCCAGTATTGCCACTCACTCTGCAGTTCTTATCGAGTGCATTTTTTTGCAGTGGTTGGTGGTGCAGTCGAGTTGTACTATGAGTATACTTCTATGCACTGCAAATCTCATCATATCGCCCCCGGTGAGATATCCCCATATATTTCCTCTTCTTAATGCTCTTTTTTGCTTTATTCATTTCTTCTTATTCTTCGTCTATTTTAATTACACTGTGGTGAAGGATTGTTATGTGTGCAGACACGATCAGTTAACTAAATCGGAATGAACTTTTTCTAAATCGAAGTGAAAAACTTTTAGTAACTTTATTCCACGACAATATTTGTCATTAAAAGTGCCTTCGCAGACATATAAAACATTCATGAAGGATATTTCATGCCTTCCTTCAAGAAAGCAAAGAATTGTTTCATCACTGATTTTTGGTACTATAAAGTTTCGAATAAATAGCCCTGTGTCTATAGACTCACCGAAGTTTCAGTGGAGAAATGTTGAAGAGGGTATTGTTTTTTAGTGATTTGGGTAGGACACAAACATCGAACAACACTATTGAGAGGATATTGTCATTATAGGAAGGGATTGTGGTCTTTTTTTAGAGCGTCGTTTAAATAGAAACTTTAATAGAAACTCCCGTAGAATGAAGAGATATATGCGCTTACAGTCTAATGGATCGGAAATTGAAGCTCTATAAGAATAAAATGTTTGCCGAATGCCTAGTAATAGTTTCGTAGACTTTTCAAGTGCTCAAGCTATAAGAAAGGACATGCTAGTCTGTAGGTAGTGCTACAAACCCATTGTTTTGAAGAGGGCAAAATGTTAGCTAACAGAGATTTTAATTGTGAAGGATCTGCTCATCCTCTATTATCTGGTAAAACACGAGACACCTGTGATCCCCATCTATCCACTCTAATTGACTTCCCGTTTCGGAAGAGGGCAAAAACAATCGCGTTTTAGGGAAACATATACATATGAGAGAGGTCACAGGTGAGCTAGGGCTGCTCATTATTGGCTTTAGTGGTTCTGTCTTTGTTGTTTTTTCGTTCGAAGAAACCATGTCGGGTGGTACTTGGCTCTTTGTCATAAAAATTTAGAAAAAAGGTGCCTAATGCTTCAATAAAGGATGTTGGGCCTTCTAGGGATTTAATATTAGGGATATGTTTTTGAGGTGAGTGAACCAATGAATCGAATGTCGTTGATGTGATAATGAAGCGGTGAGAAGGAAATATAGGGGAAAGGGGAGGGAGGTTGGCGATGAAAGTGAGGATGCAGAGGTCTATTGCACCTAGGGGGAAATGTTCTAGTCCATAAAAATGAGAGATAAGAATGATAGAAGGGAAAAATATAGGTAATGTCTTGAATGCTTTAGATTGTCTTTACTGTTATTATTTGTCATTTCGTTTTGCGATTAACTATTTGTGAGAAGTAAAATTTTCTTTACTATATTATTTTAAATTTACAAATAAATACCCTGTCTCCTCTCTAAGCACCAAATTTGATAAGTGGAAAGATAGAGATTATTATCTATGTACAGACGTGAATAAGACTATGGGGCTAATGCAACGATCACAAATAACTTCCTATATCATAACGTACAATTTACTGTTATAATGTTTACCGCATAACCTCGTTCCGGCCTATATAACCTTGGTGCTTTGAATGGATTTAAATAATTTCCCCACTCCATCGAGAACTTAGCTAAGAGGGAGACCATTCGTGAAGGACGGGGACTTTTGCAAAGTTACGCAGGCTATATTTGAGTTAACAATTAATTTTTTTTCAATAGCAGTTGTTTCAGTGCAAACTGAAATCAGTTGGCGAAGATAGGAGAGAGCTGAGAGATTTCATTGTGATGGATGAGGGGGAAAGCAATAAATTTGGAGCCTGGTTGAGGTTTAATATTTAGAACCAGACGGCTTCCCGATATTAAACAAACGTACGCCACCAAGCAAAACGCTAAGCAACGAGTCATCGCCGTTGCTGTCCTCTCTATTTTTCTTTCGCTTTTCGTTCTTAGTCGGCTTTGTACTGAGGTTAATGTTCACGTTAATGGTTTCATCCTTTCCGTCCATTTTGCTTTTCGCTTTTTATTTCTCGCCATGTTTTTTGGAATCTGGTGATGGATCGCGTTTGTTGCTTTTTCTCTTTTTTTTCTTTTTATCGTCTTCTGAATCCGGAGATTGCAAAGATATGGTCGAACCACTGGAATCCTTCCTTTTACTGTCGCGTTTTTTACCTTTCTTTTTATCGGCCCCGGAATCGGACGATGAATCACTCGAATCCTTCTTTTTCTTGTCCTTCTTTTTATCCTTCTCTCTATCTGCTTCGGAATCTGATGACGAATCACTCGAATCCTTCCTTTTACCACCGTGTTTCTTATCCTTCTTATCCTTCTCCTTGTATGCACCTGAATCGGATGATGAACTGCTCGAGTCTTTCTTTTTATCCTTACCTTTCTTGCTTTTCTTCTTTTCTTCCTCAGAATCCGAAGAATCTGAAGACGATGATGACGAGCTACTCGAGTGTCCTTTCTTACGTCCTTCTACACCTTCTGACACCATCAAGAAAGATCACTTGGTTTCTGAAAATAAAAAATAAAAAATAAAAAACTTATTAGAATATTCGTCGGGAAAATTTCATAGCTTCTTTTTTCATTCGCGTCACTTTTCATTAGTATTTCTATTGGGGTGTATATATGAGAGAAACGAGGCGGTTTGAATATCACATATTTCCATTGGAATTAAGTTGTAGAAAAGGGTTTCAAATTTTTATTTATCTATTTTAGTTTCTCGAAATAGGAAAACATACAAAAAAAAAAAAAGAGTAAAGAATATGAGCAAGAAAAAGTGAAATATTTAAAGTGCTAAAACTTAGATGAATAAACATTTGATAGATAAGAGAAGAAAAAAAAAAAAATAGAATGAAACGAATCAGCTGCTAGCTCATATAATACGAAGCCGGAAATGTGCAGATCATTGTTTTTACTCCTTTTTTTGGGGGGAAAGGGGGGTGGGGGGGGGGGGGGGGAAGCTCAAATTTTTACACACATTGGCTACAGGAACCGGCAAGTTGCCGGATAAATCTTTGCGAAGAACAATATGGATGAAACGTTCTTGCACATTCTCTAACATTCTAGTATCAAGAACGAAATAGAAGTACAGTATAGAAGTACAGTATTTCAAGATCACTCGATGTGAGGCGTTGAAGATTTTGATGTACGGTAATAGTATTAAGTGTGCTTATAATGAGAGTAAAGTCTCTAATTTTAGATGACTTTTCAATAACAGTTAAACTTTGCAATCATCGGTGAATTTCCACGTCGATTAAAACAGCAAACTCACGAACAACATCTCTAGTAGAAAGAATCTCACCTCCTAGCCTCAGAAAATCTAATCAAAACCTCTTAGCAAAAAAAAAAACATTCATATTGACACAAATTATATGACGAATACTCAAAGTTCTTCAATGGAATATGGAGCTAATGGACAGAATAGTGCAATAGTCGATAAAATCTGATGCATAAACCAGGTTGTTTCCGGTGGAATTTTTGGAAGTTCTCAATGAGATCACTCTCTATTCATTTGTGAAAGTTTTATTCTTCCATTTATGACCGAAATTTTGATCGGAAGCATCAATAATTAATCCCCCACATTTGAAAGTTTTTTTTTTCTCAAATTTCAAAGCTATTTCCTACTATCCTGATCTTCCTCTTTCGTATCTCTTTCGCACCTCCCCCCCCCCTTCCC
>QEWY01001877.1:226313-357463 GCA_006503575.1 Baylisascaris schroederi
GGGGTGGACCTGTTTGATGTGTCGTATTTTTATGTTGATCATTTTCCAGCGAAAGCATTTTTTGAGATTTACGTCGTCGCCTTTTCTTCTAATCAGGGAACTGTTGTTTTGTGATTTTTTTTCTCCGAGTTAATATTTATTTCACTTATTTTGTCTGCCGCGTGTATTTTTCTCACCTTGAAGGGTAAATTATTTAGTTTATTTGTTATTTAAAAAATATACGTATTGTCATATTTATAGGAAGAGAGTGATTCGAAGGCTGCTGTGCCGTCATCTTCCGGTAGTGGATGGACACCAGTGTTCGTATCATTGGGAGATTTGGATCGGCCTTCAACCAGTGCACTCCACCGCACTTCAGAGCGAATTGTTGGAAGTGACAACCTGCCTATTATAGGTTGGTACCGTTAGCCTCTTCTCACCTCAGGTGTGGGTTTGAATCTCAAGTTGGGGTGCTAGTTTTTTGGTTCTTATCGCTATTTCTTGAGACATGTTCAGTGATACGAGCATTCGACTACAACAACTAGTGGATGATATTTCTTTATTGAAGTGATGGCATCATTCAGATGTTATTAGAGATCTTTACTATGTTGTCTTGCTGGGCAATCTGCTATGTTAAGCTTGTGGGTAGTACCAAACTTTACTGTTTTTCGGGCATGTGTTGGTTATGTTGTCTTGCTGGGCAACCTGGTATGTGAAGCTTTTGGGCGAAGCCAGTTTTATTATCTTTGGGTATATTTTAATGTTTGTTTCTTTTTTCATTTTTTCTGTGAAGCAATGTTGCTCTAGAAACATCTTCATTATGATGTGCTATTCACAGACAACATCGGCGGTTGTACTCCATATTATTGTGATACCCTTTTGAGGTAATGGCTCAGATGGTATGGATTTGAAAGGGGAAATAACGAAATTTCTGGAAGAACTCATCGATAAGCATCCTGAAACGCTAGACGCTATAGAGAGTGTGCGTATGAATCGATTGGGACGGACGTCGAATGCTGGTCTTGCGACCGGAACCTCGTCTATGCAGAGAACTTCAAGTTCATTACAGCCGAGGTAAATTTTTTTCTCTTTTTTTGTTAGCATTTACCATGGGCTACCCATGTATATCCTTTACAAGTTTCTTTTTATTAAGAAGTTTTCATCATTGGATTATAAAGTTTCTACTGTCATTTTTTGTAAGTATTCATGCCATTTTACTGCTATTCTGAACTAGGCAATTGTTTTTGGCTATTAACACTTTTGGCTAGTAAAAAAGCAAAATATTTTGAGTAGGTGGTCATTTAGTGAGTTGATGGCTGTTGATGGTTCTTGATTAATTAGTTTTTAAAATGGGTTTTTCCCCATAGACATATTCGCCACTATCTTGATCTGCATCGAGTAGTTTAGGTTGGGTGAGTGAATTGGTTTATGAGCAAGTTTCGATCCACTTCTTTTGATTTGAAACTTCAATAAGTTGGCTAAATTTCGTACCCGGAAGTACATTTAGAATATCATTTGCTATTGCGAATTCAAAATAAAAACTTATGAAGACAGCCGTTGTGTATAGAAACATGAAATGAAGCCGCAACGTTGTTAGATTAAGTTGTTTCAACCCATAATCATATGTAAAAATTGTTGAAATTTGAGGCTGGCAGAGCGAAGTTCAACGACAGTGGCTGCACTATCGGATCTTGCACTACGGGATGGTACACATGTTGCCGTTGATCATGAAGACACATCTCAAGGGGCAGTACATTCATTTCAGGTTGTGCATTGTTGTGATATAGGAAAATAAGATATGATTAACGTGAGGTTTGGCAAGATTCGGCCAATTTTTATGAGGTGATTTGTCGTTGACGACGTTGATTGAAAGCTTATGAATCGCCTTAATTTTATCCATTTAGTTATCGGGTTATCGAAATATTCAATCGCACCTCTTTTATTCTCTTCTTTCCGCCACCTCCTCCCCTCTCCGTCCCGTTGTTTTGGCAGTTTACATGAGGTGATGGTTGGTATATTTTTCGTGCGGTGATGTATTTTTTGTAAGAAAAGGAGAGCTGTGGTTGTTGTATTTCAGGATGAAGATGGCAATTGGTGGACATACGCATTTGATTCCCAAGGTGTGGGAACAGCACATGCACTTGGAAGTAGTCGTGCATTGCTTGAGATGATTCAACACAATAACGCAACACATCCACATACTGTTTGTTCTATTTCTTTATTTGTCGTTTGATTATGAAACGTTTAGGGTTTTATGTGCGGGAGGTGGGGGAAGGGGCGGAAGGGGGAGAGGTTAGCCAGATGAAATCTCTCTAGAAATATGAAAATATGTAAGGAGTTTCGGTTTTAAATATATCGCAACGATAGTATCGCTTGACTGGGTATAATTCTGATCTATTGTAAATTGTATTTGATGAATTTCACGCCTATGCGGTAAATTGCCTGTATTTAAAATTAGGCCTTAAATTAGCATGAATTACCGCCTTGCCAATCGTTTTCCATAACTGAAGTATGCCCTAACATGCGTAGAGTTCATATTATGGCGTCGGCAGAGCTACTAGGAGCGGTGTCGAACCAGATGCTGTTAATACGGTATTTAGGTAGACTATGGTTTATTCTTGGATTGTCCATGTCAGAGTGGAGCAGTGATCCAAAACTCCTAGGATGACTTTCACGTTTCAGTATGTTGAACACCACTGCATCCAATAAGGCCAAGTTTCAGAAGTGTGAATGTTATTGCAGAAGCTATCAGCGTTGCCGGAGAATGTATCTGGTTCATCGGAAGATTCAGATGTCGAGCGCGGTGGTGGTGGCCGCGATACTCGAGCATGTGCACCGTCGCGATTACCAGGTGGGGAACGTCGTCTGAGAGCGCTTTCGTCATCGTCAACTGAGAGTGGCACTTACATCGCCGATATGCCATCAGCCATTTTCCACGCTTCAAGCTCTGCACTCGTTTCACGTCATCTCGATCGAGACAGGTATGCTCATTCCATATGTTGCTCCAGCGATTGCTATGCATGTTCATCGAGGAGGCAGTTGATTTTCCTGTGCTTTAATTTGTTATGTGAGGTGCAAAAGGAAGAATCAAGAAGGTGAATGTTCCGCTATGGCAAAACAACTGATGTGGAGTGGAATAGGCGGAGAAGACATGAGGTAGCAAGGAAGATGAGCGTGGCAGATGTAGTAGGTAATGTTTGCTGC
Organism: Baylisascaris schroederi; assembly: GCA_006503575.1. Taxonomy (NCBI): domain Eukaryota; kingdom Metazoa; phylum Nematoda; class Chromadorea; order Rhabditida; family Ascarididae; genus Baylisascaris; species Baylisascaris schroederi. Next base: position 229,497 of record QEWY01001877.1, read on the forward strand.
TCGATTAATTTTTAATGCTAGGTTTTTCATCGCAATTTTTCTGTGCTATGGACTGCAGCTATTAAAAGTAGGGTGTCGCCAAGTGTTGTTATGTAAGGTGAGTACGAGAGTCCTGAGAAGCTGCGAAAACGTGGGATGGAAATTGAAAGATGGAGGAAAATAAAAATAATGCATTGGTGTGCCGGAAAATCTGATTGCTGCCCGATTCACTTCCGGGCTTTGATTTTAATCTGGAGCCGGAGCTATTCAATTTTCGTTGGTTATTTGTTATCGTGGGTCAAATCCGATCGTAATTGTGACCCGTCTGGGACTGTGGTCCTTTACGGAACCAAATCTTCCTCAGATTCTTTTGCAAAATGTTTACCTGTTCGATTCGTTTCTTTGCACAGTTATTTCTTTTTCGCCGAGAAATACAATACACAGTCTCATCTGAATCTTCATTACTAATTTCCACTTGTTGTAATTTTTCTTTTCTTTGATTCTCGATGCCATTCGATAATTGCGTTCATAGATTTGGTTGAACATATTATTTGTTAGATTTGTTTACTGTTTGGGTTGATACAATACAAGTTTTTCTTTCTTTATTGTTTGTTGTTTATACTTAAATAATATGCATGCTGAATGTTTGACGTTCATTAGGACTATTGTATTGCTTATTTTTAGACAGATGGTTTCATTCGTGAATGTAGCAGCACGTCTTCGAGGTGCAGCACGTCGTCGGTCGAGAAGCTCGGCGATGCGATCCGAACAGTTTTTGGAGGAGCAGTCAGCAGGTTGATTTGAAATTAAATCTTCTTTGATAGAAAGGTGGGGTACACGTTTTCTGAGGGAGAACGATGGAGTGGGTAAGCTAATTTCGCTGGAATTCTTTCAATTGATGGATGTTTTGAAAGTTTTACCCAATGGAAATTCTTTTCTCAGTAAATATCATTTCTTTTTTAGAAGGTTTGGGAGGTTTGGAGCCAATGCGAATGCTACGTGGTGAGCGTCAACCACGAGGATCGACTGCATCTCGAGCTGCACGTACTAGTACGAGAGGAGATTCGACCTCATCCTCGCTACATCGGATTCCATTCTTCTCGGATATCGCCTCGATGGGGATGAGCAGCACTTCGGAGCCACGTCGCTCGAGTGTTATTCAGAAGAGTTACTATTATCGCTTGAAGGTGTTCCCATCGAAAAAAGATGGCAAAGGGATCAAACTTCAGGTTAATTGATATAATTTGAGATGTTTTGGATAATTAAGTGACATATTTTATTTTATAACTTGATAGAAGTTGGCGATATCTTACACTGTTGTTGGGTTGATTAAGTAAAGCAGATACCGCATGCTTGATCAGTTAAAATGTTTATTTCATTCATTTGTTTGTTGAAGTTCCTTTTTTCGTTGCTGAAGTTTTGTTCTATGAAAGGAATGTGAACACTTCGCACATTATTTCAAATTTGCTATTTTTATTTCAATCTCATAGGGTTAAAATTTCTCCCTAGATGGAACCGAAACCGATGTAGAAGATTTTCATTGAATGGCCAAAAATGTCGACAGCTTTTGCGAATGGCATCGATGTTTTTCTAATGCCATTTAGGCGGCATTTCATACGCATGGGAAAGCGGTTATTTTCTATTACTTTCTGGCCAGAGGATGGCGGATGTGCTGCTTTTCTTACTAAGAGAGTTTATTCGAGAGGGAGAGGATTTAGTTTGTGGTTACACTTTTGGTATTATCGAAGAGGGAAACTTCGTCGGAATTTCTCAGACTTGGTTATCTAGCAGGCTTTTGCTGCGTCCACGTATTTGATGCATTGGAGATTTATATAAGCCATTCATAGATTCAGGCTTTGGTGAATCTGTTGGCAAAATTTCGATCTGTATAAGCATTTTAATGGATTTTATTTATGGATCTATAAACTTATGGGCTTAATAAGCCAAGATGTTTGTTCGATATGCAAGCATATAATAATCTAATATCATCGACGGGTTGCAGATGGATCGTCTATCGGTAGCGGCACTTTTCGACCGCAATAATTCATTGTTCTCATCGCTTTTCGATGTGTTTCTGGCAGCTGCGGTCGCTTGTCTAGCTGGAATGCTTCTATCACGCTCGCTTTTCTGCGATATATCGCTTGTACTGTTCTCCATAGTTGTTGCCGGAACACATGTATGTTCTAAACGATTTTATAAAAATAAAGGTGGGGGGGGGGAGTCGGGGTTTATGGATACGCTGAATATGAGTGGCGATTAGCGACTTTATTTTCTGCAGGACATACAGTCTCCACTTAGCATTTATAACGAGCTAAGTTCGCATTAAGCGAAGGAGAGATGAGAAGAAAGGGATCAAGAATCTTGGCCCCAAACCGATGAACAGCAAATTTCGAAGACAGTTCACTTGGTTTTTGTTTGAACTTCTTCCCTCAAAAGGTGCCTTTCTTCAAAAGTTTTGAAGGCGAGTTTTCGATGGAACTCTACTTTTCATGCGTTGAGCCAGCCTACTCATCCACCACTTTGGTTTTAACCTTTCACTTCATATTCAGCATATCATAGAGCCATCCAAACAACTTCTGAAAATTTAATACTCGACATTCTGAGACCATAGGGATAACGTTCCTAAAGCGCGGGAAGTGATCGCCATCAAGAAATAAAGTCAGTACTTCTACTCAACATGTCTGAAGATTCACATAAGCTTTGGTGAGTGTCTGATATCTGAAGTGAGGGTCTTTAGGTGAGACTTACAGTGATTCCACAAGCCTCTATAGGGAAATAATGGCACCAGTAAAACTGTCAGCCATCTCTTCTGAGATAAGATTTGTAGCAGCATCCTAATCATCTCTTCTGACGTTTTGCTAAACCTTCAAAGTATTCAGTCTCCACATTACTGTGTTAACTTCTTATAGGTCAAGTTCGGGTCACATTTTCTTCATTTTCTTTCATTGTTCAAACATATCTACTATCATTATTCACAAATACTCCGTCGAATTTTCAATCAGCAAATCTCTGAAGCAATGAGAATTGAAAGAAACGGAATAGAACTTCGACTTTATGTATAGTAGTTGAATTATTAAAGCATTCATCAACAAATATTTCCATACCCACATTGATAAGGCGATAAATTTTTAGTTTTCATTGCTAAAAAGTGTACAACCGGATGCAGCTTCACCAATTCATGGATTTAATTGGTTGGTGGCATATTCTCGACCGGCATTCTTTTGTTTGCTTGGAGTGGCACTACTTTTGATCGATGGCGATTGGTGGGATCATCACGCTGCTGAGACGGTGATCGGATGGGAGTGGAACCCTTATAGAATCGGCACGGTACCGAATGCATCGATTATTGCTGCTATTCGAGATCTCATATCGACTTTAATACTTCTATTGCCGATCGCCTTCACTCTCGGTTTGTTGCCACAGGTAAGGTTTTCCTTTCTTTTTCTTTTTTTTCGTTTCGTAGTTGTTTTATTGCTTATCCATCAGTTCACAATTGACGTTTTCAGTCACTCTGACTATGGAGTTCTTATTTTGTTCTTGAACAGATCGATGTGAGTGTAGAACGGTATTGGAAGTTTGCATAGCCGATTGGGATTATAGCCTTCCTCGTGCCCAGATGGATGTTTTTCTGGAACATAGATCGGAAAGATTCCGGTCTAATGGAATCTCTGAAGACGTCTGCATGGCGGACTATATGTGCCCGATTTTCTGAGGGGATACATATTTTGGATGTTAGATCTCAATGTCTGATTAGTTGCCAGTGGAGACGTGAGAGCTGCGAAATGACGCGATTTGCATTCAGTGATCCGACGAAATTTTCCTTTCATACTTTCTGTATTCAGCAAAAATTTGGTTGGATGCGTCAGTGAAAAAATTGACCTCAGTGAACTATCGCATTCTTATTTTCCATCGTCGGTTGATTTCTGATTTTAAAGATATTGTTAATCCATCGTCGGTTGATTTTTAAAGATATTCTCCTCTCTCTGCTTGTTTCGACAACCCTTTGAAAGCGCTAGCTGTAATTAAGTTTGTTTAAGGTGAACACATTACTGCTGCATGTTTTGGAGCAGCTCGAAATGCATGCATTCGGGGGGACAGCGTGCTTCTCGCTTTTCTCGGCTTTCTTACAACTTTTGAAAAGCCTTCTTGCTCTCGCAATTTTATGTGTTCTCGTTCATTTCGCTCATAGAGAGGATTCATCCTCAACGCAGAATGCTGTCTTCTCGACATTCGCTGCTGTTTCAGTTTCGCTGTCATATTTATTGTCAAGGTAATAAATTATTTCAATATTGATCTGTAATTAGCGGTTTTTTTTGGCGATCAAAACCGGTAATCGTCTGTTTGATCGACATTTAAACGACTGTTACGATACCGCAGATCGTTTAGTGCCCGCAAATACTCCATTTTTTTCAAACTTTCACCTCGCTTTATATTCAATCCAGAATTTTCGTTTCCGGTCTTCTCTTTCGGGATATGTAGCGGACGTTTTCACGAGTAACTTTTGACGTCCCAACATTCTGATTTTCACGTCAATGTTTTCTCAGTCGACCGATAAATGAGTTGCTTTGCCATTGCGCAAAATTATTATTTAATATACGTTTGTTGCTTCTTTTTGTCAGGGTACTGTCACCGTTTTTTAAACCACACAAGTATTTCACACCACATTCATTTTTAATTGATAAGAAATGGATTCGTTTAGAGGATCGAGTAACCCCGCGATGATGGCGCTCACCTTGAAATCGTTTGGATTGTGTTCAAGCTGTGACTCTCATGAAGAGGTAGGGAGATTTTATTTCGTGTAAATTCATTCTATTCATCTTTAGCATCGTCTGCTAATTGAATGAAGCAATTTGAAATGAATTGGGTGGTTTCAAATTCGGTTATTCCGATTGAAATGAAAAAATTTTAGCGTTGATTTCAACCTTTACTCAGCTAGCACTCAATTAGGGTACTTGGAAAATTTGATATAGAAATGAATGGATTTTCGAGTTGATGGGATTTGGTGACTCAAAGAACTCTTTGTGTCTATTCCTATGGTGATTATATGTATTTATTTGCCGAAGCATTTCTTTGTGGCATTTTCACCGCAGTTAAAATTAAGCAGCAAAATACTTACCTGCTGTATTTTTTGTGCAACATTTTTAGCTTACGGTGCTATTAATGTCCTCCTTATAACTGTTTAGAGGTATCTGTATCATTGTAACTAAAGTTGTTAGGGCGAAATGCGATTCAAGGTTTGAGCATCTACTCAACCTTCAATCTTCAAACGTTCACCTGTTTTCACTAAAAGGAGTGATGGTTGCTTCAAGGTATCGGAGGTTGGAGAAGAAAAAAATGAAGAAGGTGCACCGCCAATGAGAGACACTTTGCCAGAGGAATTGAGTCGAGTGGTTTCAAATCGATTACGCCATGATATACTTGTTTCTATATTCATTGCACTCATTTTCTTTGCATTGCATTGCACTTCGATGTTCACTGCCGCACAACCATATCTTCAAGTAAGTCCTTTATTTATTAGAGTTAAATTTGCCAAGAAATTTTCGCAGCTTATGTGAGCTTGCTAGAAGGCTTGACTATTCAGTCCCTTTAATAGCTGCGAAGAGTTTATAGCTAATAGAAGGTCAATCTCGTATGCAGGAAGAACTCCGTAGGCAGTCTGAGGGCACAGCCGATAGAGGGTTTGGTTTGTACTGTACCACGGATCACCTTCAAGGATGACAGTTTTGTTGGTGTTGTTGTGGATTTTTTGTCACATTGAAATAATCTCACTGATGAAGAGATTCTCTTTTCTCGTTATCGTTGTTAATCGATGTGACGCTATGCTTGAAAGCGAATGTAGGTAAACTTTGGTACTATCGTTGCGTAGACTGCTAATTACTGAAAGACTACTGTCTCGTTGTTTGTTGCTGATGGTAATTACGCTTTTGGAATAAACAAAAGGGAGGTGACCAACGGTCAGAACTGAGCTGCTTAGTCCAGAGTTCAAAATCTGCCGTTTGTTGGTACCTGATTTCAAAATAACGCGGCTTTAATAAATAAATACATCGGTTACCCCGCTTTGGATGGCAGCTTTGGTGGAAATGAAAGTTGATTGAAAAAAAGCAACAAAAAAAGGAAGTCTCGTTCCGTTTACCATCGTTTTTTTCATTTCATAGCTGAAATACTGCACAGTGCAATTAATTTATTGGTTTTGTTATTTAATTCTTTCAGATGATACTCTGCGGTTTATGCATATTGTTTGGTGTTTTGAATCATTATTTATATATGGAATTGCGGACTGCAACACCTTGGCGTCTTGTTGCACGACCTATTCTTCGTGCGCACGAGTTCGCGCAGTTCGAATCGGCGGTTGCTGCGAAGCTTATGTATTTCGAAGTTATACACTTTTATATGCTTTTCATCGAGAAGAACGTTGTAAGTTACCTTCTCTTGATTGAGCGCCGCTTTTTTTTTTATTGGAATACTGGATTATGTAAAGATTTCTAAAAAGGTTTTTCTATGTAAATTAAAGGATAAGAAACTAAAGTAATAGTGTTGGTTCAGGAGCAGCGGATTTTAAAACGCTAAGCCTCGAATAGTCCGCTGTACTCTTCGGCTTCGGCCTCGCCTTGCAAGAAGCCCTGCGCTACTTTGGTCTTGTCATTCAGGAGCTTTCGAGGTTTGAGCTCTAACCCAAACGTAGATCGATGCGGTCGATAAATTTTTAGTACATATTGACAGAGGTTTTCTCAGAAATGGCAATGTTAACGGCAGCTCGAGCTGAATATATGCAAATGCATTGTTCGCATTCATCAGTTGGGTTGCCCTAATAGACAAGCTATAGTTCAGAATATGTTCCATTTATATTATTGGATGCATTTGCATAGCAATTGGCGTTTTATAGGTTGGGGTTTCCCTGAGGGACATATAGTGCATTTATTCTGATCTAACAACAGCGTATGCAATAAATGAAATGAATGCTCGTTGTTCTGCGGCCAATAAAAAGTTTCGAGACGATTCTATTTTCCTCACCTCAAACTCGAGCTGAAGGAAACCTTTGTCCTGACTTTGAAGTTTCAGTAATCGTTCTTGGACCATGAAATTTTCGAATAAACGTTGGAAAAAAGCGAATTTTTGGATTTTCAATGGCTTTGATATTTGGTGTTACCTTAAGTCTGGTTCAGGCTGATTGTTTTGAAGCTGAGGAAGGGGTGCTCGTATGTTGATAGGATTACGATTTCGATGTTGAAATAGGAACTCTTGAAGAGAAAAAAAGAAGGAAAGAGGGAGGGAGAGAGCAACGTTTGAAAAGGCTCCTATTTGCAGTTTTAAATGATAGCTTCATCAAGCCTTCATTTTGTAAGCATTTTAAGGTGATCTCAAAGATTGTTGACCTAAGAGCTTTCGAAAATATCCATAGCAAATCGATTTTTTTAAAGGAAATTGGTTATAGGTTATTCTCTCAGCGTAATATATAAGAATAACCAGAAATTGAAGTTCCTGTTCCTATGTTTCATTGTTTATTCTGTTTCATTTTTATGTAAATTTATTCAAGAAAAAAGTTTCGCTTCAGACGATTTATTATATTTTTTTCAGCTCTATCCATTGTTGGTGATCAGTACAACATCACAAAATAATTGGTTTCTTCATCCATATTTTATAGCGTTATTTTCACTTCGTATTCTACGATCAGGTTTTTCACAACCCCAATTGCTTTATATTCCACTCGCATTCTCGTTTCTTCTCGTTCACACCGATCTCAGTGCTTATGAGCGTATTGAAGGCTATTTCCCGCTGATCCTATATCTAGCAGCAATTCTTTGGCCAAAAGCACTTGAATTCGCTTTGAAGTTGAATTTCATTCTCGCCTATGTGGCTCCTTGGCAAATCAGGTATTTTTTTGCTGCTGTATTTGTTCTATAGTCATCGTTTCTTTGTGTTTTGATGCTTTATGTGTTCTTTTTTCCAACAGATTTCACTTCAGTGATGCCATTACATACTTTCTGAAATTGTATATCCCTCAGTTGTATGTTGTATAGGTCGCTTAGTCGTCGTTGTCGAGGATGGGCGTTAAAGCATTCATCGAAGAGTGACTAACTTGCCTTCAAATAGAGCTAACCAACGATGAAATTTGTGGCTAGCCACGTGTTTCACGATACGATTTGCATTGTTTCGATGCCTCGCAATCCAGTTTTATGAGGATACGAAGTATATCTAAGCAATCTGCTAAGCACTCCTTGAGCTCCGTACCCTTGCCGTACCTCTGTATATGAAGGCGAAAGTGAGGAAATGGGTTTTAGTATATAGTATAAGCCGTATGAATTGATTACAAAGGATTGCTTATATATTAATATAAGCGCTATTAATTGGATTATTTTGATACATTGTGATTGTAGTTGGGGATCGGCATTCCATGCTTTCGCCCAACCGTTCAGCGTTCCTCATACGGCTCTTGTTTGTGTACAAACGTTCATATCATCGATTGTATCGGCACCGTTGAACCCTTTTCTTGGTGAGCTGATATTCGTTTTTAATATTTAGTCTTCTTAAATGCAATGTAGTTGGATTTTCGATTCGGAGCTGTCGACTGATGGAATAGAGCTATAGGCCTAAGCTCTTAACTTGCTATCGTGATGCGTGAAAATTTGTACTTTTTTGAATTGGAGGAGGGAATGCTTGTAATGTGGAAGAGTGGTTAAATGCACGGCTTACAAATAGGCATACGCAGTACTTTTTGGGCAGAGTTGAATGTTGATGTCGTTTGATTATTGCAGAGATTGAAGTAGAATAAATCATTGGAAGGTAGACAAAAACGATGAATGCTCATCGCAGCTCTACGTTGAAATTTATTTGCTTGTTTAGCAATTGAATTTTCTGGAATTTTCTCAATAATGATTAAGCAATGAGCAACTTTGATTTTGGTATCCTTGAATCCTTCAAACTTCGGACTTTCCAGCGGAAGTGGAAGAGGATCAAGCGGTATCGAAACACATCCTAGCACCTGGTGCCTCTCATACATATTTGGTGATGAGCGATCGCATATTCTTTGATCTACTGATATTGATCTATTTTAGGCTCATCGTTCTTTCTAACGTCATATGTTCGCCCGGTGAAATTTTGGGAGAAAGATTACAATACTCGTCGAGTAGATCATTCGAATACACGACTTATATCACAAATCGATCGTGGACCAATGATGGATGATAGCAATTTAAATGCAGTTTTCTATGAGCATTTAACTCGATCGTTACAATCGTCACTTGCCGGTGATCTGCTGTTGGGACGGTGGTCAACTTCTGTGCAACCAGGCGATTGTTTCATCCTGGCCAGGTATTTCTTGATAAGGATTTTAGCTGGATGAGGTGGGGGATTAGACCTGGTGATATGCAATTGCTTTTTTTACTTTTATCGGCCTCACACTCATTTTATTGCTGGTCATATAATTAACCGGCACTTATTCATATCGCCAGTTGCTTCTTTTGATTCAAACTATCCAGTTCTTTCAAAGTTTTTGAGAAGGAGTGATTTAATAATTTGACGTCTTGGTAATTTTATTTTTGTTACCTTCGTTGTAGTGGGTCTGGCGAGGTATTCTGTTTTGAATAACAAAGTATCTTTAAAGTCACCTGTGGTACGAAGCTAGGACATAGCCAGGTAAGATTAGCGGAAGCCTTTTAGAATTGGAACCTCATACTAGATATTCTTAGTGCTGTTTTCTTTGCGCAACCGTTTGCCTTTTCTTCCATCATCTCGTCGCCCTATCTGTTGTTAATTAACAACTCGTACAAACGGGAGTCACCAGTATCGTTTAGTTTGACTATAGAATAGGATAAACGTTAATTGAGAGGTTGTCGATGCTGAAGGAATCTGACAAATTCAATTCAGTGAATGTCGTTAAATTATGTTTTTTATATGGGTGGAGAGATGGTTACCTTGGAACAGTTCTTGTAGTATTAGTGTTTTGTTGTCGGTAATTTAGGTGCATCCTTCTGTCATGCATAACCCACGGTCCACAGATTTAAAGCCGATATCCTCGAGGGGCTTTTTCTGCTGTGATTTAACAAATGAGCCTGGTTCATTGAATTCGTAACCCCCTTCTCCTTCCTTTCCCTCCTTCCCACTCGTCTTCGAGTGGTAACCAAATGAAGTAGTATCTGCTGTTCTTTCTCTGCACCGATCTCTATATATATAAGGTGTGATATAAGGTGAGTTAGATTAACAGAAGAGGAAATTAGGATAAGGTGTTAGCTTTTGAAGGAGATAAAGTATGAGAAAATTTGTTTATTTCACCTGTAGAATTTTTTCTCGTTTTTATATTTGTTTAGTGGTTAGACTTCCAATAAATAAAATAAATATGAAATAAGAGAGTTGAATATTTTCAGCTTCTATTTAAATAGTCTTGTACATATCATAGAAGTTGGCAATGGATTTATCACTTTTCAATTGAGAGGACTAGAATTTCGTGGAACTTATTGCCATCAACGAGAGGTTTTTCTGATTGCTTCTTATGTTTACTTCTTTTTCGTTATTTGATACAGGTGGTGGATTGTCTAATTTCGAAAATGTTGGAGGTGGGGGCCTCTATTTAGGCTACCGGGGGCATTATTTTGTTAAATACGGTGTTTTGACTTGTACAACCAACGTAGTTCTTTTTAGTCACATATTTGTGGCCATTTAAATAAGGGCGATTAATTTAGTTTAGGAATTTTCGATATCGTTCCTACAATTTTAGGAAACGGAAAAAGTTGACATAGGATAGAAAGTTTTATTTCGTAAACACCGAAAATGGGAATTTCGAAGGGAAGTCGTGGCAAGTTCATGTGAAAGTGCACCCAATCGATTCAAGCAAAGTGCACCCAATTTTTAGGGGAAATATAAGAATATTCTGGCGGTTTGTATTTCTCGCATGTCGTTGAAAGATGTAACTGCAAGGTGGTCGAAAAAAAGGATTTGAATCGATGTGATTTGAACTCGATGCTATTGTCAGATGGAGTAATAGTGGCATTTCTTTGAAGGTCGAAGCAATAAGCGAAGATGTGGCTGAAGGTGTTGGCTGCTGTTGTTGTTCGCCAGGCTCACTACCCGGTATGTTATCGCTTAATACGGCTTGGGTTCTTCGTTGGCTAGCCTGGGAGGTGGTGACAGCAAAATATATCGTTGATGGATATTCGATCACTGATAACTCGGCTGTTAATCTACTTCAGGTGAGGAAACTTATCTAGACACAAACCTCTAACAGTAATGTTGTGGTAGTTGCAGACAAGACAAAGAGGTTTTCGGCACGCTTGCATAACTGCGAACGGAGTTGAGCTCCTGTCCCACATTGCCTACGCATCAATACCGTATTCTGCACTCTGCAGACAAATATTAACACATTAGGGAAACTTGAAAACTTGTAGTAGAAGCATGCAATTTTTTCGCATCACTCAACCGATAGTGTCAAGTAATGTCCCCATGCAAAATTTCAGCTCGAAGGGAAGTGCACTTGCTGTGTGGGCCATCGTTCTTTGCAATCTTTGATTAGCGCATCACAGATCACCCTTCCAGCAAGTGCACTCCTCCTCCTTCAATTAAGCTGAAATTTTGCATTATGAGTTGAATGATGGGAAAAGGTTGCCTCTTTCTACTACAAATTTTCAACTTTCCCTAATGTCTATTTAGTATTCGTTTGCAGTGTGCAGAGTACGGTAGTGATGCGTACGCAATGTGAGGCAGGGGCTCAGTTCCGTTCGCGGTTCGCAGCCGGTGTGTCATCGTTCTCTGCAAGAGTGATTTGCTGATTTGACTGAGATGATGAAGCTAATTTCTTCTTTGTTTCGGATTAATATTTGTCAAGGTAGAATTGTTAGTCAAGTTTTATTAAAGAAGGATTGCCAATAGAAATTCTGTTCATTTAGTTTAGACGTTAATTCAATAGAAATTCTGTTCATTTAGTTTAGACGTTAATTCATTTCTGATTTTTTTTCCAAAAGTTTAGCAGGAATTTTTATTTTCCACGTTCAGAAATTATGAGATGGAAAAATTCTTTGTGTGGGATTAAGTCTTTTAATAAAATACGAAACTAACGATGCCACCTTTCTAATATTTGATGTTTGGTAGTTGTTCTTAATATTTGTAGACCCGTGATAATTGAAGGTGATTGTTTTCCAACTTTTCTACTTTCCTATGGAGTGACAATTTATCGTCCATCTGATTGCAGGTAATGTTAATTTGAGATGTATCGAGAGAGAGGTAAAAGGGGGTTGTTCTAAAATGAAGGCAGTTGGCATGATGAAATGAGCTACCGGAACTCGTATCATATCAAATCCTCAAATGCGCTTTCCAGTTTTTTATAATTTTGTGCGTTTAAAAAAACTTTAGGCAGTTCAAGTTTTTGATGGCCATTTGTATCGTTCTTCTCACGATGCTAAAGTTATCAAAAGTTTTATGCATTATCTCATCGAAAGTTTCTTCAATAAGCGGTGTAACTCATCAGCGATTTTATGAATTAATTTTTTTTGTAGCCTGAGGGTACGTTCGTAGCATTGGTCAATAAAATAGTAGATATCGTCGCTTGAATAGCGAAGTAGAGTTCTATTGCGGGTTGTTTAGCTTCATTTTTCTTGATCGTTTTGGCGATTTGTTTGATTATGAATGTTTTTATTGTCTCGGGTTATAGGTTCATGAACTGCGTCGACTCTTGGTGACACTATATGTTAAGTGCATTATTTATTATGCACTTTCGTCATCGAAGTTGTCACAATGGCTTCGTACGCCAACCATTGTATGTTATTAAGTTGTTCTTTTTTCCTGATGGATGGGTATTGCTGAATTTGGGGATTTATTTCATTTTAACTTAGGTGGTCGCAAGTTTGAAGCATTTACATGAGGGAATGTTATTACTTCACGGTTAAGGTGCTCTACTAGTAAATTGCGATGGCGCTTCGTAAAGTTTCCTTTTGTGATAGGCAAGTCAGAGACATACAGCGGCGTTCTCATGGCAGAGAACTGATTTTAAATTTTAAGAAAACTGTGATAATTGATTGTCATATCTAAGGAGGGGGGTATTGAAGGCCCTGTGATAAACGTATTGCCTCGAAAAAGCAGTGTATAAGTAAGAGGAAAATGCTACCAAACCAGAGGAAATATTCGATGGGCGCGTTATTTTGTCAGTCCGTTTTGATATTCATATTCGCTTCCCACTTGCTTATGTAATTCCTTGTGTCCCTCCTTATGTAAGAAAAAAGATTTTTCAGTTGTCAACAATATCTGAATTTAAATCCTCACTAATTTCAATTCTGATCAGTGGGTTAACTTTTGACTGGGTTCTTTCGAGACGCATATTGACTGATCTTGAAGAAATTAAATATCTATTAAGTGAAGTTTTATGTCCACTAAACAGGTTTTTGATGTGGTAATAAATAGGCGGATACGGTAACATATAATTAGTTGCGGCAACATGAAGTTTTTGTACTTTGGGATGAGATTTTAGTATGGTAAAATAAGATTCGATGTATTGATAGGAGTTTATAAAATTTCATCATTCATTGGCAGAGGTTTCCTTAAAAGAAGTTTTTTGTGCTTGCTTGGTTGCGGTCGGTTATGGCGTACAAATCCTTTTCGCTTCATTATTCCAAACTTTATTGCGGATAGAGCTCTTGATTTCATGAAATGTCTTATCGCAAACTGCGGTCATTTTTGAGTTAATTGGGTATCTATCGACTCATTGGGTATTATTTAATTGGGTATCATTGGGTATTTATAGGTGACTGCACTTCATCCTATAGAATCGTCGTCTCGTTATGTCGACTTAGATCCAATGTTTGGAGCAGCAAACGATGAAGACTTCGATATCAATCTTATGGTTAGATTAAGTTTATCCTTCAACTTCGCGGAATTTTTATTGGACGGATTGGATTGTGATATTTTTGCACTACGATGAAGCGTTGATATAAGATGTGTGGAAAGGGCCTAAAATCGTCTATGCTGCTGCAAACAAATCGGAATATGGTCGACTAATTTGAACTAAGTTTGCTGTCCTGTCACCCCTTTCACGTTTCATAATTTGGTGATAGGCGGTGGAATGTTTTTGATTTTATTTTGCGTTTAATGATTCTATGTATTATGCATTCTTAACTATGATTTCTTAATTGTTTTATTCATCATAGAATTAGTGGTTTATAAGATGTAGGTACTTGGGAATGCGCTTATTAAGGTTCTTAAGAGTATGTAGATAAAGAATGCATACAATCAAAGATCGAGCAAAATAGCGTTTTGTGAATGTTGTTAAGAAAGAGTGCGAGGTGCATGACCTTGTCTGGCTTATAATTCAGAATTAAATTCACCAATAATCTTACTTTTAAACGGTTCGTTTGAGCGTTGATGTTGTTACCCTAGGACAGCCGACCGTGCGGGCACAGTCCCTACCGACTGCGAGGTAAAGCTAAAAAGTAAAATGGGATGATCAGAGCACGTTGTGCGGAGTGTGTCCATCACTTCCTCCATGTTCCTGTAGAAAACTTGAAAGAAGGCGACGGCTGAAGAGGCTTGTAACTATAGAAGAGGCTGAAGGAAGATTCTTAGGGAACCTAACTCGGAGCGTGTCTGATGCATACGCTGAGGTCTATGTGAAGACTTGTCAATTCGACAAAGAATTGCTAATGTCGAACGTTGTAACGATGGGAGCAAATACTGCATAGTTGAAACAAACTAGCCGCTTATATAGTTTTCGATTTTGCCTTTGCTTTTGGACAGTCATCACCCTGAGAGATCAAAGGACAATATGATATGTAATCTTGCGATCTGGCCTTAATTCAGTTGAGGCCTGGGCTTGGTCCTATCGTTGAACTGGCTATGCAGTGTGACAATCAGGCCGAGATTCAGTTTGGTCCTAGCACTGAACTGATTGAGGTCGTTAAAAATCGATCAGTTTGTTGTAGGGTGTTTCACGACACAATTTTACTGACTTATATGAAACATGGATTCAACATTGCATTCAACAACGAGCTGCTACCGACAATCCGTTGTAAGTAATTTCCTTTAAGAATTCTTTCTTATTTTCTTTTCCTTTTTTTTTTTTATTCCTTTTTTAGTCGTTTTCTTTGTTAGGCAACAGTGATTTCCTATGCCAAAATTTTGGTGGTTTAAAGAGGTAGTAATTAATTTTGTTATAAAAAGACATGGAATTTCGGTTAATCGATGAAAATATTTAAGTCATTTTACTTGCTAGTGGTGGTGATTGAACCATTGTTGACGTCCTGTTTATAAAAACTCAATCTTTAAAATTCTGACTTTGGAGACACTATTCATCTGAGGTTTAGTAATATTCGGCGTTCTATTATTCTTCACAAAATTTTTAGGGCAGATTTAAAGAGATTAGGGCATCCCTCTAAGGTGTCAAAGGTGATTACAACGTTGAATGGATGAATGGGTTATTTTATGGATTGTTATTTAAGCCGTGAAATCTTTGCTGATTGACTTATAGATGTTTTAGGCGAATAGATGTGCACGATGACCACTGTTCATAAAGGGTAATAGTGGAGATACTCCGTTGATTAATGATTAATGTAGCTTAGAATTCAATGGGATTTGGTATTCGTTCGTCTAGTACGAATATCAGTCAGAGGGGGGGGAGGGGGGGAGTATTTATGAGAAGATTCAAACGCCCAGACACTGTGCATCACTACTTTATTATCTGTCAGAGCTATTCATACAGTATTACAGTGTTACGGAGAGATATCGGCTTCTTTTTATTTCGACGGCAATATGCATACAAAATTTCAGAAGCGAAGAGGATGGTGGTATGACGCGAGTGACGGCGTTTTGTTTTGCTCTATCGGTGGTCGGGCGACGGGCGTTGGCTGCTGCAGCACACAACAGACATGCGAATGCAGCGGAGTCATTTCTTTATGGGCTCCACGCACTATTCAAAGGAGATTTCAGGTTGCCTTCGTTGAGTTTTTCTGGATAGAGTGAATTTCGGGTGAAAATATGGTTCAACTAAAGGCAGTTTGATTGGTGGGCCCCATTTCTGAAATGGAAAGTGAGGGGGGAGGGAGGGTAAAGATTAACAGGCTGCATTTTTATAGGGTTTTTATGGCCACCAATCTAGCAGTGGAATTTTGCTATGGATTGCTTTCATAGCTTATCATCAAGTTAGTAGTCGCTGTCTAATGGCAAGAGAACAAAGTAGTCGAATGGAGAGTACTGGAGTATCATATCATCATAACTACATCCTACTCACCTTGGCTATCCCATCTTATTAAGGGAAAAGAAGTATACCGGTTTGTTGATCATATAAGGCTTATCTTGAAAAATGCTAGGAAACTTTGGCTTCAAGAGAAACTTGGTGCTTGGAATATACTCGGGATGTTGTTGTACATCCGAATACATACTAAAACGCTTTTCCCACTTACTAAAACCCAAAATCCAAAGTACATCTCGAGGTTCTGGTTTCAGCGTTGAGATTTCGTAATTGAGAGAGTATATTCCATAAAATGCTACGTAATAAATGACTGCGTCGAGTTCAATGAATTTACCTGTTCTTTGAGTTCAGCGGATTTGTCTGTTCTTTGAGTTCAGCGGATTTACCCACTTGTCGAGTTCATCGGATTACCAATGGACGCTGTTGTTGTCGTTGTCCGTTCTCGAAATTGATTAGCTTTAAAATGTGGCATCTGTACGTTTGAGAAAGAAAATCAAGAAAAAATTGTAGGCATCGAGGGTAAACGGCAGCTGAAGAAAGGAAAAGTTATGTTAATATGCGTGAGGAATATATTTTCAGAATCACATGTCAACGAGACGAATGGGTATTCGCTGATATGGACTTGTTGAGATGCGTGGTTGCACCAGGAGTACGAATGGCACTCAAATTACATCAAGATCACTTCACGGCTGGTGATGATTTCGATGATGTCGCACTACTTTATGATCGAATCACTCACCACCTATCAAAATTATTCATCTCACATGAGGTTCGCTTATAATTTAATTTCTTTTTTTTTGTTTTATTATTTGGCCCACATGCTGTTGATTTGATCATGCTAAAAAGCGAATCGAACAGGTAAGTCTTTCGCCCCAGTTGGATAAAAAAGGTTGGAATCGAACCTTAGAAGGCAGCTTTTCCCTCTCTTCGACAAGTCTCAGTCTGATCCCTGTATCTTTCTCATAGTACAGCAAAAGAGCAGAGGGGGGAGGGAAGGTGGAGGGAGTAAGAATCCGAGCAGTACCAAAAGTTTGATCGCTCAGTGAATTTTCGACCCACAAAACGATCTGAGGACGATTTGCTTCTGTTCACGACCAGAGTCCCAGATCGGTGACAATTGCGACCAGATTTTACTCACAGTAATAAGTAACAAGCGAAAGTTGAAGTAACGGCTCTGGCTGTGACTCCATCTCGAGGCTACGGTCGATTGATATGTGAGTCTCGTCTTTGACTTGTTCGGAAAGCATTGCCAATGTTCTACTTCAGCATGATCCTGCATGGCGACGAGCGATCATAGCGAATACGCCATCTTTACTTGCCTTGAGGCATATGTACGACGATGGACAAGACGACTACAAAATCATCATGCTCAATAAAATGCACCTTAATATGAGGTTCCATTGATCATTATTTCGATTTCTGTCAATATTTCTATTGTGTATGCAGTGAGAATGATGCTTGACTTGCGATTTGCTGTAAAAGCATACTGAAATGGGTCACTTACAATTTTTATAGCAAGAGGACCACCCTCCCTAAGTAGAATTTTTAGATACTAATTAGGGATAGGAGAATACAGATCCGATAAAAAGGGATGAAAGTTGCAAGAATAGTATAACTTCATCCCTTCTCCCATCAAAAACCTTCCCACTGAGGTTTTTTTTCTTTTTGGCTAAATCTTTTTTATCCTGAGTTGCTGTGTTCTTTAGTACCAGAAGCACTTATACTGCTCTGTTGGCGGTTTATTTATTGTTTTCTAAAGTGTCGCTCATGAAAATTAAGTCAGTCGTAACCAGATGGAAACCCATTATGGCACATTTCTATTTTTATGTAAACAAATCTTTCCAGGTGATTTCCGATTGCTCTTCTTTTGAGGATATTCGATTATTGTGTGATTCAACTAAACCACATAATTGGGCATTTTTTCATTTATGATCGTTGGTATTGATTTCAGTCGGTATATATTTTTCACCTCAAAAGTTGTATTATATAATTATTGAACGTTTAGAGTGATAGAGCTGAATCGAGAATGTGTACGAGCTTTTTGGGCTGGTCAACAACAGGAGTTGATATTCCTTAGGAATCGTAATCCGGAAAGAGGCTCCATTCAGAATGCTCGTCAGGTTTTGAGGTATTCTTTGTTTGATTACGTTATTTGCTTATAGTTTTGAGGCTTCTTTTAATAGGTCTATGCTGAAGTATTCTAATGTGGAAATTATTATTACTAAAGTCTGACGCCAAAAGAGGAGAGTTTATCTAATTGGAATCATCGGTAGGGATAAATTTACGTCGTCAGTGAGAAACACTTGGCTCATCATAGAAAAAAAGAACTCCGAAGCTTCTTCACGGAAAGGGGAGGGAGAGAGCGATGCGACATAGCCGACATAAGGGTCAAGTTGTATAGTGGTCAGTACTTCACGCAGATGGGGGGTGAACCCGTGACCTCTCGCTTGCCGGGTTTTATATATATATATATAAATATATATATATACATATATATACATATACATATACGATAAGAGGCAACTGATAAGGTGGTTGATGAATTTAATATTTGGAAGTCGATCCTTATTTCAAAATGAGATGGAGACAGGTTTATTGTAGGTGATGGGAATAACATTTACAGGAACATGATCAACAGTAGTGCCGATCAACCAATCGGATATCCCATTTATGTATCCCCACTAACGACATCATTCGTCGATACCCATCCGCAGATACGTTCTCTCATGGGTGCTCCACTTACGCCCGACCTCATCTACGGTGCACTGCGGCATGCTTGGTGGTCTATTAGGTCACATTTCGGCACAAGTGGCAGTTCCGGCATGCCACCTATGGCACAGGTAATCTTCATCCTCTTAATTGGTTTATTTTGTTCTAACTTCCTCATCCAGGCAAATATTTCCAGCAGTCCTGTCAAGTTGCAAGTTTTTGCTATAAACTGAGGGCATTTAACCCTTCAGTGATTGTTGATGTTCTTAGGTTACCTTAGTTGGGATGATCACATCCCGTGAAATGCCGTTCTTCATGTTTTGCCGCATATTTCTGTGACATTGTCCTTATGGTCTTATGGATAGCGTGTGCTGATGTTTCGATGACATCGCTGCAATGTTCTGGAGGTTCGTCGACCATGTGGCATAACGGCACAAGCATAGTGTATCTGCTATGATGTCGTCGAAAAGAGATTCGACATATTGTATATACTTCGAAGGTGGCCGATGTTATCTAGCCTGTTCGGTCTTATAAATTAATATGGTGAGATTAATACTCGTTAATGCTAGCACATAAACCATTGAAATTAGTTTTTAATGTGTTGTTGTTTTATAATGTTTGTGTGTTCATTTTTATTGTATAGAAAAATGACCGTAGAATAAATATATTTGCAGAATACAAGTTCAGCGTCGGGCACAGGAAGAAGTGCTCCGAGTGATACGATAGAGCGGCAATATATGCCTGTAGAACAACGTGAACGTGGCAGCGTTGCAGACGCAACCTCAAGGGAATCATCACCTTCCAATCGACAGATTGGCATTGAGCCTTCGTCCTCTTTTGTTCGTGTAAGTAAATTAGAGTAATTTGGGGAACGAAGGGGAGAAGAGGGCGATGGAGAAAGATCAGCTTGAAATGCTAGGGCAGACTTCTTTACTTTTAGTTGCTTCATACAAATCAAGGCTTGTAGTTGTGGTGACATCGCAGCAAGAATATTAGCGTCGGGGACAGGGGAAGAAGCTCGCTTCATCTCGTCTCTTCACATCGTATGTAGCTGTATATGATTTCCTTTCTAAATGAACTTATGCGGTATTTTTGCATTGTTTTTAGGCTGAGAACAGTATCGTTGCGATGGGTGCGGATGGTGTACCGAAGGTGGCGTTGTACCGTCGATTAGGAAAACGAGAGAGTTCGAGCGGTGCTTCACTTGAGGGTTCATCCTCACTCAGTTCGCCTCATTCTTATGAACCACCGGAACAGTACGCGAAAATCATCGATACGGAGCAGGTTTGGGATGTTTATGCATTTATAAAGATCACTTATGAGTATCGTCTAAATATCTTTAATCAGTTCTTTGTGAATTGGAAATCGGTTTCTTCCGGTGAGTGCTGAGAGTGACACACCTAGCCGTTTTAGAAGAGATTGTAAGGTGAACGTGTAATATTAACATGGGTGTATAGTATAAAAGGTGATGATATACGCGTAAAATGTATGAAATGTGGTAGAGTAATCAACTGGAATGAGCAACAGTGGTAGTAATGTGTTGCTAATTATTGTGAGAAGTACTCTTAATGTTGATAATACTTTGAGTGTGTATTAGGAAGACACCTTTATTGAAGGTGTTCAAATGCCTTGACGAACCACTGAAGGCAACGGGGGAGCCACTGGTGGTATGGCCGCACGCACGTTGGCGAATGCGAGGAGGTCGCAGTTCGTGGGATTGGATGCCTTGCGAAGGCTATAAGGGACAGGTTGTCCACAAATGGGTGCCTTTCCATCCGAAAAAGGAAAGAAGGTCGCATGCCGGTGTTATTTATCTTGTAAGTTGCATATTTTTGCGCTTTAATTTTTGGGTATGATGGAAGCAGTCGTCTTTCTTTTTTTCACTTTTCTCCTTACTTCGCACCTGAGATGTTACTGTTAGTACTTTGTAATAGTAGCAATCACTAAAAATTAATAAGTATTATAATTTTAGGTTTTGTTATGTGGGTGGCCATTCGTGTTACTGAAGCTTTTTTAAATTAAAGATAAGAAGATTGGAATGGCGGATGACGAATGCAAGGGGTTAACTGAATTTCTTAATATCTCTATAAAAGTGCCCAGTCAAGTAGTTTTTTGTTTCACGTATAGCACCGCTTTAATTTGTTCTATACTTTATTCTGCAACATTTGTTCTAATTTAAGTCTTTGATGTATTTCAGCTGTATGTAAAGGAGATGGGTGGTTGTTATGTCCCCGTTGGAGAGCCCGGAGTGGAACTGATCTCGAAAGAGGAGTACGAGGCAGGTGGTGATACAGAGATCAGCTTGGAGGATGCATTGGAGGAGGCGATATGCGGAGAGCGAATGTCACCGGAAGAATGTGCGAGAACAATCCCTCAAGGACCGCATACAGCTCTCTGAAGTGATGAATGTTGGATTGTGACTATTACTAAAACGAACAACGATCACAGTTTTTAAATGGCGATCGTTCAGTGTTGATGGGGTGGTGAACAGTATTGTTTTGTGCTGATTGTTCCATTTTTAGGGGATGTATTTGCTCATCATCTAATCTATTTATTTCCTAGATTTCTTCGGTGTTTATTGAAAAGGTGAATAAGCTACTGGCCTAATTAATTTAGAAGACGATCCAATATTGTAAAACGCAATTTGTAATGCTGTTTTCACCATAGAAAACTCTTGTATTGTGTACTTGTAGTGTCGTGTTTTATTGTTCATTCCATTTCTGTTGTAGTGATTATATTCGCATTTCTTTAGAATTTTGTCGATTGGATTGATGTTTTGGGAAAGTGGATGAGGGGAAATGGTTTGTGAGCTAAATTGGGTAGCATCAAAAATAGGAGGTAGAAGAAAACCACAGTCGAATTCCATCGACGGCGGTAGAGATGTAAGCAAGTATCCAGAAAGGAAGCCATTAAGTGGTTGGAACATTCAAGTACGAAGTGTCATTCCGTGGATTCACTGCTCCTGACCGGAGCTAGTACGTCATGAAAAGAGATTAAAATAAAAAACAAAAATCATTTGTATCCAGAGATATAGAAGAGATTTTATTTGCGTATATTGAGGGGGAAGTCGGCCGACACGTTGTATATTGGAGAGTGATAATTTTTCTTATGTATCTTCGCGTTAAACTTACGAACATCACCATCGATTAGATTAGTGAATGGGGTGCTGGCGCTTCTCACCAAAACTTTGGTTTTATAAACAAATTCATAAATGACCAAAATCGAACAACAAAAAGAGTTACGTTAAACAACAAATGGCAGTCACTATCTGAGAACCTTGCCTCAAGAATATATGACCGGATCTCTTAGATGTTAGAATAATCATATTAACCACTCTAGTTCTTTAAATTTTCTGATGGCTAACAAATATAAATAAGAACACTCAACAAAGATTCAATAGAAGTGGTGGGGAGCAATTAATAAAGGTGTTTGAAGGTATATAGCAGATATACGTTTATGTTCATTGGTGAATAGTTTCTTTCAACTTAGAAAAATGTGTACTAGACGATTTCTTGATTATGGAATCTAATATATTTACATTGGAATGATAAAGAAAATTCACATAATTAAAGATTTGTGTAACTCAATGATAGACGATATGTAAGTAAGAGGGGAGTTTAATTTCTGTAATAAAGAATTCGCAACGATTGTATTGGACGCTAATATAGCGGCGCTTAATCGAATTTCCGCCTTATTTGTGATAGTCACCAAATTTAAGGTGTATGTAATAAACGTTTGTACGTGAAGAAGGTTTACAGCGACTTGGAGGATATTGCCTATGAGTTGGGCAAGGATAGAAGCTGTCCGCTATTTCCATTTGAATTATTTGAAGCTATGAAGATTTTTTTTAAAAAGTTTACTCAGTTTACGGAGAGAATTTTGCACCAAAGCAGACATATTATGCAATTTTTTGCAATTTGCGGCTTGTATTTTCTTTGAAGTCGTAATATTAAGATAGAGTAGGTTAGTGGATTTTTCGATATGTGAAACACCGAGAGAATAGCAATTTTGATGGGATAGTTTTCAAATTTAAACGATTTTAAATCGACGTTATATATAAAATAAGGATCAAGAGATAACTTTCTAGGGGATAATGGATTTGAGAAGGGTCAGTTAATACGAAAACGACTGGGAAGGGAGAGAAATTAACGCCGCGGAGAAAGGCTGATAACGGCGACCATTTCATTGTTATTACTCAACCAGAAAATCGACAGCTTCGAGGACTTCTCAGTGATGGTGGGTCGCTTCTTGCATTCCACGCCATAGATTATGTAGACCAAGTTTAGTGATTACGCGATAATCGTGCATCCAACAACAATGATGTCCTTATAAACGCGCATACAGGGCATGCTTTGCCCGTCGTTCTCTCTCCTCATCCCCGCCGTCTTCCTTCCCATCAGTGCTTATGTAGGGTTTCCATTTGTTTCGAATCCTTTTATCAAAGGAACTACGTGATCCGGCTGTGAGTCTAGATAGCGCCATTTTCGAAGGAGCTTTGCTCCAGTAAAATAAAAAGATTCTTTGGCACCCTTCCCACTGGGAGGGGTCTACGATCAGAGATACTTGCGCAAGGTATTGCTTATTGACGTTTCATGTTGATGAACCTTAGCGCAGATCAGAATACTTTACCCAACGTTTCGGGTATGAGCCATCGTCGGGCAAGATGATGGATGGGGGAAACGTTGATCTAAAATATTCTTTTCTACGCTAAGGTTTGTCTAGACAAAACATCCGTCAATATAAATATTTCTTTCCACGGCACTATGCGTCTCATATAGGAAGGATCCTTCCAGCAATTCACAACATATGAAACTCTTTCATCAACGACGTTTCTTTCAGATTCACTCATCTAGCTTGACTGAATGCTTTATCGTCAATTTGTGCGAATTAGCAAATAGAATCACTGCAGAGATACATTCCTCGTGAATGTGCAATTGTCTGCCCGACGGGTGACGATAAAAGTTTCACCTCGATTAGGCTGCAATGGGCGACCATTAAAGAGCCAACGCAAAGGAAACTCACTGTTGCTGTGAATGGTTGTTCGCCACTTTCCCATCACTTCCTTTATTGAAATCTACTTCTCTCACGTTGATAGTTCGACGACACCTGCCGTTGGTTGCGTTTTGTAGCAGCTCTTGAACGCTGCTAACTCCTTTCCATCTCTTTCCATGCGATAATTCACCATCTTTTCCCCCCTTCCCCCTCCCCCAGTGCTAACAACTGATCGTATATTCGCCTCATCAGCGTCGAAATATTTCCTAACCTTGCTCGGCTTTCGTAGATCTCCTTTGATGTGACAAGATATTTTCATCTTATGGTTTTGTTCTTTACCACCATTGGCCTCCGTTGCAATTCACTTTACCACTGTGCAAATCCTTACTCTCACTAATTTGTCTTTCCGGAATTTTTTCACATCTTCAAAACCTTCATCTTCTTTGAAAATGACCTTATCAGAAGAATGGAGATCAACAGGAGTCATGGGCACCCTGCACCTTTATGGCATTGTTGTCTTTTCAGCCTTAAGCTATTCTCATCAGGACGACGTGTACTGCCAAAAATTACACATTTCCGGGTGTACCGAGAGCAGAAGTGCGCTAAACAATCGAAATAAGTAAACCTAGTTCATATCGAATTGACCCAAAAAGCAACAGAGTCCATTACTCGATGCCGGGGAAAGAGGGTAGGCCAGAGCTATAGTAACTGTTTCACTACAAGAATATCGCAAAAAACAACCACCACTCTATGCCATCCACCGCAGACCGTCAACTATTCAAGTGAAACATTTCGCAAACAGCGCGGAAGCGTTCGCTAAGAGTAGACACTTAAATATCTTCCATATAGTTTGGTTTAATGAGTTGCATCGAAATAACATTCATGCATCGCACCCGTTACTTTCTAAGGCGAAGTCACCGACGATGCACCGATGCACTTGACCGCAAGCGTAAAGTTCAAGTGCCTCATTTTCGGAGTTCACCCATAGTTGAATTTAAAAGCGAACGGGTTTGATGACACACAAGCAGAGAAGCAGAAATGCGGAGTAGAAGCATTTGTCGTTTTGCTAATTTGAACTGAGTCAGAGTCGGCGTCCAAAAATACCGTCCCCTCTCCTTGCCCACCATTACAAAAGAATAGTTATCAATGACATGTGGTACTAAGGGCGGTTCCTGTATATCGTGAATAAAAAACTTCGCGTGATCAAGTTCAGGACCCTTTCAAATGAGGTCATTGAATGTGCCTTATTTAGTTCTAATTCTCAAGTAATATTTGATTCAATTTTAAGCCCTCCAAAAGAACTTGACCTCGCGAATTTTTTTTAATGAGCGGGTCATAAGTGAGTATTGAAACAGTGACCTCGCGATCTATATCCGGGAGTGATACTTTGAATTTTTCTTTATGGTCTAGCCAAAATAGACATCTAAATACGGAAGGCGCAATTAGCCAATTGACGGCTATAGGAGCAATATGCGGCAAGGCGTTAATGACGTATGTTACTATTAATAGCACTTTGTTATCTTTAATTCATAGATTGAAAGGTCTATGAAATCGAGCTTACTTCCTTTTCTTGTCTCTTGTGGAGCTGTCATCATTCTTCGTCTAAGGTGGGTATCGTCAACAGTGGTGATTACGTTGGAACCATTTTCGTCTAAACCTGCCTGCTTCCCCACGACGTCAAATATTCTTGTTTATTGACGACTAGATATACTGCTGCATCTGTCTTTGAGATTGCGTTAAGGCCAGATGAAGTTTGCATAGGTTTAGGCTCACAAGGAAATAAATAAAATTTCTAAGCACATGGAGAGGTGTGCTAAAAAAGATGGCGCTTTTTGCATCTCCATCATTTCACTAACATGTTTCGTAATTTATCAATAAATATTAGGTAGGTGAATTTCCATTATCATAGCTGCAATTTCAGTTAACCTAGCCAGTCGTATCATAGCTGCAATTTCAGTTAACCTAGCCAGTCGCACAGATCACCCGTAAAAGATCTAACTTTTGCGGCCAAGCCGCTGTAAAATGAAAGACCAATCAGTTTAAGGCATATTGTTTTTTTCACTCCAAAATACTTGTATATTCTTTCAAGTTTACTTGAGGAATATGAAGTATGATGCGTCATGAAGTAGGTATGAAGTAGGTCATCCTCTAGCTTTATTGCCACTCGAGATAGGACTACGGTATAGGCAGACAGGTACACAAACGCTTGGATATGCACGGACACACAGACGCAGGCAAATTCGAAATGCAATAGGATTGAGCATACACGCATGCGCTGCTAGATTCTTTTGACTTCTATAGTAACTGATTAACACTGCAGACGCAGTATGACGTTGCAGCAATGCATAAAGGCGATTTGGGTGGGTCAAATGTTTCGGCTATCTTTAGCTATTTATTCATTCTTTAAATGAGCGTTTAAGGCACAATTTCACGCCAATCACTAATCAGGAAAGCGCAGCACCCTGCGTGCAAATCCAAATTTTCGCGATTGCGTGCTGCCGAGTAAACTCGATTGTTCCGCCACTATGCATCCAGTGGCTGTTAGCCGAAAACAACTTATTTTCAATGTGAACGTAATTTGAATTTCTAATAAAATAAAGTTCCTCTTCCCTCCACTCTTTAAAAGATTATTGCTTTTCTTGTGCTTTGGGATTTGTTTTTTATTCGCTGTCCATCTCCAATTTTACCTCTTTCGTTCACCTGCAGACTATTTAATTAATGTGCCACCTTGCTACTGTATCGGGAACTGATCGTTCTATAACTGAAGATCCCATTCGAAGTTCTGGCAAAAGGTTTAGTTTGTGATCAAGTTTGTTTAACGAAGGCTGTATTATGATGCTTCGTTAAGCTGCGCAATGCCCATTCTCCTCCAAGCAATTACGCATGGCCATTCGATTCTATGGCTATTGGATTCTAAGTGAACGTGCCAACCGAATGGCTAGCTGATGATCGAGTATGCAAGCAAATAAGACCCGTCGCTCAGATCTCCAGTCAAGCCCATGCAAAGGGAGGGGTCTTTTGGGAATGTTGCGCTCCGCCTCGCACTTTGCTGCATTTCATCACTCTCAACACATTTGCGTGCGCCAACCAGCCACCACTCATCATGATGCACCACTGAGCTATTGTTTGGCGTTATGTTTGCTGTCGCTATTGCCTCTTATTTCATTGGGGTATCGGTTGTGCTTTGCATTCGATTTGCAAGTCTATCTTTGCTGTATTCTTTTCGTCCAATTTTTTATTCTTTAATCTTTTTTCTCATTAAATATTCTCATTGAAATCAATTATTTTCCTAGTTAATAAATATAAAGAAGAGTAATAAATCCATTATAATTAGAAAGGAAATATCCACTCGTAATCTTTGCTGAAATTAGCCCCCTTGTGCTGTATGTTTTCTATTCTAGTGGCTCCATTTGAAAACTCATAGAGTGACAATCGTCATTAAGTTACCACTTATTAGCCCTATGAGAGGCTTAACGAGTTTGGTTCTTTTTTTCTTTCTTCTTCTTGTTTTTCTCTTCCTGTGCCTCTCTACCGCCTCCTATTTCTCGATTTATTCCTAGATCTTTTGCTGATTTCAGTTCTGTTTGTTTCTACGAAGCTTACGCCTTTCCAATGACGTCTCTTTCATGAGTTACAACCAGTCGAGTTTTCATTCCCTTAGCACAACGGAATTGCAACTGCGCAGATATGAGCTGTCAGCAATTGTATCGAGGACATCATTTGGCAGTTGGAGGATGAAAGGGAAGAAGGAAGGTGAGTAGGGGCTGAGGAGACAGAGAGGGGAGCAAAGAATGAAGGTGCCTTGCACGCTGTGAACAGGGTTAAGTTCACTAGCACTGTGTATCGAAGCGTGCTATTATTATTTTTTATAACATCACAACCGCATTGGTTTTTTTTTCGTACAGGATTACCGTACCTTTTCCGGCGTCCGTTTTGCCAAAAAACAAGAAGCCAACTCAAAAACGGATTGAAGCTTCCAGCAGTCTTCAATTTTATTATTTATTATATTCTCATTTACTTATGCAAATTTTTTTCAAAAAAGTACATTATGAGGATGCGCTTTTCAGTGTGAACGGGCACATATCTACCCTATGCATCCGTAAATTTCTGGATTGAAATCCACAAAAAATCTCGCAGTGAATTTGATATTTATGTTCTCAGATTGCTCTATCAAGCCGAATTTTAGTAAGTCTTGTGCGAATTCAAAGTGCCTTAATTAGGTGCGTGGATGGAACGAAATAACTTTTTTTTTCACCTGGTAACCCAATTTTTATTGGCATTTGGTGTCAGCCTTATTAGGTATCAATTCATTTCATGCAAAACTGCGAATTTGTATTTGCAATGCGCAATTTGGCGATGTTGTTCCTGTATGCTCCTATATGCCTACCTATGTATCTTTCTCTCTGCCCAGTAGCTTAATCTTGAGTTTTAGCCAGATGGGAGGGGGGAGTAAGAGAGTTTGGCAGTTGGGTTGCTAATTCACCTACTAACTGAGAGTTTGGCAGTTGGGTTGCTAATTCACCTACTAACTGAGAGTTTGGCAGTTGGGTTGCTAATTCACCTACTAACTGGCAGAATATACATGTTTCTCTTTGCATCGAAACTCATTGCTAATCGGCTATCACTATATTTGTATTTTGAGCGACGTACGTTGCTGCTGCATTGACAATGAGGACAGTCAATATTGTTTATCAACCGATTTGCTTATTCGAATATAACAGAGTTTATGATCATTAAAGTTCTTTGTAAATTAATAACCTTATGATCATTAAAGTTCTTTGTAAATTAATAAAAAGGCGAGCTGATATCCCACTACTAAAATCGGCAAACTTTTCGATGTGCATCAATATCTAGTAAATTCTTGTTTGGTGATCTACAAATAAGGTATATCTTGATGCCCTCTCCAACAATTTTACTATTCATTAAATTAATGATTATTGCCAGTTTACATAAAATGTGATATATAGATTAAATATCGTCAAGATTTCTTGTCTTTCCTTTCGAGAACATTCGAAGCAAGTATTCTTTGTTTAATTTATTATTATGCTTCATTTAATGGATATAGCGATGGCATCTCTTTGCAGCAAAACAGTTCGACTACATCGGTCTTGTTTTTTTTTAATGTTTATTTTTCTCTTTAATTTCACTTCGTTATGAATGATATTAAATTGCGCCTGTTTTTTCCCCATTCTCTCTAAGTGGCTATTCCCCATATATTAGAGTTTTTATGGTTTTCCTAACTCGTGTTTTAGATTTACCTCACTTCACTCTAATTACCCCATAGTTTTCTTTGCAAAAGAATTCTTCATCACTGAATGGATCGTTTCTCTCACATCACATTTCTTTAGGATTGATATGCTGCTGACTGTTTGTTGCAGTTCTATCACCCATAAACCCAAATTGGACCAATAGCAAAGCAGCTTGTCACTCTGCCACTTATAAAACTAAACTTGAGTTTATGAGCATTGCTGTTGATCGTAGCATTCTATAAATTATTATTTTACTGTTGGTTTAATTAGCAGTGCTTAATACACCTACGATAATAGTTGAAACTTAGCTATCATTTCTTTTTTTATCGTTTATTTGTTTGTTTTTTCTGCTGACTTGCACAACGAAGAACATTGCTGAAACGAATATTTTTAAGGTTTGATGATTCATGAAATATTTTTCGCGGTAGAATTACGGATAGAAAAATATTTTTACTAATTACAGGTGAATAATTTCATTCAACACCTTTAGAAGTCCAAGTTTTTCTTACATATTGCATCAAAAGTATCCTATTCGTAAATTTTGAGGATATAGGCTATCAATTGGTTTCTATCGTCAGCGTTCCACTTTTTTCTTTCCCCCACAGAGACAGCAATCGTCTTGTTGCAAACTCAACATCTACGCAAATTAAATTTTGGGGCAAAATATGGCCTAGTCGGTCACAATTAATCGACAATAGTTTCGATCTTTTTCCCACTGCGTGGTGGATTTATTTCGGCTGTCTAGCAAGTGTCTGCTAGCCTGTTTTCAGTCTTTTCAATTTTACAATGTTATTTCAATGTTTTTCCTCCGATAGTGCTGAAATATATGCAAGTCTGTAGCAAATTTATATTTTCTGAACGAGATATATACATATTCTTGAGTATATTTGTACATGGTTTCCGAGAATATCGAATTCATGAATAATCGTAGAGGTGAGATAATAATTTTAAAGAAAGAACCATCAGGTTATTATTTTTCTCACAAAACTTTAAGTCATATTTTTGGATCGATTTAATCATAAAAAGGTTTTAAGGATTTAGTCAAGGGTGAAATGTAGACATATATTTTTTGTTCTATGTAACAATTGCGATAGCCACATGGATGTAGCTATGGGCATTTGTGGTCATTTGTTACTGGGGTAACGTTTAACTGGTCATTTCCTTACTTAATTACCTTAATTAAAGCTGTAAATAGTTTTTAGTGCCCGACTTATATAAAGAGAATCGAAAATTTTTCTTAAGAGAATCGAAAATTTCTTCGCTACCCAGAATGAAAGAGGCCAGAAATTTGTGAAGAGAGATAATCGACCTGAAAGTTTAGGAGCTTGTCGGCGACCGTCATTCTTTTGAGTGCTTTACTACATCTTCTGTAGGGAACAGGTGAACATCCACCCATTTTCTTGCGTTCCATGCCTTAAAATTTTATTATACAAGATACTAAGTCCTTCATATATTTTTGAACATCTGACAGATTTCTCGCACTTCATATTCCATTTGAGGAGCACTCCATCACCCGAGGTTTTAAGGGCAGGTAAACGTTATCCGGCACACCGAATTCGGTTTAGTCACTTCTTTGAAAGTTTTGCACAAGACACTGGGAAGCTGCGAAGCTCCTGAACGAGTAAAATACTTTATTTAAAAAATAGGGAAGTGGGGGTGGGGAGATCGAAGTTGATGTCTTCTAATGTTGTTGAGTGTCCATACCGTCGTGACCAAAATAGAAAAATAGAACATTGTAATTTTTTGACTAATATTTGGCTATTAACGTTATTTCAGTTTCAATTTGCAATTCAAATGTTTTTTAATCGAATCAAATATATATTCACTATGCCATTCATCAGATCTTATCAGTCACTGACTCATCAATGATTCAATTCTGCTTTTGATATTTTTCCTTTCTTTATTCATCATGTTGAAAATGGCAAATTATCGAATAAAAACATCCCAACGATCGAACAAATCATTATTGCAGCCAATTTGATGGCATCTTTGCTATTTCTTTGCGAATGGCTCGATCGAAAATTTATTTCTTCTGGACTGATAGTTGGAGGATATTAGTTACTCAAAAGTTCTGTTCCTTATTATATTTGTTATATTTGCTTAATTTGCATAGAATGAAGTAAATTAATGATTATTTTTACTCTTTTCCTTTTCTCCTCTATATTATTCCTGCTAACGCTGCCTATTGTTGAGCGTTAGATCATGTGAATGAATAGAATTCATTTGAAATATTACAAATAATTGTATGGATCATTGACGATTCGCAATTAGGGCTTATGGATAGTAGTATTTGACAGGGATGTATCTAAAAGTTGAGGCGACGGCTGGCGTCTCACATTTAAGAAGGCAATTTGTGCTGGTTACGAAGTCCATGATTACTGACGATAAATGTTGCGACGACTTGTTCGGATGCAATAGTTTATCTTTCGGCGTCAATAAAACTGAAAAAAAAGGAGGAAAATTTGCTCTGTGCTCGGTAACAGCTGCATCTTTTCCATTTCCTCTCTAGAAAATTTCCTGGATTTCCTTTTAGCTCTCTGAATCCTGGGATTTTCCAGCTTCTACAAATTGTTAATCCTTAATCCCTAATGCGAACCTTCAATTCCATAGGTTCCAATTACTTCATTCCAGTTTCCGGAGTTTTTAAAGCAAATATTTAATGGTAACAAAACAAGCACCAAGGTTCATCATTGTAAGCCCAACCGAAGTTCATTTGCAGCAATGCGCATCTGCTTAATGTTCTTAAGACTGATCAGCCTAGACGCTGTTATAGCTAGATGCGCTATTTGTTGAGATCCTAGAGAAAACGGACAAATGCGCCACGATTCGCTGGAACAAATGCATAAATAATTTGCGTAGTGTCACTTGATTCTTGCATATAAATCCACTCTACTCTACTCTACTCTACTTCTAATTCTACTACTTAATGCAGAAGATCGTAAGGAATCTTGACCTTCCGTCAACGTTATATGACCAACAAATCGATAGATGTGTGTCATTTTTTTCACTAAAATGTCACATATTCCGTGCTTAACATGCCTGTTCTTTTTGGTGCGAGTAGGTGTGATGTAAGTGGGTGAAAAGTGTATATATGCAATTTTCATACTTAAGGGTTCCGAGGCTTCGAAAACCTCAACGATTCGAGTTGAAGAAATGTGTATGATATCAGATGAAAGTATATCCAGTGAGTGCTATCACCGATTGGAAGGGGTACAAGGTGTGATGTAAAATGAGTGTATGCTTCTTCCCTTACAAATGTATAGACGGTGAATGTTGCTCCCCTTTACAGGCGTTAAATGGCGCACTTAGTTAACCATCTGGTTGGGAACAAGGATAATGGCAAGGGAAGGGGTTTGGATGTGTGGTGTATGAGGGAAGAGGGTGTGTGCGTATATGTGTGTGTAAGTGTGTGACGTTACAGAATTTAGTTGTAAACATTTCGAAGGGTAGCAGGAAATGGAATAAGGAAGTACAATGTTAGGTAATAAATGAAAGAAATATTTTTTCTACAGGCTCAACTACATGCGGAAGAAAGCGGGGGGTTCAAGGGGGAGGGGGGCGGGGGGGCGGCAGCCGCCTTGTGCTTTAATTTCCTTCGCAATAACGTTCAACTTTCACAGATTTCCTAGATTTCGTGGGTCTCTATATGGTCCTTGTGCAAGAACAGAGACACAGCCAGTAGGTTCTGTCTCACTGTGCCAGGGGGGGGGGGGGGGGTAAGTCGTCGAAAAGGGAAATCTCATAATGTTGGTGGTCTTTTTTCTTTGTTGGTATGCCTTGTTGTTGCAAACAGTCTTAAATGTTAGAATGCTTATATGGTGTGGTGCTATCACGTAAAGGATGCACAACAACGTAACGTGAAATGTGAGGCGAAATATATGCCATCGAAAATTTCGATTTTTCGCTTTTTATAGTATGCTTAGCAATACTGTTATCAGGTGAGACTTCTTTAAGTTGATCACGGTTCACTAAGTTGCATATGTGTACGTTTAGTGTGTACAGGGTAAGGAGGGAATGAACGTGCTATCAAATATATATGCTGTTGAAATAATGGAAGTCATAGAAGTCAAAAAGGCTCAGAGGTTAAGATGTTAGCCTTACATTGGAGGGAGTCAAGGTTCGCTTCCGGTCGGTCTTTCCGTTCGCTTGTTCAGTTGCATAGAGCTGTGTAGAGCATATGTTTGTAGAGCTTCGTCTTCTCTTTGCGAGCACCGAAGGCGCGAGTTTGTTGTATATTTGAAATGTACAAATATATAAATATAAATGTAAATCGTATGTATTGTATGTATGCATATATATATATATATATATATATATAATCGCAAAGAGAAGACGAAGCTCTACAAACATATGCTATATACGTATATATACATATATATATGAGCCAGCTCGGGCGCCTCACTGAGCCAGAACTCGTAATCTGACCCGGACTCGAACCCGGAACCAGGTACGGACTCTGACCCATGGCGCGACCCCGATAGGAACCCGTAACCCCATCGGGGCCGGGAACCAGACCTCTGTCGGAACCGGATCTCGATATCAGCGCGTAGCTAAACCAGGACCCGTAATCCGACTCGGACCCGAACCTGGCCCGGGCGCGGATCCATAAAACAACCCGGACCAGAACCCGGGACCCGACCCCGGACCGGGCCAAATCTCGGCCGGAATGCGTAACCCGACTAGGATTCGAACCCCGAACTCGGCTCGGACTCGTTGCCGAGCTCCTGCCTGGATCTCCACCTGGTCCCGTAACCCGACCCGGATTCGAACTAGGAACCTGACCCGGACTTGTAACCCGGTCCAGACGCGAGCTTCGGCTGGGACTCGGACATCGGCCCGGACCGGTCCAGCCCCGGGCTAGAATCTAGGCCCGAACCCGAACTAGATAACCGGCGCGGACCGGAGCACAACCGAGCCAGGATTCGAACTCGGAAGTCCACCCGCACCCGTGATCCTACCCGAATCCGGATTTCGACCCGGATTCATAACCCGAACCGGAATCGAAGACGGAAACTCATTTGGACCCGTTCCCGGACCTTTACCTGGACGTTTTCCTGGACCCTTAACCCGATGCAGGTTCGAACTCGGAACCTTGCCCGGACCGTAACCCGATGCGGACGCGAGCTTCGACTGGGACCCGGACATCGACCGGGACCGACCTCGTCCTGGACTAGGATCTCGATTCGGACCCGAATCAGGTAACCGACTCGGGCCCGAACAGAACCCGGCGAGGATTCGAACCCGACAATCTACTCGCACCGGTAACCCGACCCGGATCCGTAATTGAAACCGGACTCGGACGCTTGGGACCAGGCCCAGACCTCGGCCTGGATCCGTAAATCGACCTGGGAGCGGACCCGTGACCAGACCCGAATAAGAACCTCGGACCCGAACCAGGCCAGGATCTCGACCCGGACCCGTAACCTGACCCGGACCGTAACCTCGACTTGAACTCCTAATGCGACGGGGACCTGGAACCGAATCCGGATCTCGACTTGGGCCCGGAGCCCGATCTCGGGCCGGGAACTCTAACGGGACCCGTAACCCGACTAGGAACCGGAACCTGACTCGGACCGAAGCCGGAACTCGAGCCATACTTTCAACCCGACTCGGATCCGTAACCCATCCACGGACTGGATCCGGATTTCGACCCGCACTCGTAGGCCGATCTGGTCGCGGAACCCGACCCGGGCCGGGATCTCGATCCGGACCCGTAACTGAGCCAGGACCCATAAACCGACCCGAACTCATCGCGACCTGGATCAGAACCCGGAACTGGACCCGGATTGGTAAACCGATGGGGACCTCTACCGCAACTCGAACTCTGAATTCGACCTGAATTCGTGCCCGGAATCCGATTCGGACCTGTAGCTGGGCCGGGAACTGGAACCCGAACCCGGCCCGGACTCTCATCTCGACGTGCATCCGTAACTGAACAGGGAGCCGTAACCCTGCCCTCACCCGGAATACGACCAGAACCGCTAACTCGACCTGGACCCGAACCCAGACTCCTAACCCGACTCGGACCTCGACCTGGGCCCGGACCTTAAACCGGACCCCTTTTCGACTTCCTTTATATTTCTAGCAGCTTTACGTGCTGATGTAATCCATTTCAAAAGTGGACTCAAACTTCCAATGAATCTTGATTTGCATATTGCTTTCCTGTAAAGAGTAAATGTAAATTTTGGAATTAATATAAATTTTTGTTTCGTACATAAATTTGTTTCGTCCGACCGTTTCTAAATTGATTTCCCCATTTATATTAATTATTTGGTCAATAGTGACATTATTGTGTGTTTCATCCGACTAAAGGCTTTTTTGCTTCACTATGAAGCAAGTTTTCTAGAGAAATGAAAGTGCATTTTATGATATATTCATCTGAATTATGAGAATTTTTGCATGTGAAAAGCATTGCAATATTTTTCGAATAAAATTGCTTCGTGATTCCAAAGTTTTATTTTCATATGTTTGCAAATTCCTATTCAATCGATCGCTGTGAAAATTGGAAAAACTCTTTAGTGTATTATATGCACATATTTTTATCTTTAATATCATATTGTTTATAATAGTGTGTTAATTTTTATCTATATATTTATCTACAGTCTCATATTATATTAATACTTATTGATACAATGTGTGGCTCATATGGAGGTATTTCGTTATTATATAAGAAAAAGCACTTCTAAAGGAACGAAAATTTCTTTAACGTTCAGGACGATAGTTCAAACGGTTATGATGGTTGTTCAAAAGTTCTGTAATGTTCAAACGGTTCAAACGGTTACGTCCTATTTCTAATTGGTTTTTAAAATCGTCTTTTTTTGATGACGCGATTTGTTGAGGTCTCCGGAAGGAGCCGAAATTATTACGATTAGGAGGATGCTGATTATCCATAGATAATTAAATTAGTTTTATAGAATAATGGAAGATTTTGTCAGTAGGATATAGAAATTATGGTTGATGCATGACATGTTGTTATCTTCATTTGTTATCATTTATGAATCCTTTGCTATAAATCTTGCGCCTTTCACATTGTGTTTATTTGTTGGTTGTCGTAAAATTTGCGCGTCTATGAGTGATGTTTGTGCTTTGCGTTTGCATGTTGCATTGAATAAACAACTGATGTGTAGTTACGCTTTCTGCATACTCTCAGCTTTTTTCACAAATGCTTAACATTTCGTTTATTGGTTTCTCTATGTTGCCGGCTAACTGCGGCCTCCCCTCTCCTCGAGCCCCGTCCTCCTNCCCCCCCCCCCCCCCCCCCCCCGCCCCCCACACACTTCTACCGATAAAAGTTTTTCAAAAGTGACGATGATGGATTAACTAGATGAAAAAGCTTTCGTGGTAAAAGTTATCCTAGAATTCAAATTTCGACTTCAGCAACCAACTAGAGCAATAAACTATGAGTTTCCATTTTATAATTCCTCTTTATCCCAATTTTTTCGTGGAAAATAATCATATTTCCTGGTCGTTGATATATTCATGAATTTTCCACTCCATCCAGACATCGAAAATTGTTGAATAAGAAATATTTATTATCGCTATTTTTCCCATTTTTCGAAATTTTGAACCAAATTGAAATTTCGATGTGTTCGTTAACCTGAGAGATGTCGGGGACATCATTCTTTGATTTCACACTTGTAGATGATTGCTGCAAAAATTTCTGAAACATTGTTGAAGTGAATCGATGCTGCAAACAATGCTATAAGCTGGATTGTTATAAGCCACAAGCTAGATTCAGTTGATTTTTAACTTTCAACTTTCGTCTTTCCTATTAATTTTTTTTAATGTTTATATTTTAATGAGTGTTGTTTTCTTATGTTAGCCGTAATTGATGTATCATTTTGGCTCGTTCTAATGTTTTCGAATAAGGCTGAATACGAAATTGTTAAATGTTTCTCAATTGTAGGATGATTTCCGGTAATGACATCATTTCGACATTGTTGCTATCAACTTTCATCACCATCGTACAATCAAATGATGTGAGTTTTTTCTTGATCTTTTAAGTTTTCCAACTTTTTGAGTGTTGTGCAGCATCACATTGATTACGGTATTTTCCAGGTAGATTAGCCGGTTTTGTCATGGTGGATTTGTTCCTTTGGAAAATTCGGAACGCAAAGGGGAAAAGAAGATTGAGTTGACGATTTAATTACTGCATAGGATATTAGTGTGTAGAATGCTTCAATAGGAGTACGAATCAGTCATCTAAGAAACGGTTGATCTCATCGGTGATCGCCGTTGAAATTTCTTAATTAGTCGGAGCTGTTTGCTGTGAATTTCCATCTGATACTTTTTTTCACTCCTCCAAAGTATTTGGACCTAATGAATGGCTTAGTTTAATAGCGTTATAAAAATGCGAGGATTTTTTCAGCTTGAAAAAATTTTTCGCTCTCTGAAGCGTCGAGATAGTGAGATAGCCAGCAACTCCTTTGAGGGGTAGGCTGGAAAAAAAACAACCAATATTCCGATAGGGGACATGATCGGTACTTTGTTAGTTGGCCGTCTTAGAATTTCCACATTTGTTTTTTCGTAAAAAGAAGTAAAAAGTTTCAAAAAAATTTCCCCCGATCATCGGCATAATTTCTTCCATTTTGCATCCACTATCGTTAAGAGCTGGCAACGCTGATTGCTATACATTCATTTACATCAAGTGATTAAAAAATATTCGCTGAGAAGAGAAAAACTAAATTCAATCGCACTGTTCGTCTCATTCGTTTATCAGATGCCGAGATTTGGAATCGTTCCTTTGAAATCGTCATAATTTTTTAATGCCAATGTTTTTTTTATAGTTTTCTTGCAAAAGACTCTTTTTTGTCTCTCTTTCCACTTTTTTCGATAATAGAAGAATGTAACGGATAATCACAATAAAACTGTAATAGGAAAAATAAACCATTAAAGGGACTTTGAAGGTCTTGACTCGGTTTTTCCTGAGGCCGAATTTCTGTGTTCCCTATTTATTTCTAAATATTATGAAAGAAATCGGATGAATATTCTGGAAAATAGTTCTAGAAACGAACGATTGTTCAAAAATTAGTCTATAAGCAGTCATGTTTAGCTTATAATTCATTAATAAGATGCATTGAAATTGTGGTGCATTTATAATAGAATTTTATGAAAAGTGTATCTAATTTCCATTAATTCGCTCATTAAGTACGATTGCGTTGAATCGTTTGATGCTGTTCTGCAATAATGGAAGAACTTTATTTGATGAGTTCGTGATTGGTTGAAATTGAGAGCAACACTGGATAACATTTGCATCTGCTTTGTAATTATATAGCCTTTTACTTTTATCATCTTATCTAAAGGCTATGAACTGGCATTGTTAGGTAATTTAGAGAAAGCGATGCCACTTTAGTTCCGGTTTGAGAAGGAATCTTTAATGCTTCGATTGACTGGCTAAGTGCAAAAGAATGGGAGGAAAATTCTAAATTTTCTCGATATATAGCCTGACAAGAATTTAGTCTAAGAGCCTAAACTATGATGTGATGAATGAAAAGAAAATTGGTTTTGCCGAATTTTTCGGATTGCACGTATGGTGAAATCCTAAGAAAGACAATACATCATTTCGGATAACAATTTCGCCCAAGGAAAGATTCAGCTACCATCAGCGAGGCACGCTATAATTAACGTTGAATTTTAGTGATGATTTCTACTCTGGTATTCATTTACCAACATAATTTTCATTTCCATGAGCCAAATTATTCCAGTGATTTCGTTTATCTAGCGGTAGAGCTTTTTCGTTGATTCTGCTTGGAGAAGACTTCAGTCACAATGGAGTAGAGTGCTTCAGACTCTCTGAAATAGCCGAAATAAGTGAATTACAATTTTTTATATGAAAAGACGTTTTTCTTTTAAAGTTGCCTCATCTTTTCCCCTAAGAGCAAATCGATTGCGTTAAGACAGCCGCTGTTGGCCAATCTAAGTTTTATCATCCACGTTAAAGGGCATGAGAAGGCATACCACATTAATATCCGACCGAGATGATAGGCAAATCTTTTGTTAAAATTTATTCATCAGTTTCGTAACTTGCCTAATCCGTTCCGAGATAGACGAAATTCGTTTTGCAAAATTGCTAGCTAAATTATAGTTTCTTATTTATGCTCACGAGAAGCATGGATAACAGTATCACCTTGCTTGACAGATTGAGAAGTTCCAGATTTTTCTTTTAACGAATTTCCGGTGCTTTTTGACTTTCCGGGCTTTGGTCTGGTCATTTGTCACTCTCCGACTCCGCCCTTCATTCTTCAAGTTTCCGCTACTAATGAAATTTTTGTTTTGTTGCTTCCCATCCGACTGTGATACGGTTGTTTGCCCCGTCCTGGTTGCATAGCAAAGCGAGCTAATAATACTGACGCATAAGCAGTAACAAGTTTTAAAAAAAAAGTTTTTAGGCTTCTCGTCTTCCTAATATGCTTTGGCGAAAAGCCATTTCTAGAGCCACTCGGCAGGTCAAAAAGCCGAAGCCAAAAAACCATCTCATCACACCTGGCAGGTTATCGAATGAATTTCGAACAATCAGTTTTAACGATTCGACGCAGAGAATAGAAAATTTGCTATAGGATAATTGTTTTTCACTTCATTATTACTATAAAGTTGCCAACGCTGCCCAGTTCTAGACGTTCTATTCATCGCCTTATTTCAACATTTCAAATATTTGCTAAGAATTCAAAGAAAATTTTGCAGCATAAATATTGCGATAACTATATATTATGCGCACATCAATTGGAAATGAAACAGCGAGAATGCATTGATTTGGAAGAACGACGAAATGCGCAATCACAAATAAGCCTTGTTGTGGGTAGCTGCGAGAAGAATATCCACGAAGCACGAAGTGCGATCCATGGACTTGAACTTCGAAGAACGGAACTCAACAAGGATTGTGTCCGAAAAAATATCGTCAACGCAGAAAGTATCATGGATCCTGCTCAAGTCAGTTTATTCAATCGTTTTTATAGGAATTGGTCACATAAGTTTCAACACTTTGCCGATGGTAAGGGAGGGGAAAAGAGTTGACTCCATATACATTTCTCGACGGGAGCTTACTAATTTTGAGAAACCTTAACCTAGGTTAATTATTGCTTTATATTTCTTAGTAATTTACGGCGTTGAACACTTGTATAAAATCAGCACCTTCAAGAATTACTGTATTTCGCGTATAAGCAGTTAAACACATTTTTCCACCCGAAAGGTGCCGAGACGCGGTCATCATATCGCCCACTTTTTGGTCAACACTTGGAAGCGATGGGTCGACGGTTTTTTAAATAAGACAATAGCGTATTGTTTGATTGATCTCATTCAATGTGTTCTTTGTGACTATCATTTTTTCTTTAGTATTTTTTTTGGCTCAATAACCTTTTTGTAAGACTTCGCAGTATTATTAATATATAGGGGGGGGGGTGAAAAATATTTTACAGCTAAAAATACACTGGTCAAATATGTGACATCCAGTGCACAAGAAATAGCCTGGGTCCGTTGTGAGGAGGCTTCACCGTCCCCAAAAAATACCAGATTGGTTCATATTTCCATATTAAGTGTATACGGATTTCTCCCTGGTATGTTCCTCACCTATTTTGAAAATTTGCAAGCTTTTTTAACTATGAAAAAGATCGAACGTTAGTAGCACAAATACATGAAAAGTTGGAAAAAGGGGAAATGTGTGCGTTTAAAGAATAACTCAGAGACATATAGAAATCCAATAAGATTTGACGTTCAACATATGGACATAAATATCTTCACATTGGCACAAAAAAGGATTTGTGAAAAGCGTTAAAAAGTGAAATTTTTTAAAATCTATAACCAATCACTCCGGTCATAAATCATCTCTGCGATTACTTACTCCTTTAGTTTTAGCCTAAACTAATAGCCAGTGAAAGTTCATCGCGTTCGTTGACCTATCTTTCGGACTAGTGGTTTATTTTAGACATTTAACTATTAGGAAATCTATGATGTTTTTTTATAAAATTTCACATAAAGTCCGATAAGACCTATATTAAATAAATTTTCGTTCATTTGGTGTTCTATTTTAGAGAAACGGTTGGTTGCGTTGAGAGAAATAATATCCATATTTCTCATCATGTGGAAATAAATTTTTTGTAGAAAATTTTCAAAGTTGCTTCTTATAATTAGGTGGAATTGACTGTAGTCAGAATTTCTAAATCTCTTTAATCACTTTTTCTGATTAAACCTGGTTAATCAACCTCTAGCGAATAATCGATTTCAGCCTTTGAATTGAAATTATCAATGTGAAAAGATGTTCTTTCAGGAAGGAATATGCACTAAAATTGCCGAGAAGTTTCTATTCGCCAGTAAAACAGTAAGGGAGAAAAGGACGAAAACTTCATTGAGAAAAAAGAAGGACGTTAAAAAGAAGAAAATCCAGGAGTGTAGATGGCATTTGAAAATTTGGCATAAACAATGCAGGCGATTGGAAAAATGCTGCTCAATATTACCAGAGTAAGTTTATCGTTATGAACTAGTCGTTAGCCAATATCAAAATTTCTCATGTTATGTAGATATAATTAGAATGAAGGATTTGACCAGTTTTTTTTTTTCCTCGAGTGACCTAAAACTCCATAGAATTTTTGGTCACTCGGAGGTGTGTAGTACTGTTGTATTGGTCATATGTGTAAGCTCATTAAGAAGGTTTGTGGTATTTTGGTCACAAGTGACCAAAAAAAAAATCCATAAGAAAACCCCTTGAGTACCACTGTTCGATGATCAAAGAAAAAAGCTGCTCTCAGAGAGCACCCGTATCCATTACATTCAACCTTCCGGCAGATGCTCTAACTGGCCGAGTTTCCATCCACCATTATTTCTTGCTTAACTCGTACCTTCTAATGTGCACATTTGCAAGAAATCCCTAGGAGTACATAAGATAGTCACCTATTCGTCAAGCAATGCCTGTACCGCAGGTCTGATCGATGCCAGAATTGGTTTTATCGTCAGACGTTAAGCCATGAAAACCACTTTTCTTTGAGAATCTCTATAGTAACTAAATTCTTGCCGGAGACGAAAATTGAACCTGAGGTCACTACGATAGTTCGATTTGCAAAAGTGATAGTCGCTTAGCTCGGATACTTCATTTATAATGTTCGACTTTTTTTTTTCATTTTTCAGCTCGACTTTTTCATTTACAATGGTCCATTAGCTGAGATGCTCAGACTGCTTAGATTTTCACAAATTTACTGTGTGGTCAGTT
Source organism: Baylisascaris schroederi (assembly GCA_006503575.1). Taxonomy (NCBI): domain Eukaryota; kingdom Metazoa; phylum Nematoda; class Chromadorea; order Rhabditida; family Ascarididae; genus Baylisascaris; species Baylisascaris schroederi. The sequence goes on from QEWY01001877.1 coordinate 271,783, forward strand.
AAAAACGACCCTGAATCTTTAATATCTATGCAATTCAATTCAATTTCTGACTCTGCAGTTTAATTCCATATCTAAATGCCTGCAGTTCAATTCTATTTCTAAAGAAAAGAGTGCTTAAAGAAGCGAGAATAGCTCCTACTTTTTTCTCCCTTTTTGCTTTAGACTGCGACGAAAATCAAAGTATTTTAGTCTTTTTTGTTCTTGCAACGGAAAGAGGCTGCATACTCGATTAATTCTGCGCTCATTTATCTTTCTGCCACATTGCAAAATCGCAGTCGAAAGTTTTGAGCCAAAAGAACTATCCTTGCTTTTAATCCATATTATTTAAATATATGACTGGCGATGATTGTTTAACACGAGGGAAGTAGGAAGGAGGGGGGGGGGGGGCTTTCCATCCATAAGGCATGTTGAGAAATGAACGTTTGATCCGTTACATAGTTTTTGAAGAAGTCTCAGCCTGTTGCATATTTTTTTAAAACTGAGTTTACATTCTACGACAGCTACCACAGAACACTATTTGAGTTGCTCGTAACACTTTTGGAAAATGTGACATTTGCTCTTCTTAACAAATGGAATGTGTTATATACGAAATAAGCGTAACTAAATGCAAAGATGAGACAGGCGAAAATGCGTTAGACGGATATTATAGTTTTTTTTTTTCATTCGTGTAATATCTTCTGATGCCGTTGTTAAAATTACAATTCAATTTTAATGCGAAATATCCAACATAAAAATGAGCATAGCACGAAGTAGTAATTCTAAATTGACTTAGTATTGTTATGAATCATCGCTGTGGAACTCATATATAATATATATATATATATATATATATATAAAATATATATTAATTTGCTGTAGGGTATTTTGATAAAATCGATAGCGGAAAGTGGAATATTATAGACTGGAATCCTGCACTTGAACGCCGCTACTATGCCATGGTTCTTAGGCGTAATAGCACTATTAATTTGGTGCTTCTTACCTGTCATTTACATTTATGCTGCAAGAATAGCATTAAAAACGATGGCAAGAATTTACTAATCGATAAAATATAGAAAGAGAATAGGATAAAAGAATGAAACAAATATACTAGTGGGGATTTAATTTGCAATTTTGCACTCGAAAAATATTATTTGGCATATATACGTTTTACGACTATAAAATAGCTGACTCAATTCCTATTGGGATTTGTTTGGTCCTCTCTTTTTATCCACCTAATTGAGATATTCTCGCTTGTTTGATTAGAATGTTGCAATCGACGAAGCAAATTCGACGAAATTAAATTTCTCCTAAAAAGTTTCATCTAATTTCTGCTCTGAAAGATGTACCATTTGAAGCGATTGCTTCATTACTGAATGTTTCGCCATTGATGGTGTTTGGTTTTTTGTTTTGAAGCCCATTTCGGCAAAGGGTGGAGACATTCGAGCGCCAAAAATGCTGGGGACGTAGATCCCCCTAAGTTATCTTTTCGAAAATGTACACGAATTCATTCAAATCGCTCTATTTACACATAATCTTTTATGAATAAATAAATAAATAAATAACCAATAAAATTCATGAAATATGAAATTTCAGTTGCTCACTCGAAACGAGCGATGTGCAAACACAAATAAATAAACAGCGATGGCGATTGGAGAATGCGAAAGCAGCATGCTCTCGAAAATCTACATAAGTATTTGCGAAATATCGTGTTTAATGGGTTTTTTTCTCGATCTTCAGGAGGAAATGACTTTCACAAAATGGTAAATGAAAAGTTTAGAAATCCTAACCGTAGATGAGTTTTTTCAAATTTTTAATAAAAATTGATTGTTGAGGTGATTTTTCTCATATATTTAGGAATTAACATTGGTAATTGTGCACGTGAAAAGGTTCCTTTTTCAAAGAATTGGAGGCTGTTTTGTCTAAAAATAAGCGAACGGACAAAACGAGTTGCTAAATTAAGAGTGAAAGCAATTTTGCATTGAGTGAAAAATCGTAAACTTTGAAAACGAATATTGGTTTCCGCTGCATCTTTCACTTTCTGTGATTTCTCTTATTAATCGTGAATTGGAAATTATACGTTGCAATAGAATGCTGTAAAACTTATAAGTTCCTGTTTTCCGTTTTTTCTCCCACATAGAAAATTGAGGACCTAAGTTCCCTCCTTCCTTACGCTTGTCCTTCCTCGCAGGATCGCATAATACCTGCCGTCTCGGTTATACATCCTTCAGCCCAAAGCACAGGACCTAAGCCTTTCCTTCCTTTTTTTCAATTTGTTGCATGTATTGCATCCTTTCATCGGTGCTAATAACTCAGCAAACTGCCCTTAACTCGTGCTAAAAGCACATATGTAGCAAATGCGATCGGAAATACGCATTTTAAAATTCTTCACTTGTTCATCGGATCATCGCTGTCATTTAGGTTCAAACTTATAAGCTTTTGTCCAGAAAATTTTGCACTTAGAATTGCCCCAAATTGATCAATAATGCGTAGAAAGGAAAATTTTCTGGAAGCTATTTATATCTTTGATTTTGATCGTCATGAGATGAGGTTTGGAAAAATATAACCTGGTTTGTTTGTTTTTTTTTAAATTGTAATTCTTCTCCAGTTCGTATAGGGAACATAAATTCCTATAAAATTTTTGCGAATATATAAATCTGGAGATTTGCAGTTGATATTTTATGAATTCGTTGCAATGCAGATATCTTCTCTCTCTTTCGGTTTTATCAAATTTGAAAAAATTTTTCCCTTTTTTAGCAAATTTTTTCATCGATTCTAATTATGGGGAATTTTTCAATCTTAGAACTATATCGTTCAATCTTATTTGAAAGATCAGTTCTTTATGTTCATTTAATTTTCCTTTTTTATGGTGCTATTGAATTCATTGATGAATTTTCCCGCAAAACCAATCAGTTCAATTTTTGATTGTCTTTTTTTGCGTTTTTTTCCTTGCATATTTACTCTTCTTGGCATTATTCTGTCAATAAGAGTAATTTTTTAAACAATATTAGCAATCTCAAGGCACTTAATGTTGTATCGTAAAAAATGCTTGTATTGTAGGCGTCGAATCAGAAGAGAACCGTTCTTCTTTCACAATTTAAGAGAGAAACGAAATGAGAATTAATAAGTTTTCAATTTTTCGAAGAAATTTTATGAAAACCCAAAAAAAAAAACAATTTTATTCAGTCAAAGCGGCAATTCTTTTAGAAGAATCATTAGTCTACGATTTTCTTGCGGGGAAGAGGTCCATCATCCGGTAACTGAGTAACATTAGCTTAATTACTAACTAGTACTTCTTTATGTATTGTTTCTAGACTTAAGTACCAAGATGAGTGATGACTTTAAGCAAAATGAAGCCTTCTAAAGAGGCAAGAATAGAGAAGCATAATTCGTCCTTATTTGCAACTTGTCCTGTTTTGGCAAATGCCACTCATCGCGCATTTTTTTGGGAAGAAAAATCGTTAGCGGGATGTTTCCCGTTTCCGCATCAAGAGATAAACCCTGGAATGACAAATATCATCCACAAGTTGTACATGAAGCAGCAATAAATTGTCAGTTGGATTCATGATCTTCGTCTCGAATGAACTAGGTGAGGATTTAGAACTTTAGTGTCATAGTGTCACTCCCAATAACGGATGCAGCACCACCCTATCCTAGTAGCAGCAGCACGTCGAGGAAGGCGAGAAGGGGAGAGTTGGGGAGGAGGGGTATTGGGGGAGATGGAGGTTGAAAAGTATACGCAATATTAGATTCCAGTTTGCAAGCGTTGCGTTATCCCGATCCAATAATGTTTGGTGGTTGCCAAATGCTTGCCATTTTATTTGTCTCCATTTTCGTTTATTCCTTTTTGATGGCATTATTGCATCCATGAATGAAGTGGTTCTTTGATCTTTGGACTATCGCTAAATGACACTGCCTGAATTTTTAAGAATTTTATTTTATGTCAAATTTGCTCGCTTTTTTCTTTTATTTTTTTCCGGAATATGTGGGAATAAAAATTTGTTACCTTACTACCGCGATACGGTGTTGCCATAAAGTTATATTCCCGAAAAAAATTAGTGAAGCGACATATCAGATGAATGCTTCAAAAGTGACGTCATCCTCATGAAACTGGAGTTAGCTAAGTTAGGCAACATCCGACGGTCTTTTAGATGCGATCCCATGATATCCAGTGGTCGTAACAAAGCATAGTTTACACTTTATGATATCACTCATCAAATATGTACCAACTGCAGTTTTTCCTCCTTCATTATTCTTCACTATCAGTTAAGTAGTAGTCGCATTAAGGCATCAAATATTTCCAAAAGGAACCGGGAAATTGCTTTCTTTCCTTTCTTCTATTTCCGAGACTTATTTTTTCACTTATTTTTGTAATCTCCTTTTCAATCTTCTCGTCAGTTCTTTTAAACAAATATAAAACTCGACCTAAACTTGCATCATACACATTCGTAGATCTCTGTACATCTGTTTCGAAACGATTATATTAAACAAATAGAAAACGCTTTCACGTGGTTAATAGCTACCATCTAAGTTCATGGTCGAAGCCCTTGTTGAGCACAGTGCATCTGTTTTACGCAGTTTCCTTTGCAACCGTCAATATTTGCACACATGAGACTCACAGTGCTTCTGATCTCGTTTCTACAACTTTTTGCAGGCCATAACATATCTTCCTGAACAAAACTTGAGCTGTGAAGGAAGTAGCTCACATCACACATGAACGCCCCATCCCTTCCTTATTTTCATGACCAACATTCCCGCTTAAAATGGGCGTATAATGAATTAGCACGGTGCCAGCGACCTTTCTTCCGTAATGAGGCTGGAACTCAAGCAGCAGGGCTGATTCAAATTATTCTACCTTAGCAACCAACAAATGTGACGCGAAAAAGGAAGTGGGGGAAGATGCTGAGTACTAACATGTCTGGAGACCTCAATATTTCATTACAGTCCCACCTAACAAAAGGAATATTGCACCACAGAACCTCGAACCTCAAACACCTGGTACACTCCACACTTACTCTCTCTCACTGCGAACGACATTATTTATCAATTAGGATTCTTTATACATACACGATAAAATGCAAGAAGTGAGCATATCATTAATAGCAGATAAGTAAAAATCAATTATTTCTTCATATCTGCCAATGATCGAGGCAATGCGATTGTTGATAGTGCAGATTCGCTATGTACGCGTCTCGCTTTAATCTCAACACTTGGAAAGAACTCATTCGTTGTAACATAACCACCGTCCGAATCGTCATGCTTCAGCACGGTCGTATCATGAGCCGTACCGGCAATGAGTAAAGAAGTCGATGAAGTTGTTGCACGTGGCATCTCTAAACCAAGTGGCTCATCGTCGGTAAATGTTTTACTACGTTCCGCAAGACTGCTACTACGTGGTGTTTCTAGATCGGCTGGTTCACCGTTACGAAAATTCTTTGTCTCATCCACAGAATCGAGATCACGTTGTAGTGTGGATTGTGTGAAATCGACTTGTTGCATAAATGATGAAGACATCGTGCACAATGATTCGCCAGCACCTAATGCTGCTCCATTTGAGGTGGATGCGGATGCATTACCCAATGGAGCCATTAAGCCACCACCGTAACGCTGTTGTTCGATAAGCTGAAATAAATATTTGATTTTTAAGGTAACATATACTTGATAAAAACTGAATGAACAAGTTGGAAAATTCAAATTTAAAGGGTATCACTGATTATAAGACGTTCTATATATGCTCAAATTAAACTCACGTGACGACATTTGCAAGGTGGAAAATGGTAAAAGTATTTTCATGACCTTTCAGGGGGCGATGGTTTTTATACTATATTTAACAAAAAAAAACCCCTATGAAATTTAAGAACCCTGAACCACATGAACTGCAAAAATTTTACTGATACACTCTGAGAAACGGTTTTATAATTTTTGTCTTAATTTATCTATGCAAATATGCAAACATTTAGATTATGTTATGATTATGAGTCTGCATATATATGCTCATATCAGCTAGCAGTTTCAGTTGATGAATCATTGAATACAGAGTTGTGGAATTAATTTACATTCTAGAAATATTTCCACATTAATTTAAATGTAGATCTAATAACTCCATCATAAGTTCACTTAAAAGTGCCTCAAAATATGGCTGTACGCAGGTGCTTTATAATGTAGCCGATTGTAATGGAAAACGCAAAAAGATCTTCGGTGTAATCGATCGTTGGGCTCAATTATATGAGCTCACGCGGTGGCGTTTTTCTTCAGCAGAGAGTAATATGGAACTAGATGCTTTAATGAGAGGGGTATAGACATCGTAGATAAATGGTGTGAATGCTTTTATGTTGCACATTATATGTTTATTTTCCTGTTAATCTGGTGATGATTTAATAACCAGAAACATCATCTAAGAAGAAGAGATTTTAGAACATAGCTGAAGGTGTGCACGATATGACTAACGTATCTCAATCAACCAACTCTGATATACTTTCTTGCTTTCTCGGCTTTTGAATGTTTGGCGTCTCAATTCATCTTCGACAGTACCTTATCCCATCAAAATTATGACCTCTGTAAGTTCAACGAGCCAAGAAGGTCAATACCTTGTATTTCGCCCCTCTCTCGAAATATCCTGTGGTTTTTCGTTCCTTAAAAATCTTGCTCTATTTCATTCCTCTCTCGAAAGCACAATTAAGTCGATACAGCATTTACTCTTTAAACTTATCGAAAGCTTACCGATAGCTTAGTGCGCAGATGATTGATAATACTGATATAACGCTGATCACTTTCTTTGCGATCACGCTCATCACGTTTCCTTTCTCGTCGTAATCTTTCGATTTCCTCCATCATATTACGTTCATTAACGATCCGTAGATCACGCTCCGCCCGAAGCCTTTCTTTATACTCTTTAAGTTTACCACGATGTTCGTGTAATTTATTCTCCAATTCCTGAAATATTTCTTATAGTTTGAATTAGATATCATTTTCGTAATTCGTCCTTTCTTATCCCCCCCCCCCTGTCTTTTTAAACAACCTCTTCATATTAAGTTATTAATATGATGCGTTACTAACAACTATCATCTTTTCGTTGTCTATCAACCTTAAAAGCAGATACCAGCTTAATAAAACGACCGTCCGATAAAATTTCGACCGGATCCGGAGAAGTGATTTCCATACAATTTCGGCGGAGAAGAGATACAGAAGGATGCCTATAAAGATGACGCGATTATTTTTCGCAAATAGCTTATTTGTATTCTACAATAATCCGACTTACTGGTCGTAGCGAAACGACATCAATACCTTTTCGTGCTTTTACTTCATGAATATATTATAGGAACCGTGTGTGCCAATGCACACATTTCAAGTTAGGATCTATCCAGGTGACATTAACAGAGCGTTATAAAAATCCATTTTGGGCTAAAATTCTAAAACAGCTTCGCAGCTCCTAGCTTCATCACTTCATGTGCCTCGAATTCTCATTGTGATTGAAACTCTTGAGCTCGAACTCCATCAAAATTTTTCGCGAAGAACAATTGCAGTATAAGAACTAACAACTTATCGGCACAATACTTCAGGCTTATCACTACTTTTGCATGAAAACATACCGTCTGCCCGAAGAGTACTGCGAAGGTGATTCCTCAAAACACCTTCAACTCTTCTAGGAGATAAGTCGAACTTCGCTCTGAATTCCCATGGACTTTTTTGGGTCAAATCTTGATGTGAAAATTTCTGGCCAATAAGTTTTAGATACTGAAGCAACTTTTTTGGAATATATGAAAATGCATGGACTGGTTATGTCAACAATACGCTCTCCCTCAATAACAATAAAAAACTCTAAAAGGATGCAAGGAAGGTGATGAAGAAGCCTCTTTGAAATTGTAATAAAATGGCTGATTACTCGAATTCGTTGATTCTTCTCGTTTTCGATTGCCCACGAATCTGATTCCGAATCATCAAGCGTCCGATTATATGAGCTATAGAGATTTGTCGGTGACGGATCACCGCTGCCATATTCAGAGGTTGCATGACGATGACGACCGTATTTTAGAAGGCCGCGTCTTCGAGATAGAACCTGGCAAAAATAGATGCAATTAAGGAAGTGGACTTTTCATTCGCAATTGTAAAGTGCAAATATCTGATAGCCGATCATGTGCACGTCACGCTGGACTGCCTCAGGTGAAGATGCCACCCATAAAGCATTTGCTTTATCGAAATGTATTCCCTTTTCTTAAAAAAAGTAGCAATCACTTCTATGCGAGTCCTTCGTAACTCCTAACGTTGTGACCTTGTTTTGATACCTTCTGACTCTGGCCCATACATCATTTTTTTTCTTTGTAAGCAATCTGTTATTGCACTTCCGCTGATCTGCATCTGCAGAACGCATTGTGATAAAGTTGTTTCTCCGCGTATGTATGTGTGTCTAACTGTCTGTCCGGTAGTTTAAACTGGGGTGTCAGTTAGAGCTATGAAATTCCTTCGATATATTGTACACTTTAGGCTGTCATACGGTGTATTTCACATTGAGTCATGAACATGGAGGGAATTACACACATTTAAAGGCATTAAAAAATTTGCATGTGTCCCGCATCCGCCCAGTTTTTAGACGAACATATGCAAATGTGGAGTATTCTATGGAACAAATGCAAAAATGCGGAACATTTTATACCAGTCGGATTGCAGAAAAATTTGTGCAGGATTTGAGTGGGGATCGAATCAGCTGCAACATGAATGCACTATCTCGCATCTTTTACTTTTGTAATAACCTGGGAAATAAGTTGCTCAGGTGGATGAATCAAAAAAGTGCATATTGCACTTTTTATATCTACATAATGCTCCGTAAAAAATTCAAACCTCTTCTCTAGGATGACGGAATTCCGATTCGAATGAACGATTTGCTGCTTCAAAGCGTTCAAAATGCTCCACCGGTTCACCAGGACATGAGCGTGGGCCACGATAGCCTTTAGGTTGCGTGACTGTGTGATATGGTGCAGTCGCCGAAATTTCATCGTCAGGGCATTCAAAGCGTGTCATCTTTGGTCGACCTCGACGTGAATCTCTGAGTCCAGCCTCGCGTTCCTTGAAAATGTCTATCCTAGCATTCGTCGAAGCTTATTTATGACTATAAGTTATCGCTTACCTGCGAAGTATCAAGCTCAGATAATGCTTGCAAGGTGTTTAAAAAGCAATGAACTAACGCATGCAAATAATTACTGCTATATTCCGGAAAGATGTAGAATAAAGAGAGTGCAAGAGAGAGTATTTTATAAAGTGAACAGAGTTACACAAGAACATAGATAAAAAAGAACGCCATAGAGAATATACGAAATGAACGACAATAATCACTTACATCTAGAGCTCCTTTGCTTGACTTCTTCGACCTGAAGATACTCCTAAAGAGGTTAGCCATCTCAACCTGAAATATTGAAAAAAATTTAAAATTGATGAAAGGAATCCATCTATTGCGAGGTATAGCGTAGTGACAATGAGTATGACTTCGTGAACAACTTTGCAAACATTTTAATAAAAAGTTCCATATTCTATACGCAAAGCATATTTTTTGTTGTTCACAGTAATTAATGCATAGCCAAAAAGGTTAAATGTCTTCGCACAGTGTGCGAGGTCTTTTCCATCCTTCCAGCGATGCGTCGTTTTGAAGAGAAAAGAAATGTAGAAAAAGCGGAGGAGGGGGAAGGGGAGGGATGGGGAAGCGAACGATGCTCATATAAATGTCTGATTCTATAAAACAATTTTTGACGTGAATAATGAAAGTGAGGCTCCAATGCTAGAAACCAGCTCGTAAAACTGCCCCTTATATTAGATCCTCCGACTTATGCACATAATATAACCATATGGGAGCATAATGGGGAGGGTGGGAGAAGGCTCAAAGCTAAGTCAACATGAACTGTACACGTCAGCGGTGAGAACCATCGAGGAAATAAAGCAGGAAAATGAAACGGTCATAAAAAAGATACTTCGAGAGTTGTAAGAATAGTTTTACGAAATAAGAGGTTCAAAGTGCACAATGTATATACGTCACATCATCATAATAAATGCCCATATAAGTTAGTGGGAATGAATAAAAATGAGGATATTATCATGTAATGAAAGAAAAAAACGCTCAGGAATAACGATGAAGCAAAAAATCCGGAAATAAGCCAAGAATATGGCTTAAAATGAGATTTATGGATATGAAAATGAGGGCAAGGATGAATGATACAGCTGATGGGAGGAGGAAATGGAAGGAAAAATCCCGGGAAAACAGCCTAGCCATAGAGGTAAAGTACCGTTGCCCTTGTGATACTCCTTTACATGACCATCCCAAGACTGCACTTTGGATAAGCTCAAGTACAAGTCCTCAGTGCTTTTGCATGTGACCTATCTAGATTTCTGTTATTCAAACTAATAGCAAGTGGTTGTTGTGTTAGTAACAAACAAGCCAGAACAATACTGAAGTGAGTTTTTCATTTCGCGATCATCAGCACTCTTAGAATATGATTTGGACAGGAAGCGAAATGATATTTCTCACTGAGTTCGGAAATCGTTTCGTTTCCTGCCAAGCAAACTGAGCTAATAAATGAGAAAAAAAGAACTCGTTTCAAGATAGCGAAAAAGAGGAATGTATTTGTCTAAGTGAATGAGCAGATTCTGAAATTACCTTCAACACCGAAATTTGAGGACAATGGTCAAACCTAGTGGATAGAGCTGCAATCTGCAACAACTAATCTCATTCGCTTATATTCTCAACAATTCTGCTCCGACAACACCACTACATCTATCCATTATTGCTACTCCGAAGTTACGAATAATTCTGACTTTCGGCAGACATATCTCGCAGAACAACGGTGAAAGATCTAGCAATGCTTAATGCTGCAATATCGGCACTGTAATAAATGATTCGAGGAATTGAAACATTTTTAAACTTTATATGGGATAAGGTGGTATAAAATTGCAGCAAAACAAATGACTCGTGGTAGTATCGCGTTTGCCGCCATTTATCAGTATTCGCGCATCTGCCATTTCACAAATCCTGATCGATTAGATTCTATTCAACAATCGTGATCCATTGCCCCTCACTGAGACCGCAAAGACCACCTCCATATCGACTTGTGGTGACAAAGAAATAGTAACCAGTTATCTTTCAGGGGATCGTTTCTTATTGATGATGATTTTCTAAGAATAAATAACTGGAAGTCTATCTCGGTTTAAAGTGTTGATAGATTCAATATTCGTCCGATTCTCAAAATCTACCTAATTTTTTAAAGTTTGTATGTTTCTAAAAGTTTTATTCAATATATAAAAAAGGAAACGCTAAAAGTTCGCATGAACATTTCCTCCACATCAAAGACAGTTTGAAAAATTGGCGTCAAGCTTCTCAAGTTGGGAACCCAATTACGAGTGACGTCATCACCTCAATCTAAGAGTAATAAGAATGCTTTAAATGGCATAACACTCTATGATGCATTGTATAAATAACCACAAACATGAAATCAGTTTTACATATTCAGAGGTTTTTAGGCACGACTCATCATGAGTCCATGAAAGCATGAACGGAAGAAGCGTTAGGCTCGAAATCACAAAATTATACCATCCAAAAAGGAACTCCTACCCTTCCTCTACGGTTTCGCATCACATAAGCATCACACATAGTACCTCCATATTTTAAAACCTTCTGATGTTACACCGGTGGTGACTTGAATACTCCGGAGCCAGAGTGTGCTGTGTGTCGGAAAGAATCTGGCCCCGTGGATTGATTTCACAGAGATATTAGGCATCCAAATGCTCAACAACCCCTAGTTTGATGTTTTTTCATAATCTGATGGGAATTTCTGTGCGATAACAGGCCACTTAGCTGAAAAAAAAAAACTATCCGCCAATCATGGCTCTCAAAGGCCGTATATGTGATCCTGTACACATCGATATTACAATTTACATTCCGTTGATCAATAAACAGGTAAGACTCCAAATTTAGGTGATAGATCAAGGTTCGAAGTGCTGCCAAACAAACATCAGCTAGAGCTGTTGAAACGGAGACAAAAAACTTTTAAAGAACCTACTCTGTTTTCGACATATAGCTGCATGCAAAGTTTAGTGATTCACTTAGGGCAATAAATCAAGAGTCAGCTATTTAATGCATTTATGTGTTACCTGTGAACACTCGAGTATCTCAGCAAAATACTCCAAAAAGACCATGCTCTATCTTCAGCGGATCACAGCGTATAAGGACTTACTTTCACGCATACGCAAAAGTTAAAAGTATGGAGCCACCAATATAAAGTTGCTAATAAAAACTAGTGGCAATGGATGCTCTGGGCTATATGCTTCATGCATCCAACATTTTTGCGGTGTAAAGGTTCGCTCTATATGTTGGCACAGTAGAGGCATTATCAAGAAGTCAATTTACTGTTTAAGGGCATGAAAAATAATAGGCAACTAATCTAATATCCATCTACAATACGTCGAAAGATATTAGTAATTCTTCCCCTTTCAAGTCTGGTAAGGCAAAGGGGTTGTTACATCCCAAATTGCAATCGCATCAGTCACAACGTGCATAATGGTACCTCCCGCAGTGTAATGGCCTTAATCGAATTTTAACAGAGGAATACTTCATAAATCCCCTATTAGAGGCGTTCCATCAACCATCAGGAACTTGATGCCGAACACAAAGATTTAAATACCTTCGGAACCGATGAGCAAAAACATTCCGATTTCTAAAGAAATAATGTTGTTCGAGGGGAATCTCACCGGATGATACTCAGAAGTTGAAGAAATTTCAATCATCAGCCTAATTACAGGTAACAAGCCTCGAGCAGCTTTTCAATACTTTCAAAAACAATAAATTGGGGCAATATCGATAGGAACTGTCTTCATATAACTATGTTCAAAACTATACGCGTTATGAAATAAAAGATACAACTACGAAATAGAAGTTTCAATAAATGGACACATCACTACAACATTGTTTAGTTGAGATGGTAGCCTTTTCAGTTACTTTTTTTTAAAATAAATATGCTACTTTTCATAATCCTCACTTTCTATATATCTTCTAATTCTATTCGCAAATGTCAGTAGTCTATAGGCGAATTAAATTATTCGGTTAGATTTCTATGAGAGAGAGCGGCACTGTAATTGAGAAGACAAAAAAAGCGAATACGGTGCTCACAGTTAACGTTCCTATTCGCTCCCTTCGGTGAAGTCGTACCATTCTATCCCAAAATAACGATAATTGCACTCATTAATAATTTCATTTCTTAATTTCATTCAATACGCGAATTTTGTCAGCTATATAAAATTTTCAAGAAGCTGTTAATGTATTGTCATCTCAAATCCTCTGAAGAGTTCTACAAGAAAAATGACTATCTTAGAATAAATAAATATCCAATAGCGAATTGCAAAAACAGCGAATAATATATCATAAAATTAGTGAACACTAATAAATGCAGTTCAGCAATAAACGAGCTATACGATGGCAAAATTAAGGTAAGCATTTGACGTAAAGAACGCACAAGAATTACTCGATAAGATGGATATAAAAGTCCGATCAATCATCAATATGAAGGAAATCTTCGTATGCCATAAATTTCCTTCTTAAATTACCTTTAAAATTTAGAAATATAAGTAAACATTATCACTGTCGCACATTCGCTAGTCCACAACCATAATATGGGCGCAAAGCGATGATTGAAGGCAATATAGCATAGATCGTATAAGATAACAAATAGACGGTCATATGTGATGAACCTGAAGGGGGAATGTTGAGCGACAATGACTGGTCGGCAGATTATGAAGTGAAAGAAACGATCCCCATAGGGGATACGAACAGAGCGCAAATTACGCCTTCTTTCACATAAAATACCCACTTCCGGCAATTGGTAAGCGTTACGAATTGGTTTTGAAGAGGGATAAGATAGGATGTTGTTAAAGAAAACAATCAAAGTTATATTCCATGAGAATGCGACTTTAAATGGCTCATATAAACGATAAATTTAACTTGGTTATAATATTCAACTAGCAAAAATGATTCCTTAAATCGATACAAAGAGAACATTTTTAAAATATATTTCAAAGTGTGCAGATCACATCGTCGATTGTAAATTAAGCGCTCTTTATTGTAAATTAACCGCATCTTTAATGTTAACAACATTCTATTTCAAGAATTGCAAACTTTACTAATTCCAACAATTATAGCTAGTAGTTTTATTCATAATGCATTGATATTATCGATTCTAATATAGCATAATTTCTTTCCACAAATTGAAGCGTAAAAAGTCTTCTCATTTATCACTATAGGCCACCAAGTTGCTCTTACATATCCACAACTACAGTTCGTCTAAACCCCCATAAACACTGCCATTAACATAAATAATACACATAAACATTTGCGAACGGGCACAAATATTACACTACTAAAATGCAGTTTTGCAAAGCAAATTTACACAATGCATAAAACGTAAATTTAGCTATACAGAAATTGTTTTCTCAGCACCACCTGTCCGTAACTTTTTAACGGTGCTACCTTTCCAAGGAAGTGCTGAACAAATCAGCTGCGTAACATCTGCATATACTGTTTTCCCAAGAGTCGCGATTTAATCAAGACCACATAAATAGAAAAGGCAAACCGAGGCAACCTCTGCCGGTGAAAGGCAAGTAGGAAATGCAATGGTGAAAAGGGAGGGATCGATATCGAGGTTTACATCAGTTCTCATTTCATGCCCTCACACACAGAGGCATCTTCTCCACAGACTAAACGTATCTCGTTCACATGATATCTACTTGAATAAGTGTATATGGTTTGACCATAACACCATACATTACCTCTCTTACATGTTAGCAACAATTCTTGATGCCAAACCGCGTTAGCTTTGTCGATCAATATGCTCAATGCTTGCGATAAGTAGACACCAGTACAAAGCACAAATGACCATTGACAGGCACTCTTTATGTATGGCATAAATCATTATTTATAATTCTGTAGATGAAATACTTAGCATTATCAAACTCTCTAATATCTGTGATATAGTCGAAGAACACTGCAAATATCGGTGATTTTAAAGCAAAAGTGGATTACTGGAACGTATCTTTGAGTGAATTCTGCATGATGGATCTTAAAAAGAAGGGTGACTCTTGAGTTCAATTGAACCAAAACTGATTTCCATAAGGAATTAGAAGGCAATCGATTGCAATTATATATCTCAATATTGAATGAAACATAATGGAGCGAATCGTGCATTCTAATTGCTAATGGAAATTAATCTATGGAACAATTATATAATCTGAGTCGTCATCACCTATATGAATTTTACACATTTTTTAATCGAGGCGATTTGCACTGCGTTCACTCTAAATCACCGATCTAATTTGTTTTTTGCCTTCCATCACAGCTACTTTCTATCGTCTTTTTGAGCGTTTTTAAAAAATTGCTCGAAAGTGACTAGTTAAAGTTGAAAACAGAAAATTCAATTTCTAAAATCACATAGAAGGACAGTGAAAATTGGGTGAGAGAAAAAATTAGAGACAAATCAGCAAGATGAAACGAAACGATTTGAGTGTGAATGCATTTATCTGCTTAAAGAAGAAGGAAGTTGCGTTGCAAAAACCTATTACTGCCAAATCATGTCTATGCTTGATGGGTAATTTCAATTTAGAAATTATTGAAACCAAAGTTATGAAAAAACTAAATAATGAGCGAGATTTAAGTATTATTTTGAATGAAGTTATCAATAAATAAAATCGAGAAGATTTGTAAGTACTTTACATTAGTCGATTTTTCATTTTACACTCGCCGAGACGCAAAAAAAAAAAACGATCCTTTTATCGAGTTGTATCAATATGCGGATTAATTAAAGCATAGAGACGATCACTACTGAACATATATTAGTACTTCTTAGGACAATTTAAGAATTCAGCTGCTCAGATAAGAGAACACTAAAAAGCACATATCGTGCTAGCTCCTTTGATAAGCTTCTCCATTTGTTTCACTATCACTAAGCTCGGTTTCCGGCTATTATCCGCTAATATTCAATCGTAAATCATTTTCATCACTAGCTCAGCAATTTTATAGCTACCTTTAAAAAATTTTGCATTGTTATATCTACCTCGGAAATGAAATGAATAATGCGTTTTACTAATTTTGTTTCTAAGCAATTTCCTTTGCTATTAATTAGTGCTATCTTTCACAAGTAGACGGATTTATTAGTTGGAAAATTTTACATCAATACAGTCTGATATTAGGTAGAAGATAACTTTCAAAGATACAAAAGTTAGTATACGTATTTCACTCTCCCATTTGCAGAAAAGATATGAGAAAGAAAAATGGAAACTTACGAAAACGGTGAGAATCTCCTAAAAAATTTTGACAAAGTAGTTGAAAACTCTCAAATGTAGCAATTATTCATTTCGCTAGCGAATATTCATAAATTTCACGCTACGAGTAGAGTCGGTAGAATTTTTAAATTTATTCATAAAATATAAGTTATAGACAGTTTTGTTTCAGCTCTTGCTAATAAAAACTAAACTTTCATTTTGTAAAAAAAAACACCTCATTTGGTGGTTCAGTAGTTTCAAAACCTCGTCTGTTATTCGCCCGTTCGATATCCTACCGAATGCGCCACTTGAAAATTGCAACCAAGAACCTTCTTAGGGGGTAATGCGAAGAGAAGATCAAGTATCGCTCACATCTGCCATTGAATAATAAGTTATGTGGACAATGGCATAAAAACAAAGACCTTCAAGGACATATACCGCTTGTTTCGATCCCCCCAGTGGCGATTGTACGTCTCAATTGCGCCATCTGTGGCGCAACATCATGAATCAACGAAGTGGCTACACTGATTCAGTCAGGCGGTTTAGAACAAACACAACAAACTGACAGTTCACATAATGCAGAAAATACCTATCTGATAAGTGCATCTCATTCTTCACCATATATCATCATCACATATCCATCATTATCCCACCTTACCGATACCATAGCAGTTAAGAGTTCTTCCCATTATTGTGGAGTGAATAAAATCTTTTCAAAATTTCAAATTACATAGAATAGGATGATAACTATTCGGGGCGAATATCGTCTAATAAATTAATTAAAACTAGGTACGGGAGAGCTTCTAAAGCAGTATAGCAGCATACATTTCAAATTTTCATAGGCTTCAACTAGCAAATCCCTTTACCTTTCATAGGTTACCGTCCGATTTCTATAACTGCCACATAGCTTCATTAGATTTCCAGTCTAACCGTTATCATCTCGATAAATCAAAAAATGTTTTGAAGGCAACGATCAACGTCAACATTTCACTGGCACAAAAAGTTCTTCTCTGCTCCACTCCCATCCCCCTCCCTTTCCACTTATAAAAATTGGGCAATCTGAGCATATTTTTAACTATCCCCAGAAACTCCAGTGGAAAAACATTATTACGATTATATCCTGAAACTTTCACATCGTGATCTAAACACTTGGACGCTTCCAGTAGAGGTTACCGTGTTATCTCTCATTTCAAGCCTTTAGTGAACACTTTTCAAACATACATTGATGAAACAACCGTCTGTCACATAGACTTTTCATTAGAGGTCATTGTCTACGAGTGGTCGGTTTCCCTAAAGTGAGTATCACAGGCTACCGAACATTTCACGAGTGAATGCTTACTGCATCAACTATAAAGTAGCATTAAGTATAGCAAACGCTGATCATTGCAAGCATATAGGTTTTCATCACAGAAGGTAAGTGTCTGCTGTAGTCGTTGGCTTATTAGTTATGTTGCCTCTGTAAAGCGAGGCTTGAAATATTAAGAATTAAGAAATTTGCGAATTAGTAAACAATAAAAACGAAATCATAATTAGATAGAACAAATAGGCAGAAGAAAATGTAAAATTAAATGAATTAAACGGAAAAAAATATAAGTAGGTATAGAGGAAAATTTCCGTTTGGGAAATGATAAAAGAAGGATGAGAATAAGGGAGGGTTAAAATATTTGCGTAAGAATGCTCATTGCTCGACTTAACAAGTGAAAGAGATGATGAGGCATAAAGGCGCGGTCCTCTTGTAAGGAAAGAATTTTCACTACTGTTATTATTATTATTATTATTATAGTTATACTGTTACCTAAACTGTCACTACCATTGTTACTAGTGATATTACTGCTCCATCATCAGAACAGCTACTGGAAGTCACGTTACTATGTGTATGTAAAAAAATAATAAACGAACAATTAATAAATAGTATATATAAAGCTGAAAATCCAAGAAAAAAATTAAAATAAATCAAAATTTAAAAAGAAAAAACAGTGGGAGAGCGTAAATGCTGTATTGACCCATGCAATAAAACATGTACAATTTCAATTATTAGCTTCAAATAAATATCGTCTATGATGGGTAGCATCCTAGCGAATAGATAAGGAATTACGATGAAAGGTATGAGACAAGATTAGCACTAGCATATGGAATGTTGAGGAACGGGCATCTGATGATATAGGCGTTTCACAAGCAAGACAACACGTTAGAAAAAGTGTTCGTCGACTTGAGGGAGGTACCGCCGAATATGCCTCTGCATTGTTCATAGGCGGTACTCCTCTTTGAACAGTGACCCACGCTCGAAACGTTAATGCCGCGAAAACATTTGCGAGGGAAATATTCGGCGTCTACTTCTACACACACATCACACGCTGCGTATTTAAAAACATCACCACCAGCACAAACGACAAAGAAGAAATCTGCGTACAACGTTTGTTACTTAAACCCCCATGGGGTTATATTTTCACTTTCCTTTCTTTAGTATTTTAGTGAGTGATATTCGATCCAAACTTTGGGGCTATGTTATGTGTACACTATATTATTCCACCATTTATCAATTACAATTGAATTTAGTGTACAAAGAAAAGAAAGACATGAATTGGAAAATTTTCACATCAGTCTGTAAATTTTGGATAAGACTAGCAAGTTTGAAGAATCCTTAGAGAAAAATTGAAAAAAAAATAAACTTTTTCGTGCACTCGAAATTCAAATGCGGAGACCGAATGAGGTTGAATAATCGAATAGTTAAATTGCTCTCTTTTGATTATGGACATCTTAAAGAACGGCAATAAAGTAGCATTTCATAAATAAAAGACCATACATCATGCAAAACATGTTAACTTCTCCCTCATATTATAAGAGTAGCATATGACGAAATGGAGCGTATCAACATTTATAAGCATCTCACAGTTTATTGAGGAGTTTAATTCCGATTGCTTGGCATAACATCCAGCTCAGTTGGTCGATAAAATTGCAACTCGATTTACATAAACACATTTGGAACAGCTGTAATTTAGGATGCCTATAACAACCTAAAAAAGAGAAAGTACTCTAATTACCAGAAAAAAGTGAGCTTCTTTGATGAGTTTATAGCATCGCATCAGCACTCCTCTTATCTCGAATATGGCTGCAAATCTATAGTAAGAAAACATTCTCATCAATGCGCTAGCCTGAAGAGGTCATTGCAGAAGATTGCACCGCAAATAAACAAATTGCTTCCGCGTTTTCTACATCAAAACATAATCCTTCAAGTATGGCTATGATGTTGCCGATCGAAAACAAGTGTTCTAAGTACCACTCGAGATGAACGCCGACCCGGTTGCTGAATGCTAGGTACAATTCGTTTTACCACTGGAATCCTACTTCCGTCGGTTGCTATAGCTGCTCTCTGAAAGACGTATATGCGTAATGGATCTGAGGCTCTACTTCTCCCAAATGCTATCAACTTTCTTAACAAGTTAGTAAACCGCTCCCCCCTCATCTCCCTACCCGAAACGAAGGATTAAACAAGTAGAATTTCCTAATCTCCTAAAAAGTCGACCTGATTACTCATTCGTCTTAGACCAGTGTTTCGCGTACGGGCTCACAAAAATGAGCACCCGTACAATAGCTGTTACGATAATGCATCGAAACTTCATATCAAATCCTCTGACCTCATACACTCGGACTTGTAAAGAACTTCCAATTCCTAAACAAAGGTCTATAAAATTGCAATCCCCCAATTATTCTATCAGTCCCCCAATTATTATAACTTATTTTGCGTCACATTATCTTTTACTACCATCGTTGCGCAAAAATTTACCATCAAAAATCAAGCCCTTATATCCTCCTTTCTCAAAAAAAAAAAAAACATACAACCAATTAATCGCAACAATGCGCATATATAAAAAAACATTTATTTCAGGTGATTAATGAGGAATGTATAATGATACGTGAAAAACTAAATGAATCGCCAGCAATACAACAGGGCAAAAACAGTATAATGTGGACACCGGAAGAATACTAAAAAATGGCAATAATTCAGGATACCGGATGATACGATATAAATCGGAATCCCAAGGAAGGCAAGATACTTCAAGTGGAGTAGCAATCAAATTATTATTGCCCAACATGACCGTTTACCATAAAAGAATTAACAAATAAACGAAAAAAAGCCAGTTACTAAGGCTTTACAACACCGAGTTTATAAAATATAAGTGAAAAAAAGTAAAAAATAAAAATAAAAAATATATGATGAAGTGAGACCATCAAGAGCAAATCTCGCATGGCCACTTTGCGTATAAAGTCTACACGGCACGCAGTAATATAGCATCCTCATAAATTAAGCTCCTCTTCAATAAATAAATAATCTCAGAAATAATTGCTTGTTCTCTCCCCTCTCTACCGATCCCTCGAGCCAACCAATGTCGAGCTTCATCTACCAAATTTTCAACCAACGGAAGTCTTACACAACTAAGAAACGAAGTAGCTGCACATGCAGAGAGCATATACGTTTATGAGTAATATCGCAACGCTTTCTATACGAAGTTTTGTACGTATTTGTCGTTCTTTATTCTTACCTACACCTGCACCTACAATGTACGACCTTCATCATTTCTTTATCTACACGATCTCCGTCTAAAAGAGCAGTGAGCAGTCACAAAAGAAGTCAGCAGCTTAACCACCTTACTTTAAGCAAGTGAGGCCGGGTTGATCCTCAGAAGCTCAGCTACGCTGCGACCAGCGCGGACTTCATCAGCCATATGTCCATGAATGCAAAACAAATGAGACCATAGCAAAGTGAGACCGGCGATACAGACAGAGATAGCGAGTCGTCGATATCTGATAGAAAGCTGATATCAGCACAGCAATCTAGAAAATAGGAAATTGAAAAATGAGCAAAATATATATGGAAAACTAACAAATAATGACAGTGACAGAGGGTCAATCAAACTACAGACCTTGAAAATGTTTCAAAAAACAGATATGAAATCACTAAAGATTTCAACTGCAGGAGGCTGGTTCCAATTTCAACCTCTATGCAGCAGATTTGCAATTCCATTCACAGCCACTGATAAGTTATCTCGTTCATTTAAAAAATATTCCACTTAAAAATCAGATGTAAATTGGCACATTAAATACACTTCCACTAATCTTTTTAAAAGTTTCATTTTTAGCAAAAACTAGGCAGCTGCTACACAGAAAAAAGTACAATGCTATCTGTCAACATCGTCTAAAAATTCGCTTCCAGGTTAAATTGTTTCTCCTCTTCACGACTGAGCACACCGGCTCTCTGATACTCGCTTACACGACGCTCGAAGAAATTCGTTTTCGCCTCGATCGATAGATTCTCCATGAAATCAAACGGATTCGGCACGTTGTAGACCTGAAAGTTTTTCTCTTGGCAATTTCTACCGTATATCAAAAATCACTTAATAAAGCCGGTGGAACCAATATGTATATGCCAAATGAGTCATGTCTCAACTGTGCTTGCTAGTGAACCGCCTCTAACAAAGACTAGAAGCAGTGATGTGGTTGCCTCATGATGGATCTTTTATACATTATAATCCACGAGAGCGAATGAGGAAACCCAAATACCAACATCAATACCAAACACCTCTGTGTCACGGAATGGCTACCGTCGCTAGATGCCGCGATCGAGACTAGTTCGCATTTCAGTTCAACAATTTTAGGATGCTCCTAAAAAATATCACTAACTCCATCTCTACGTGGACTACTCCCTATAAAGCCGATGTCCGCCGAACAGCTACAATCTGTAGCAAACTTTGAAACCGACGACACATACCTACAACATGCAAGTTTGAGGATGCATCCAAACCATCTCCTCCACATCGCTCATTTACAACAATAAATAGTGCTCGATCGAGATGTCACTTCAAATTCGGTGACGACACCTCAGCCCGTAAATAAGGAAAGCCACCGAATCTGTTCGCAATCATCACATGACGATGGCAATGATGATTTCATTTGTCATAAGAAAGGAATACATTTAGGATTATCAAAAGACTTTGGCAAAATGAAAGCAGACTATAGTTATTTAAGCGTATAACATTTGGCAGGACGCATCCATTTTCTACTATATCTCTATTTCCCGATGAACTCATATTTCCATAGTCAGTAGAACACTCAATGGCCTCAGCAAGCAATCTGCATCATACCTTGGGATAGCCGAGTTCAGTGAGCAGGTGATCGGCAACATATTCGATATACTGCGACATCAGTCTACAGTTCATACCAATGAGATCCACAGGTAGAGCCTCCGTCAGGTACTCCTGAAGTAATGAAGGCGAATACAGACAAAATGTGTAACACAGGTATTCCAGTCGGTAAAACATAATTCAGTTACTTCTTCTGAACCTCCCTCATCATGCTTGTCATCCCTGCTTTCTATTAACACTCTATCTTCACTTCCCCTTCTTGGGTAAAGTATAGGAACATGCAAACACATATACTCATGATCCCCTAACTGAAATTTCGATTTTTGAGAGAAGGGGAGAGCAAATGGTGCAAAACCACCCCCTCGTTTCTGCCCTTCTCTCCCTTAGCCGCCTTTGGAAAACCTCCTTGAGAATCGGTCTTCTTTTTCCTCCGCATATTCCCTACTAATTTACAAATATACAAGGCTTTTCACAGGAATATCAAGTCCTCGACCATGCCACCAGCATTACCAGGCAAGTAATGACAGATCAGGTGGAACTACAAAGGCCACTTTTCCTAACAATAAAAATTTCGCGGGAGTAAGAAAACAGCTCAGCTCTTCAAGCTATTTAGCCTATTAGAAATCCGAGCTGTCTTATACCTCAATCAACAAATAAGCGCACGTGGTAGCATTAACGACCAACCAGCACAAATAAGATTTGAAGCCCCATACCTTTATTTATGAAAATACCCGTCGTATGACTGCCACAAAAGTCTGAGCTCAATTAAGGTGTGACTTACCAACAAAGTCTGGCGATACAGCCCTAATAAATTGTCTTTCTTCATTCCACATTTCTTTTTCCCTCCCTCTCTTTACCACATTCACATAAACAGATCCAGAGATAGCTGTCCGTTTATGCTTCCTACAGAACTCTTGCATATCACAGCGACACGTCCTCAGCTGAATCAGTCAATATTCGTAAGCAGAAAAATATGGCAGAGAATCATTAGAAATTTGAAGCTTAAAAGAAGGCCGATCGCCGATATATCTGCATGCAATACACAACAACGTTTTACCGGAGGGTCATGAAAATGCAAACGTAACGGCAGAAGGAATGTAGAAAGAAAATGCTTGTGATATCTCAAAGGTACTGGAAGCTTCTAGAGGGTCGACACAAAAACTACCTGTTCAAGGTTGACAGCCTCTTTGATGATTTCATAGACTTGTTCCTGACTTGGTTTATGCTTGATATACTTGTACAGCAGGCATGCGAAATCACGATGAAGCCCCTGAATTGAGAAAATTAGAAATAAGATAAAGCATGCCGATGGAGACTACGAATCAGAAAGCCATTCGAGGCACCTTTAGAGATAAAATGCCTTTAATTGCAGAGCAATTCAATGGGCACCGCAATCCACACTCGCAACCATCTCCGAAGGTATGAGTACAAATAAAAAGCTGAGTTTTTAAGGAAACACCTGTGTGCCACTTCAATGCTTGAAGAGTCGATTCTCAGAATTAGGTGGTAGTAATTTTAAAACCAGGTTTGTACCAGGCTTGAAGTTGCCCTACCTCTTCGGACTTTGGTTCAGTAAACCAGGATAAGGTTTTAGATATCTTTAGGTTCCAAAATACCTGAAAAAGAAAGGTGGCGAAATCCGAATAAATTTTGCAATTGGCTATGCGGAGAGTGATCAAAAAATTCTCCCCTCCCCCCCCCTCCCCCTCCTATCCAATCCATAGGAGCAAATAAAAACCAAAAACATCAATTGTGGATGATGTATTGTTTTGGGGCCAAAGAGCCAAAGAACACAGTTTTTGAAAAATTCTAGGTAGAGAACAATTCTCAGCTTCAAATAAAGCTAAAAGATAAAATTGTTTCAAAAAATTCCACTGGCTTATAAAACTCTATCAGCTTTCAATTCGACATTCTAGCAAAATAATATAACAATCATTTTTTCAAATAGAACAAAGAAATTTCTCCCATAAAACAAACCCTTCAGCTAAAAAAAGAAAGAAAATACACAAACAAAGTGAGGCAATATCAACAATACTGCTTTCGTGCGCTTTAATTATTCAATCATTGACAAAAGAAAGCTCATTTCCAAATCTCACCTCATCACGGGAGATAAGCTCGTTGCTGTGGGTTAGACCTTTCATCACGCCTCGCTTCTTCAGCCAGAATATCGCCGCAAAG
Organism: Baylisascaris schroederi; assembly: GCA_006503575.1. Lineage (NCBI taxonomy): Eukaryota > Metazoa > Nematoda > Chromadorea > Rhabditida > Ascarididae > Baylisascaris > Baylisascaris schroederi. The sequence continues at coordinate 296,361 of QEWY01001877.1, forward strand.
CTGCCCGAAAACATTATACCTGAATGATCACGGCACTTTTACACTCAGAATAAAATTTTTCCGCCTCTCCGCTTAAACCTCTCTCTAAATTGGCGTCGATTCACCATTCGCATCCCCCCTACGAAGTATTGAGTATTTCTCAGCACTGAACGACACAAACCAACAAGTAGAAAAATTGTACGGGATAACTTGAAAGCGCTACAAAGATGAAGCAGAACACTTCGTAAAAATATCCGTCAAAAATTTCTAGAATTCTTTAATTCCCCCGCCTTATTTGAGGCATTACAATAAAATGCACTGCAATGAGAGTGCAAGACATCGCATTACGATAAAGTACGCCCTCACGGACGTGCAAAATTCTGATACCGGTAACGCTAATAGAAGCGAAGTAATCACTGCGATAAACACCCCACAAAAGTGCAAAGGAACGCTATTTTACTGCAATATAGCAACGCTTAAGTCCTATTTCATTGTGTTGCCCGATAGAATAAAATCGCCTCTCTTAACACTTCAAACGTTATGCGAGTGTTCTGAATTCCGAATGTAATAATTGATTGAACATAATTCTACGTAATTCAGAATAATATAATCATATTCATAACGATTAATGCGAATGCACCTTCGACGGCCGCAAACGCGATCAGACGTACAGGGAACGCCGAGTTGCGATCGTCAATCCAACGCAGTGCCCAATCTGCCTTCTTTTTTATGCATTCGAATTGATGGATCGCATCGAAGTGCATCATCCTATGAAAGAGAAATCTTTAATCTCTTCACACAGGAAAGGCAACACTATGACCCTTTTCATCGACTTGGCGGTATGATTGCAACAAATAGAAGCGTCAGAAATGATTCAGTGAATTGATTGCTGCCAAATCGAGAACGAATTATCACGAGAACTTTAGCTGAAAGCTGCACTTTATGCACAAAGTTTTGGTGCTCCCACACCGCACATTTCGGCACTAAAATTTGAATACCCTCACTTTGATGACCTTATTCTGGCACGAATATATGATAAGGAATTGACCATAGAGAATAACTCACTGTTCTTTGGGATCCTTGATGTATGCTTCGATCATCTTCGAGTACATTTCCGAATGCACACCCTCCATCATGATCTGGAAACCGTAGAAGAAACGTGCCTCCGGAACTTGCACCTCCGTCGAGAAACGTCCTGTCTATAATAACACCGATAGTACCATCAAAGGAAGATTAATAAAGCTTCTGTTTCATGTGACCATGACTGACCATCCGATCGGAATGCACCTCGATGGCAGATTCGCATTTTCTTTTCTTCTATCTGTCATTTCCCATACTGCCTCATTGGGACCAATTTTTCATCGCACATCACAAACATATTTCCACACACACTTCATACTTTCAAGAACTCGACGTATCACGAAAAACATTTAACTTCATTTAACTTCCGCAGGAATTGACTTAAAACGTACAACTTGCTTCTTGAATCTCATAGAAGTATAGGTTAATACCTCTGTCCACGAAAGTTAAAGTTTTACAGGAACCCTAGTTCCGGTAAGTTTACATAGCTAGCTTTGGTTGCCTAGACTACTACCTCATTTGTGTCTTTTAAGATGACAACACTTCATTTCTAAACACAAACATGGTGACAGGCAACCTCTTTTATCCACTGCAAACGGTCCTAACCTCTCTCGTATTTAAAAAAAGACAGGAACCTTGGAACATCCTCCAGGCTCACTTAGTCACGAGCAAACAACAACATCTTTCCCGGATGTTGCAACAACTTTTGTGGAGATCGCTTTCCAGAAAATCACCGACGTAATAAGAGATCGTCAGCGTAAAATTCAAGTCGTTCTCAAGATCCACATTGTTCCCTTTTTTCCCACCACCTGCTGTAAGCCTTGATTTTGACCTTGTCGACGCATATGAGGGATATTTTCATAGCGAACATTACGCATAGTCACATACATGTTTAAGCCACTGGATCTTGGAATATCTGCAACCGACGTTAAGTACAATCCAGTAACGCGCAAATGCAGGTAAAGCAGCGATCTGAAACCAAAGCCACTGATCCAGCCTATCGGTTCGATCGACGAAATATAAGATCAGTGGCTAGCGACCCCTTCACTTTTAAAGACATCAAAAGTTGCTTAATTCAAAATAAAACTAACAAGATTTTCGTTGACGATACCATCCGATGCAGCAAAGAATGAAAGTACACGCGAGATGAAAAACCTCTCGCCATCTGTCAACTTTTCCCAATCAGCATAATCACGCGATAGATCAATCTGCAATATTGAAAAGTTATCTCACCATAACTAATTCAACATATTACTCAATTTTTCACCTGTGTTTTAGGAAGAAAAGGAAAGTAAATTGAGGTAGGTGAGCCAAAGGACCAGGAGGAGGGGGGTGAAGTGATAGGATCGAGGAGAAAATCGGAAATTCCCAACGGCCATAACTCGGTAGGAGGCCTTATATAGAGTAGGCAGGTACCTAACCTCCACAACACTGAAACTAAATATGACTAAAGTATACAGAAGGTTCTGGAAACATTCTCAATGTAAAATACATGAAAATGAGGACAGAAATATGCAACAAGTAGTCTCCAAAAGTAAAACACCACACGAACTATCCGTTGCTCATAAAAGCAGTGCCAATTAGACTAACCAAAGAGTCCAGTCTTTTACCTATTACCCCTTCCAAACTTCCTTCTTATGCTTCACGTCACCTTGCAAGAAAGTCTAAAATCTAGTCATTCCTTCGTAATAACTCGCGTCAATTCTCCTTTTCCTTTGAAAAAGATAACTTCCTTAAGAAAGAAAAGAGGAACAATTTAAACAACTCTCAAGATTCACCTCATCGGCAGTCCAGAATGATGCAACTGCATTTTTATAGAATGCCCAGATATCATGATATTTGATGGGGAAAATAACGAAACGAGATGGATTCTCTGCAAGCAATGGTTCATCGGAATTCTTTGCTGCTGCATTTATCATCGATACCTCACCAACATTCATCTGAATGCGCAAGATTTATTAACGGGATCGACTTTATGGCGTAGATACATGCCTGATGGTAGGCATAAAAAAGTCAAGAATAAAAATCAAGAAAGACAGCACACAAAACAATCATCACAAGAATATAAGCACTGGGGCAAGTTAAAATAACCTATCTAGAACAGGTGTTTCATGTCGGACAGGTATTTGTAGAATATAAGAAGTACATGAACGAATAGATGAAAAGCATCAAACGGCGGAGACTAGAACAATTCAGGTGTTTCATGAAATTTCAATGTTATTTAACAGGTATGGAGAGATATTCCACTCAGGATAGGCAATGAACGACCATTTCCACTGCACAAGCAAGTTTTAATAAAAATGAGGTAAGTCATAAAAGTCTTATAAGAGAACAACAAACCTTAGGTTCCACGTTCTCTTTATTTGCATGTTTACCGGTTGTATGCGTATCCATTCTGTAAACGAAAACTGTTCAACGTCTGAATGGTTATTTAGCAACACAGAAATAGGCGAATGGCTAAGATTATAATATAAAGACGTGAAAAAAATCGTTAAAAAATTATGACTGTTCATTTTTTTTTCATCTTCAATTTTATGAAAAACACCTTATTAGCAAAAAAAGAAAAAAAAAGAAAAAATTCACTGCCTTATGCTAATTGAAGGATGTTCAGAAATGAAAGAAAAGTTTCGCACCTGGAAAACTATGCCTGAAGACTTCTCTGGCCAATCACAGGTAATACGTTAGCTGCACAGGTACAAATGGACTCAAATTAAAACGACTGGGGACAACGTAGGAGTTAAATGAGCCTAATATCCCAAACACCCATAACAAGAAATCAGGGTAACCAAACAGGTTGAAGACAGCACCTTGATTAATCAGCCATCGTCAACGGAGGAGATAAGGATACATTAACTTGAGACACTCAACTTTACTTCATTAACCACGATGAGGTACTACTTCACTTACGAGTTCAAGTAAAGCGCCATAAATTTCAGGTAGCTATAAATTCTAGATAGACTCATTGTCATGTCTTCATTCCTACTCCAAACTATAGCTGATAAAAAATGCGTTTTTGCATTTCTCTTAGCTGATCGATTGGCTTGAAAAAGTTATCAACGAAAAATGAATTATATAGAATGGAAAAATGCATAAATGTTTGATGAAAAATTTCTGCGAGATGAAAAAAAAAACGATTGGAATTGTTGTAATTCTTTGGTGCAAAATTCAATGATAAGGAAGTTCCGCTATAGTACATATTGCACTCATCACATTTCCTAGGTCTATTTTCATTGGTACCCTAACTGAAGTTGCCATGTGGGCAGATCAGTAGGCCAACACAAACACAGACACATGCAAATATGCAAAAATAAACAATCGAAAAACCACCTAGAAAAGAACAGCACATATTGGCATCTAAAATATAAAAGAATAGGATACACTAGGCGTATGCACATTCTTTAAAGCTGAGAAATGCGCATCGAAAAATTTTTTCTATTAAAATTTCTTCCGCTCATGAAATTGATGAAATTTTTCTGCATTTTTCCCCCTTTCTCGATGTGAGAAAAAAACATTTTAAAAAAATAAGCCGAATAAATATAGGACGTATGGATTATGCCGAAAGCTATTCATCGAGGTTAACCGTATCGCTTTCTAAAATGGACGATAAGAATTCGCGAATGAATCCTTTTAAAAATAACTTTTGGCGCAAAAACGCGGCGCGAAATTTTTTGGAAATTTTTGCGCCATCCATTCCAAGATTTTTCGAAATTATGGAAGTGCTAGGAGGGGAGATGATGTAGAGAAGTGAGATGACTGCTTTAATTTCAACCAACAAAAGATAATGCTTGTTTTTGCAAGACTCATAAATAAACATATGAGAACAAATACTTAAATGAATTTGAATCAGGCATTTTTTGAGTGATTTAATGACAAATACGGCTAAATATTAAGCTCTTATATTCTCGAAAGTGAAATGAGATGAGAACAAAGTGGGGATGAGTCAACAATAAAGAATAATTTATGTGGGATGCTTGAGCTATTTTTGCGGGACAGTATCAAGAATAAGAAAAACCTATGGCCTTGCTAATATCGGTAATCTCGATGTTGAGATGCTAACCATATATATAACAAAATTTTAATTTTAAATGAAAGTAAATTTACCGACATATCAAAATAGAAGGAGAATAGGGTTACTGATTTTGACATACATATATTCGGTTATCGACTAAGTTAGACTAGCTACGTCTGGGGGAATATTACTTTCCATGACGTCATCTCTAACTTAACTTGCAGGCTTATACAGCATTCGTCATATGCCTTTAGCTCTCAAAACGAGTATAGTTATTGGTTTATAGACTTAACTTAAATAGATAAGATCCTTGACCAAATTACTGAAACATAAATGAGTAATTGTCTATTATATATGGTAAAGTGAAAGACTTGCAAAGAGTACATTGAAATTTACATTAAGTAAACAAAGGACACTACCAAGATTACGAGTATCTTCAAGATGACTGGTAATAATAAAAAAACTGGACATTAACCAAACTTTTATAATGTGTTCTCAACTCTACCCTGTTCACGATCGAGCTGTCGCAGCGTTTTTGAAACCTCTTAGCAGGTGGGATCATTTTTTTGAACATCCAGCGGATTGATGCAAAGATTATCGACGAAAGATGTAGTTGCCTTAAAGCTTTCAACTTGCTTCTTTCGAGCTATTAACTTATGACGTCACCAAAAGTAGTCAGAAATCGATTTTCTTTTTTTGTAGATCGTTCAGCCTGTTGAATATTTTTTTCCAAATTCTTGATTATTCCAAATGGAATAGTAGTTACTTATCAATGATATGTTGTCGGCGCTTAATGTAAATAATGAAATCTTTCTTTTGTGCAGTGTATGAACTTGCGTTAACAGTGTGTACGATAGCGCGGGTCGAGAATTAAAAATTGCCCATGTTCCCGCAGTTTCCCGGAGGGTAGAGAAGACTCATCTTCGGCGTCTTTGTTTTTGTGAACAAAGAGTGCTAAGACGCACGTCTAAGTATGCATAAAAACCCTTCTGGCCTTTCTTCCCCGAGTATTCGCTTCATAATCCGCCGCCTCCACTCAAACGCATTCCGTACTCCCTGCGGGGCAAAGCGGTTATTGGTACACCTCATTTGCGTTACATTGATGAACCGCATACCGAACTATTCGTTTCCACCTCTCTTACTCCTTAATAAATTTTCTTCTTTATATTTTTCTTCTCACATTTTTCCTAAAATCGGTAGCTCAGACTGCTACTAGAAATCGTCATATCTGAGTGATAAGATACTAAAGAGCTATGATTCAATTGATAAAAACTCTGACTGTGTTGAAAATTTTTGTACTTTTGCATGATTTTCTTTAGAAGCTGTAAATTTCACTTAGGAGAGTACTTACTTAATTGCTATTTGATCATCTAGTACATTTCCACAAAAAAAAAAAACAAATAATTTGCGCTTGAGTCATAAATCGAGTGCAAATCTCGAATGAAATATTTTTTACTCGTAAATATTCGATTTTATTTCTTTTCTTGTGGAAAAAAAAATTTTTTTCAAGTCTAAAAACTTCGACAATATTTATAATTGAAGTAATCAAAAAAAACGTATATGAATGATAGTCATTCTTTCTTCTGAAAACGTATTCATTAACGATGAGAAGAGATTTAAACAAACTGAACGTCTAATTAAACAGCTTAATTGTGATGAACTTATTGATGATATTTCAATTTGTAAGTGTAAATAAGCAATCAAATGCATATATATATATAATGTCGATGTGATGTAAGATGAATTGTATGCGTCAATGAACAATTTTTTCATCAGTCAACATCATCAATTTCATTAATAGCGAATAAGACATTTTTTCATTAACGATGTCGCTACAAATAGTGAATCTCTCGCTAAAAAAAGTGCATATAAAAGCAATTGCACACCTCACAACCAATATGCTTATATGGCTGTTTCATACAAATCTTTGAATCGTTTAATAAACCTTTCGATGAACTTATTATAAATTATTTATTGCCCATTTGGCTGAAGTCGATTGTAATTGATCAAAATCTATTAATGGATGAGGGTGCAACAAATTTATGTGTAATCTGATAACATTTCCTATAATATATGAAAATATCCGGCTACCGTAATCATCGGGGTTGGATAACAATATCCGGCTACCGTAGCCGTAAAGGGGAAATTACCCAACCGGACCGCTTTATCCTTATTTTTTGAAAGAAAAGAATAGAATTCCTTCTAAAACATGTGTTCATATCATCGATGAAAAAGCAAGCAAATTTTTTACCGAGTTTTTAAATTTTGAATCTCTATTACCGTTGTCTTTGAATCACCATTTCATTTTCGAATATTACGAGATCCCATTGGTGAAGTCAACTGCTCCGTAATTTCTAGACCACCGATTTTCCGTCGAAGTAGTTGAATCACTTTAGATTATTGATTTTTAGCTTTAATAATAATAGAGATTCCAACTTAAACACTGCTGTTTTTTTATTTTCTATCACCTCCTCATGTCTAAAAAAATCCGCATCGATCTTCTTAGTTTTTTTCTTTATGATTTTCTTCTAAGTGATAGTAATAAATATACAATCGAAACATGAGTAGGCTTCGGATTTTTAACGTACTCCTTGCAATCAACTTAGAGTGTTAATCATCAAATAATTTGAGGTGACTTTTTGCAATACAAAATTTAAAAAAAAAACTACGTTAAAATCACAAGAAAACTGCAACTATTAGCGTTCTATACAGATGATGTGTTAAATATCGAATATGAAAGTGGAAGTTTAATTTTTTTTTTTTAAAGATTAGAGGAAGTTAAAGAAGAGCATGGAAAAGAGTTTCCCATCTTATCGCATGATTGCTGAATTAAGTAAAGATATAGCCGATTATATAGTGCTAGTGCTCTAATATTTTCTCATCTATTACATTCGATTAGGCTCTCTCCTTATTTTTATTTTATTGCGTTGGATAAAATCATAGAATTTTCATAGAATTTCTCATCGCATTTTTCGTATGAAATTCTTAGAAGCGCTTCATGTCATTCGTTGTTCCACTTTATTAGGAAGAATCAAAAATCAAAAATTTTTTTGGAGAATTAATGAAAACAATTTTTTTTACTTTGTTCTGAGTGAAAGGAAAATTTCACTTTTCACGAAAATTTTTCCCAATTTAGATCTATTTTTTAATATTTCAGTCAACTATACATTCACCAAGTTTATTTCCACATAGTAATATTTCAAGTAACTTCAAGCTGCCCTAGAAGAAATCATTTTTCCTCGATTTCAAATAGAAGCTTTAATAAATGATCTATAGGTATGAGAGGATGGTTTTAATTAGGAGGCAAGACGGCTAAAAGAAAATACAATCGAGTCCCCTACTATAAGCTTTTAATTGTATAAGTCTATAGTAATTAAGCACATATTCATATGTAAAAGATGATGAAAGACCGATAGTTATCAATCACTAAAAAGTGTGCTGAACACAATAGTATATAGCAGCACTATTATCGTGCGCAAACTTCTTCATATATTACTACATTCGTAGTTCCCCTTTAAAAGTAGTTCAATAATGCGCTTATAGCGCTTTTCAAAAATCAACTTGCTTTATTTGTACTCTATTCATGATTCAAAAGTTGTGACAATAATGTGTAAAGTATTTCAGCGCAGAAAGTGCAACGCTTCTACTTCTAAGTACTTGCCATACTTTGGGTATTTTTTAATGTCTTTAAAAAAACCAGAGGTTTATCTATTAAATCTAGAAGTTTAACATATATGTAGTCTTATACAGAAATAGGTTTCCCTTCCTCGAGTTTCCCGGAAAAGGAGCTTTAGAACACCACCTTTAAACGGAAATAGCACTGCATAGCATAGCAGAAAGGTTTCATCGAGCACTACCTGACATCACTGAATTCACACCAGACTTTGTATAAGGACGTTTCACTACTAGCTGTGTTTTCCTAAACTCCCGTATGACGTTGAACAGTGCATCGATTTTTATGGGGTACCCGATGCCTTTAGACCGTCGATCAGCGGCATTTGTAGTCTGCGAACAATGCACCTCATTGATCTCTCTGGAAGGGATAGCAAAGATCCCACGAATTTAAGAGAACAAGTTGTGGATTTGCCTTCACCAAATAAACACAAAATTTCTGCTTAGTAAGATGCTTAGAGAGATGCACTAACTGCATTTGGAGAGTCTTCGTTGGGCGTTTCTTTTCCGCAAAATCCTAAACTTCCCTATTCCACTCTATCAATAATCCCTTAAACGTTGTTGAATATTCACATAGCTTTATCGAGCGTCTTAGGTGGCTGCATGCTTTCGTCAGCTTTGCATATTGAGTTCATGTTGCCCTTTCAGACGACTATCTTTATCCTTTGAACAGTATTTTCAACCTTCCTTAGAAGTTTAAACCTACCATCTCAAACTTCCTATAGGTTTGTTTATGTTGAACAAAACCTTATGCGCATAGTTTAGCACTCAACGATACATATTGCTTGAAACATAGTACAATAGTGTATTGTACTTGATGAAATTATAAGTATAATGCCGAAGACATAGTCCTCTTTTTAGCACGATGACGTCATTTGCATATAGAATAGTAGTCTTTTTAGCACGATGACGTCATTTGCATGTAGACTTTAAGTGAAGTTGAATCGGACTAGATTAGATAGGAATTACCATATATTATGAAATTTCAAATCAGATCACTCTATAGCATTTCTAGAAAGGTGTACAAAAATAATTAGATATGTTCGTTGAGTATGAAATATTTCACTACCAATTATTAAGTATAACAAAGATGATCGCAACGAATTCAGCAATTATTTCATATAGGTGATTGATTTATCAAAAATTTTTTTCTCCATATTCCAAAGTTATCTCGAGTCTTAGTATTAATGTTATCATTGAATATATCTCGATGCTCATTTATTACCGATGATGAAATAATCACTGTTTTCACTATAAATTCCACTCATAAAGATATCCCTTAGTATTCATATGCAAAAGTCACTGAGAATCTCTTCTTCCTTCTTCGCACTATACAGGAGTAAATCTTTCTACCTTAGCAATTGCTAGCGCATTAGGTAAATATTGCTATTACACATTTCTTCAAAATATTGATCTCCCGTCTATGGTTATTCTACGACAGCAGCATCTCCACATAGCGAAACTTCCATCAATATATATATATATAAATATATATATATATAGTAAAGTGGAGTAGCTAAGGGTACATAGCAGTGTACCACATAGAAAAACCTTGAATATGTGAACATCGTAGCAGGTCTTCCAATGTAAAGTTAAATAAAGTGAAAAATAAGCGGTAAAGCGCTTAATACCATGTCTTTACTCTGTGTATCAAACTCCGATATTTTCTCTCCTCTAACGACTTAATAACAACTAGAAATGAAATCAGATATGATAGAAATACTAGAATGGTTATCACTCTTATCAGTATTGTCTAGAATATTACCAACACTGTATCAATATTATATCAATATCAACATTATGATATTATCATAAATAAAATTTAAAAAAAACAAACAAATAATTCCACACTAATATTAAAAAGAACAGACCACGTGCGAACACAACATACTTCGCAAATGTATCATCTATTGTGCTTGCACAAAAACACATTAAATTAGTAGAAACATTAGTATTGCTGAGGGGATTTCGACTGGGTAGAGCAATATGCTAGAGGGAAGAAAAGGATTGCCTTATTTCTATATCACGTATACAAGATAACATATTCGCTTTGCTCACTGATATTGTCTTAGTCGCTATTCGCTATTTAGTTTCCTCTTGCACCGAAAAGTTATCGAAAAGTATATATATATATATATATATATATATATATATATATTTGAATTTGCAATATAATAATGCTGCTGCTCAATGAAGTATTAATGTTACAGAAGCAATTAATTACCCTTCCGTTATGACATTCAAAGAATATCATCACCTAATACGGTTACTGCTTTTATTTGATGGATTATATGTCACTGTAGATGCTGTCTGCCACATTACTCATAGATCACATTTCATATCGGATGCATAACAAATCGTCTCCTCAATTGGCTGCATTGTAGATCATCTTTTTCAATAATTCTTTTATAGCAGTTCGTCGAAAAATGGTAAGCAAACGATTTCTATATGTGTATCGCTCTTACCATAGGTCTTGCAATTGATCACCTCATATGATCATAAAGCTTGTGCTCAGTGCAGAATACCCCATTATCTTCCTTTCGTTCTTATTTACCACACTCGTAAGATAAGGGATTGTCGATAAATGGGCGTTTCGATAACATTACCTTCACTAAGACAATCCACAAAGCACTTGAGCAACTCTATGAAATAAGCCCTCAAACGTATAAATAAAACATGTAATAAAGTCATACAAAAATCCACATTAAATTAACCAAATGCTTCAACAATTATACATATAGAGATAAAACTATAACAGTAGTCAATTATAGACAATGGAAAAAGAACATTTGAGAAAGAACAATATATCAAGTAACATAACCGTAGAAAGAACAAAATAAAAATGAAGAATTGCATGGCAGAAAGAGAAAGAAGACGCATTATACAAGTTTCCAAATGTAAATGGACAAAATAGTGGTCCAAACTGGACAATAGGCAACGTGGACAGCAGAGAACAACTATCCAATCGTTCAATTACACGAATGATGCCGTGTCTGTGGCATTAGGACGATATTCCCATATGTTACTATGAATTGCCCCCTTAACACCTTCTAATATCGATAATGATACAAGCTATTTTGGATTGAATTCTGAAACTTGACTCAATCAGCCTCCTTTCCAATATCGCAACGGCCACACAGCTACGTTCATTATCACTCGGTCTCTACCCAACCTCAAAATCAAATATGCAAAAATATACAAAAATACTTTGTAAAGTTGCTACTTTAATACATGTTTTCTCATTCGCTGCTTATGACATCTGAAACTTTCGCTGCAAGAAGACAAAAAATGGCCTTGTTGATCAGTACAGGTTGAAACCGTTGCAAATTATTGTCATTCATCTCCTCTATGCTTTTTAGACCTGTCTTCTCCACTGGTTTGGCCTATTTACTCCAAAAAACCAGATTTCATCTTTTTTGCCTCCTATATGAACTTTTACCTTGGTTTATTCCATCGCAGGTATGATGGCCGGAAGGTGAGCCATTTGATTGCAGTAAAACGTCTCGTCTTTGTTCACAGCGGAATTCCAGTGAGCATCAGCCTTAATTCCATTGTGGCAAGTGTGCCTGTCTTCAGTTTTTTCGTCCATTGATATCATTTGCTCTTCTATGATAAGAGAAGAACCGCATAAAGGAGGGAAAATTTCCTTCGTCGTCCATTTTCTTTACGTGCAATGCATATTGGGGGATCCACCATAACTGTAATTCACTTATGCAATCATTCCACTCATCTACTCTATCTCATCCTGAAAAGCACCATATTTTATTGGGAAGCTTCATAACACTCTGAAAATTAAACTTTCAAAATCTTTCGAATGGTTTCATGTTGCATCGTTTATAACATTGGGACGTTTCAATAATGGTGAAGAGATTTCGAACACTTCAGCAATTGCACTCTCTCAAATTGCAATATTCTGCAGCTCATTCTTAGTATCTCATCGAATGTCTATTCAAATGAACCATTTTTTCTCGTTATGCTAATGATACTCTATATAAATCGATTCCCTATTTCTTCGATGTCGCTTTATGGCTATGATACAACATAAAAACTAGAAAATATCGGTGAAGTAATTTCCATACTCTAGAGAAGGAAAACATATCTGAGAGGGAGTAATAAGCAGTAAGGATATATGACGAGTGAATAAGGAAAACAAAAGTTTCCATACCGCAAGCAGACTGTGACCAAAATCGAGATATTTTATCTAAAACCATTGTCTTTGTTTGAAAAACTTCCTTCTTCTTGATGAAAACTCTGTAAATAAATATATAATTGCACCAAGCACAACAATAATCTTAACGCGAGTAGATGGTCGCTTCATAGAAGATTGCAGATTGCATTTATGAAGTTCTTCATTACAGTCATTTCCAATCTATTGTTTAGAAGCATCGAACATGTCGACAAATGTCAAGAACATTGTTGACTTAATGCTCCTTGTCTAAAAAAATTTAGGGCGCACAAAAATTACTAGTAAGTTGTCTACATGTTTCAGAACTCGTATATTTCTTATGTGTTGAATTTACTGTGCTCAAGAATTTGACGGAACTCGTTCTATTATTAGTTAATATGCGCAAAGTTTATAACAAAGTTACTTAATTCTATATTAGTTTTCCGGCATAACTATGCATGCTGAAGAACCTATAATTTTTTTTTTTTCCAGGGGAAGACACATAACTACGCACATATAAAGCTATTACACCAGCCAGCGTGGTACGAACCTGTAATTTTCCGCTTTCTGGTGGAAGATGCTCTCATTGAGTGAATTATTTGTAGCGTGCTTGTTCACACTATGCTTATATGATGTCAATATTAAATAGTGATGATATGACAAAAAACCTTATAAATAGGAAATTGTCACTCACAATAGCTCAGTCCCTTATTTTAACTGATCCTCGCAACGACGTTGATTAGTTTATATCCTATTTGATCGGTTTGTTTTTAATCGTCTCATAATAACTGAGTGATGCATATTCGATAATCAGCTATAATTGCATAAAAATTTATAGTAGAAAAATTATGAGTATTCATTTAGAGTTTAACTCCACAATATTCGAATTTATTCACCTAAGACAATCATTTTTTTCTGCTTAATTAAATGTAAATCAAAGTTAAAAGACACTTCCATTTCATTACAAAGATAAAATATTATTCTTTATTTATTCAGAAAATTATATGCTCAATCATTTATCACTTTCAAGTATAGGCAAAAAATTGGAATTCTAGATCCAGAAACCTCTGTGCTACCTCAGTTCTACTTTGATTTCGGCGTATAATACTGTTCTTTGAATTATTTCCATATCGGATAAAATCGTGAGACTGAAGTCGTCATAGATTAAAAAAAAGAAAATTATATCCCTGCCAATAGAATTACTCGATTTTGCACCTCGGTCGGATAATCGAACAAACAATACGCCCTCTTTCGTTCTCCTATCGCCCTCATTCTTGATTTTGGACGTTTTCACTTAGCTTGCTCCTTTTATAAATATACACTGTCTTGTAGAAGTATTGATCTCTGCTTTATGGTACATTGTTCGATCTGTTTTGTTTACAGATCTCTTCTCCTTTTTTGACTACCATTCCCCCCTCGGGTGATATATTCGCCTTTATGCCCTATGCTGTGTCCATAGTGTGCTTGCCTCTTTATGTGTGAATAAAGGCATCGTTCAATGCAAGCATTGAAATGTGAATCTAATGATCTTAGCACAAGAAGATGACTTTATCAGATTTTTTTCAATTTATTAAAAATGGGTTCGCCATTAGATAGAAATCTTTTTTTTTTTCATTTGATAAGCAATGAATCTAAAGTAGAGTTCAGGAAAATTAGCAAGAATTTAGTGGAAGCTTATTATAAGAGATTATAATATGAAGATATTTTAGCTTATCGAAAAAAGAGAATATTCGCTGTCTTTTCCTTAAAATTCTTACATATAGAGCAATTTGAAAATAACATCTCTATGTAAATCAACATTTTACATGCATCATTGGATTACAAAAAATTTGCATTTATTTTCGTCGTTATTTTTATTTACATAAATATTCAAGAAAATTTTTCGAAAAGTTTTTGCACTCAAAGTTTTTAATTTAAAAAAAAAAAGAAATCTATCACATAGAAATGTTTTGCAATAACGAATGTGTTCGTTGCATCAATTAACGTTTCTCAATGCGGAAAGAGTTTTTTTTTTGTCTTCTACTAATTGTATTCGCCATTTAAAGACGAAGATAAATGGGTTCTTAAAAAGTATAAATGACTCTCTTCATCAAATTCCTCAACAGTGGTCATCTTCTTTAGTCGTTATGACTATCAAATAGCTTGATTGGTGAATGTTTTCGTAAGTTTTGCATTTTCTGCAAAATGCTTGCAAGTTGGCCTATATGTACTTAGGTGAGATCTACAGGTACGTAGATAAGATCTATATGTTAGGTGAGGTTTATATGTACCTAGGTATGGTCTATACAGGAGCAGGTGATGTCAATATGTGCACAGGTGAGGTCTATATGCGCCCACGTGAAGTCCAATGTGCCTAGTTGAAGCCTATATGTGCTTACGGGTCTATATGTGCGCATTTCTCTAATATTTTTCTATTGTCAACATAATGCAGAAGTATCTTCTTATAGAACATTGTGTTGACTAAGATTAGGCCGAAAATCATTATTTCCTATAAATTGTTGAAGCAATAACCATCGAGACATTACAAATACAACAACTAACATATCGTCTCAAATGCAACACATCAATTTCATCGGACTCTATTTATAAAATTCCATGAAATTTTTTTAAATTAATAAACAAAAACAATGAAATATAACAACAACAACAACAACAACAAAAATCGAAACCTCCTATAACCATAGCAGTTCTCATTTAAAAATTACTATCTTTTGAAAACGTCGACTATTTTATAGATTTTTTTCATCACTTTTACCTACTTTTTTCTCCTTCATTTTTTTCTTATTTTTTCAACTTTATAACAACGTGCATATTTGCACTTTTTTTTCATGGAATATATTCCGGTGACGTGGTGACGTGCAGAAATTTCGTTATGTTTATAGTTCGAGCAAATTTTTATTTCATAGGCCTTCTTGAGAAAGTCTTTGCTTTGAAGGGTGAATATTATTTGTACCTCGAAAGAGAGAGCTCATAAAATAATGAATGCAAGTCATTTTCGAACAATTCAGGACAACTTTTTCGTTGAACATGACAAAATTGGCAGATATTAACGTCCTCTAACTAATTATGCCATTAGCTAAAACTTCTAACCGCTGTGATGATAATTAAACTTCAAAAGTAGCATAGAAGGGTTACTCATAATATAGTGGCTATTCCATATCACAACGATAAAGCCTAAGCTCATACAACCAACTTTATAAAGGATTCTAATAGAATGACCACTGGTCAGCGGAAATACCTATACACCTCATTCGCTGCTACTTTTGCATTCTCAATTGATGTTGCAAATGCGAGCTGCTCGAAATAGCATAAGCAATTCAAATTTAACGATTAGTCAATGTCATTTAATGTAATTACTAAATATGTGGAATTTAGTGTGCTTACGATGATACTGATATTGCATATTGCATTGCAACATATCAACTTTGATATTGCAGTCGATATTGCAATATATTACAATTTCCAATGTTACTTTAATTGACATCCAATCTTTTTTTTGAAGGAAATATCTTCAGCAACCGTCGAATTGAAATATGAAAAAAAAAATTGCAAATAATTTCAAAAAAATTTCAGAATCGCCGCACATTATGCTATCGCAATGGCGTTTGAGAACATCGATAGTTCTACTTCTCTTATTCTTCATGATTTATGTAAATGCAAATGGTAATTTTTTATTTTATTAGAAAAAATTTTTTATGAAAAATACTAATCCTTCATTCTCAATCGCTATAAAATTTACTGTTGAAATAGCAAACATCTACCCATAGTACAAATAAATATTTCTATGATGATAGCAGAAAGCGCCATAAGAGGATTTTTAAATCTTAAGCACATTTCAATAAACCTATAAGTGATTATTTTATTCATAAAAATATCCACATTCAACTTGCTATTAATGAGGTGATTAACAGTATAACTAATATTGTATTTGATTTATAAAGGGCTGCATTTAATTCTGCTCAAATCAGAATATTTCGAGGTTTGGCCATTTCATTGCGCAATGAATCAGTATAGACTACAAATTTTATTAGGCGTCCGTTTAAAATGAATTGTCTAACAAAAGCGTTGTAAGCAATGCGATTAATAAAGAATATTCCAAAATTGTTATGAATAGATCTTTTATGAATAATCAATTATGCAAATTGTAGAACAATTGTTCAGTCATGATCTCAGCGACGATTACATTGACGATGATCAACGCATTGGTAAGCCAAGCACACATTTAAGAGATCTACTTAACGCTGGCGTAAGCTATGGAATTCGATGGGGAAGAAGATAATTGCCATTATCAATGATAATTGATAAATAAGTTTTAAAAAAATGTGCAATTCTGAAAATAATTCAATGATATAATCGAAGTTTGTGTTCTTTATTGTCTTTAATGATCTAATACAATAGGTATTTTCCCACATTCATACAGGCATAAAGAATCACGTCAAATATCATAGCAGAACACCAGGAAAAATTCAACTACCAGCACAACATCACCATTGGTCTATATGATCATACTTGAATAGTTTGCATCAACCTCCATTCATTATATTCATTTCATTATGAGAGAAAATATAAGGCTTCAAAAACATAGCAGTTTTCTGAAACTGGATTTCGTTTCTTATCAGAAATACGCAGGTTCAATGGTCAAACAGTAGCTTTTCCGGCCTAAAAATTTCGTTTAACTTGAAAAAATGCGAATATTCTGATGTAAAGAAGTGCTGCTGAATTAAATGCAGTAGTGCATTCAAACAAGACGTTCACGGCAGCGTCAAATAGCGCGTCCAGGAAACAAGGAGACAGTTACCGTGTTACGGAGTGAATGAACTTGGACCATCCTACATTTCCGCCACGATGGATTTTCCAAAAACGCTACGCTGAATCAGCCTCTCAAAAAAAATTGTAGCATCTAAAAGCCGGTATTGGATTTCTATGACAATTATAACGTGCATCTAAATTGTAAAACCAAAGCAAAACTGCAACGAAACCACAAAGACCACCAAAACTTCAGGATTACGCCGTAGCTGTAATGTCATCGAATGAGTTAACTGAAATCGTTGTGTTGGATATGGATTTGAAGAATACGAAGAAATCGGGGGAATAAGCAACACCTTAGCGATAAGTGCTTATTACAAAGCAAAATGCAGAAAAATAAAAGCTTGAAATACATACAAAAATCAATGATTTCATCTTGCGGGTCATCGCCACCACAAAGAAGAATTAGAAATGAGTATTTATTTCGAATTCAAAGAGGAATCTATTCAATTAAAACTATAATTTCCAAAAAGCACAGACCAATAAAAATATAGGCAGAATAATTTTTTAACTATTTCATTTTCGAAAAATGCCGAAAGATTTACTTCAGACGAGAATTTACTCCAGATATATTTGTCCATTCAGGCAAACTACTACATCGCATAAAAATTAAGAGTATTTTCCAGTTATGGGGAATTGCACTTGCCAATCATATTCCTACTAAACCATGCCCGTGCGTACCTACGTTTGTAGTTGTTGGCATATATTGGCCAAGCAGTTTTAACTGGGGAAGAGTAGCAAAAATTTTTATAACTCAGCGCAATTATGACTTCTCTATATTAATTTTCAAGTGTAGCTGCTAGCTTCTATTGGAATTATCAATATTCAAATTCGAAATATACGACTACGAGGGATTCATTTCATACCGATAGCTTTTTTCTTGCATTTTGCAAACATTTGGATTAGACTAAACAAGACAAAATGCCATAGAAGTTATCTTCATAGACGCTTCTTACGAGATCACCCAATTTTTTATATTGCCAAGAATAATAAAATATCCACAAAATTTTAGCACATTTCTTTTCATCTCTAAATAAATTGATTTCATATCGCAGTATATGTCTATGAATATGAAATATATTTTATATGGAAGTTGGATGGCAGAAAAGATGACTCAATATCAATGGAAAGGTTAATTGTCACCTTTTATACGACAAATGAATACAACTGAATCAACGAATATACATACGCAACAGTGCATAGAGAAGGAAAAAGAATTGACTAATCAATGACGTGCATCATTCGTTTTATTGTTGCCCGGAAAATTTATGAAAGTCGACGAATTTCGTCTATATTTTTTGTAATGGAAAGTAATTTGTTTCCGCGTCAAAAGACTTTATTACCACTCATCTGTGAATAAGAAACAGACAAACAAACAAAACAAAACAATACAAAAAAAGGAATTTTTAATGCAACAGAAAAGCTATACTATCTAAATTTATAATCACTACGAAAGAATGCGCACAGAACTTGGAAACAGTTGTTTGGTTTTACTTGCCTGCTTGTTTTTTCATTGAATTTTATTGTCTGAACTACCAGCTTTTTTACTTACTTCCACTTACTTCCAGTTACTTACTTGAATTATCATTAGAATTGCTTGCCACCAAAAAAAAAATTACTTTGTCGAATCGAATTACTTAAAATAAAATCTCAGCAAATAAACATCGAATGCTTGAAAATGAAAAACCGGAAAATAAATTTGAAATAATCTGAGGGTGAAAATTAAGGAAAAGAAGAACTGAACTGATGACAACCTATTAAAAGTGGAAAATTTGTGGTATGTTGCACTATTAATTTGTAACACACCGTTTTTGGAAACCTGCCGACTCGGTCTTGCGCGCAAAATTTGAATATTTCAAGGATCGCCTATAGAGCTGATTATAAAACGAGAACAGCTTCTACGTAATCCGGTATAATTTGCTTTGTGAGTACAATCAAATGAAGAGGAGTTCTAGTTGAAGGTTTTGGCCAGCCAAAATTTTATTCGCTTGGCCAAAATGCTTTATTGCGCATGTTCTATGATTTGCTCACAAATCGTAATGGTTATTGATGTGATATGCCGAATTTGCAAAACCAGGCGTTTTATGCTATGCTGTTTCAGCTGCTAAAACATTGTTTCTCGTTTTTTCCCCCTTTTCTTTTCCGCAAAACTTCCTTGCAAGTATATTCTTTCTTTAAAATTAATTCCAGCAACAACAGATATGATGATATAATTACATTATGTAGTATTTATAAATTAACATAGAAAGTTTCCTATAATATTAGCGCTATAATATACAAAAAAATAGTACCTATTATCGAGTGTTAATCATTAACTCGCAAAAACAATTGTTACGTAATTGGTTGAAGACATAGATTTAGTGCATCCTTTCAATTTGCCTCTTCGAAAGTTAAAGGTGTTTTACGACGAAGAGGGGGAGGTGAGGGTGGGGAGGGAGTGTACAAATTGAATGCAGTCGAGACTTTTCCGATTGAGAAATCACGTACCTAATCGACACCAGAGGTTCCATTACGAAATTTAGCGAGCACAGTCCGCAGACCACCTTTTAAGTTGACCCATCAATTGTGAACGGAATTAAATGCAAACAAGGATGTCAAGAAGTTTGCATGCATATTGAAAAATCACCTAATAGGCCGCGAAGAACCAGTTTTGTATGAAATTCAGCGATCACATCGAATGAAAAATGAGTCATATTTCACGTGTTTTTATTATTTGTCAGAGATTTAGCAAACCGGTTTGTCTGGTTGGCACCATTTAAATATGCAAAACATGCCAACGAAGGTGGCAGGCACACTTGGGTGCATGTTTCCTAGAAAGCAGAAGCGAAATAAATCCCCGTAACAGACGAAAGTCACGTTTCCTTGACTTAAGACCGTTTCAAATCAACAGTGATTTCTTACGGTTATTGAAGCTTATAATCGATTAGACTTTCATATTCCCCACATTGCCTAATTTTCAGTTTCTACACCTTTTTCTACAAATTGCTTGAAGCGAAACTTCAAGCACTTTCAAGGACTTGTGAACACACGAGTAAGAAACATTGCAAGACAACCAACATTAAATGTTTACATAATATGGAGTGTGCACGCTGAAGCATAAAGCTGGCCAAATTTCCAACTTTTTGTCTGCTGAGTCTTCGGCGTTTTTTATAGTTAGAGCAGCTTCAATGACCCTGAAGGACTCGTTGAAATACCTCCCTTTTCATTAAGAATTAATTCATCACCTCAAGTAAAAACCTTCGTTTAGAGTTGGAGGCAATTGGCGTAACAAGTTATGACCCCACCTCCCCCCCCCCTCAAAGTAAACTTTGCATGCAAAAAGAAGGCTTACAACGGTGCAAGCTAACTGTTATCCTAGAACAAATTCTGTTTTAATTTATCACTCGATTTGAATCAAATTTTCACTCCTTTCAAATCGTCATTCACGTGAAGTAAGCCACGATACAATATTTATGATATAAATTATTTACAAACAAATTCATTCAGGTGTTGCTCGATGATCACATCTGCCAGCTACCTTTGGCCATCGTTTGTTACCGTTGATTTTTGATCGTTGATATTGTTGTTCATCCTTTATGGTCTAAAAATTCCACTCATTTATTACCTCATCCGGTCATGTATATTACCGCATGATGATTGCAAGTGATCATAGGTGGCGAACTCTATTACAGTGATCTGCAAGAAGATTCACCTAAAAGGCTGTGATTTGACGTCGGTTTTTTTTTAGCTGCACTATCGAAATTTGCGTTTGCAGAGTGCATTGCAGCAACATCATATCTGTGTGATGTGGTGCATGCAAAAACGTTGTCTCTGCGTAGGTGGTGTATGTGTCTGTCTGACAACACCATGTTTATGTGTACGCGGTGTGTGTCTGTCTGCCTACTGTACAATTTAACTTGGCAACTATTAAAACAAAAGGTTAAAAAATTTGATGCACTCAATGTGCATCACATGACAACCGCCACTATCACCTTTCATGTTAATCCAACCACTTCAAAAGGAGAGCAACATGCTTAAAAGTGCCTAGAAGTTTCAACCTAGAAAACATTGAAGGTAGCTGTAGGTAATTTGATAGGTACAGCTTGCATTTTAACATCATAACCTATAGCCTATTCCATTTAGGTTCATAAACCTTCAAAAGAAGTTATAATATTTAGCAGGACAACGAATTACCTGCATTTTGAACAGAGGATTTCCATTTTAGCTTATCCTCGTCATCAGAAAAACGATTTTTTTTCTTTTGCAGGAAATTCATTTGAGCGGTTGAATTTACAAAAAAAGTTGAAAACATAATTCAATATATTTATCGTTTTATTAGTAACTGATGGAACTAGCTGGTTTAGCAGAAGATTGCAAAAGCCTCCTCTTCAAGCATCGCAAGCCTCTTCTTCGGCTTTTTGGAAACTTGACGTATTTTTCTCATTCAAAAGTAAATCTTCTGGGAACACTACTGCTGAAAGTTAGAATTTTCCATTTTTTCTAGAACTTCACTTTTGTGAAATTCATTTGATAGTATGGAAAAAAAAGCAAGCTTACATGAAAATTTTCCAGAAAATTTTCGAGTTTTCCACTATCAAACATCAATTTCAACAGCTTAACAACCCAATTTGGAGAGTAATTTTACTGAAGCAAATTCTCTATTTTTTTCAAATTTTTTTTATTGTCATAAAGAAGTAACCTTCACGATGAAGGGGGGGGGGGGTGTTTATTGAATCTAAATATTTTTTTCCTCAATAGAAATTCAAAATTTTAATACCTACCCTCGTTTTGTATTCATTGATCCTTTGCCATTAGTTGACACTCTTGATGAATCCGTCACCGCCATCGATGCCATACTATTCAATGATATTGTTGCATTTATTTGTTCCTTTCTAGCGTTCCGTAAACGTTGTTCGATTGCCGTTGAGGTGGATGTTCGTGATGCATTACGGATCATTGTTGGATTGGTTGCAAATGAAGATCGATTGATTGCCGACGATCGTATAGCACCTTTTCTAACAACCTTAACAACACGACGACGATTCGGTGTTTCATTTTCCATTTCAGCTGCTCTTCTTTCCGTGTCGGAAGTATTTTCCTCTTCATCACCGTTCCCCTCATTTATGTTCGAATTTTGCCCCGAAGTGGGTTTTCTTTGATTTATTGATCGTGTTTTCAAATGTGGTGAATCTATTTCATGTGTAAATGCACTTCCTTCCTCATTCATCGTGATCGATCGTTCTCGATCGTTTTCGTTCGCATTTGCACCAATAAGTGTATCTGCATCAGTTGAATTGCTCATATTTGACGATTCTGAATCAACATGTGCGAAAATTCGTGCCGCTATTGCCTCAGTAGTATAAAATGGCTGTGTTGCTGTTTGTGGTTGTTGCGTCTCAGGTGAGTACACCTCAGTACGTTCACGTATTCGGAAAGAAACAGTTGGTGTTTGTGGTGCGCTCGTTGAGGTGTGCTGTGCTTGTGGTGAAAGAGTTGGGAAAGGTTCTAACGATTGTGGTCTCAGTTGTGTTTCTGGATTGCTGGTTACTGAGGACATCTGCCCTTGTGAGAAAGGAGGAGGGAATTGTGCTACTTCAGGACTCGAATGCATCGGTTGCTGAAGCGATGCATCTGGCGGAATAGGACGAAGAAGGAAAAGCTGTGCTTGTGGATTAAGATCCGTGCCGGAAGTTTCTATAAAATATAGTTGGTCTTGAGGAAAGACTTGTTCTTGCTGGACGAATTGTGGAGTAAGGCCTTGCGGAATGGAGCTCGATTGGATAGCGAGGCTTTGCGTAATTGGCACTGTCTGAGGATCGAAATTTTGTGAGACTATAGCACGATCTTGAGCGAAAATTGCCGACCCAAAATTTGTTGACGATGGATTCAACGAAGGTGACTGATTTTCGGATATTACAGGCTGTCTCATTTCCTGTACTGAGAGTGGCGATTGCACGTTATCGACCTGGTTAGGAGGCGCAAATGCCGCATCCGTCAAAAAGGTTGACAAATCTCCAACCAGATCATTGCCGTCAAACAGTGGCTCATCCCTGGCTACCACATTGTGTAGCTTTTTGTGTTTGATTTGGGGCATTATTCGGGTTGGTTGCCTTTTATACTGCTCGTTTTCGACATATTTCGGTCTATTTATAAGCGTTTTTGCAGTTGGAGGTTTTGGGGTTTTAGTGACTGCAACCATACGTGGTATATAGGCAGCCCTAACGTCGTCACGCTCAACGAGTTGACGTATCGTTTTCTTATTACCGACTTGTGAGGTAGCATTAGTAGGTGATGTTTTGGAGCGTTTTGGTGTCGACGATGGGAACGTATTACTGCTGACGGAGGATGAAAGACTATCGTTAGGGGATTCGCTAGTGACTTCAACCTGCTTGTTGAGGTAGCGTGAAGCTTCTCTTCGTAATCGTCCAAACTGCATCCCAAAAGTCGTTCTCTGCAGTGAAGTTTGTTTCATGTTGAGATAAACCATGAGCCTACTACAAATGTCAGTGTGATAGTGTTATCACATTATTAAACTGACCTATATATAAAGATAACAGTAAATCATTTCTGGTGGTTGCGCATTTGGGTTTTCCGTATGCAAACGTGAAAATAATACTGTCCTAGGAAAACGTTATATTGCCTTAGAACACAGGCTAGAATTTCAAGGGAACTTCATTCTCTGAGAAAAATACCTTTGAAGAGAAATTTCATTTAATTCAATATGTAGCTTACGATAAGGAGATGACCATCCTTCATATCGGTTAAATATCAAATAGAAACCTTACTAATTGAGGAGAGCATAACTTACTAATGGCTTTGCAGTATCTCGTTTTGTTCGTGCATAATCGTTCTCGATTTGATATGAATTACTCGATGATGTCGATCCACTTTTGATAGTTCTATTAGTTTTTAATGGATCAGGACCAAAAAACTGATCGTTGAGGAGGTATTTAGCTTGAATTTTCACTCGGCGACGCTTATTGTGATGCCAGAATGTGAAGAAGCCTGATCCGGGCGGTGTTTCAACCGGATCCATAGTTCGTACTTCATTGCCAATGACGAGGATATGCTGTTCGGGGAGTGTGCGTAATACAAATTTACCCTCCTCATCGGTCTGATGCAGTAATGCCTTCTGAGGGTCACCAGTTGGCTGATTCGAACTGAGTGGAATTAAAACGTCTGATGGTGTTTGTTGTGTTTGTTGCTTCATAGAACCACCAATCACTTCCGTTACTTTTAGATCAGTTGCTGTTGTTATTGTTGTTGGTGGTGGTGGTGATGGTAGTGATGGTGGTGTTACGTGCCCATCACTTAAAATCGCAATACGAATAGGTATCGCTACCTTCGTCATAACCTCCAAGGATGGTTCAGCTGTCTGCAATTCCGACGAATGTTCTTCCATTGCGCTGACCGTATCCTCAACACCTTCTGTTTTATGAGTACTGTTTGCCACCGTTGTTGGTCGTGTGGAATCATCAGCAAATTCATGAAGCGCAACGGAAGATTGTAGCATCGTCCTGAAGTCAACGTTTCCTACTGCCGACATCTTCGCAGACGTGGAAGTGGATTCTTCGTCGGTTGTGGGCATAACTTGAGTGCTCTTTGAAAACGATGCTGTAGAAGAGTCTGTTGTTATCGCTATTGTTGCTATTTCTTGTTTAATCGATTGTGATATTACTACCTGTGATGTGTTCTCTCCTTTGTCACTAGATATTGCCTTGTCTATGACTTCATTCGGATGCGTTATATTTGGATTCGAATCTGTTTCCTCGGTGCTGATATAGTCGACGGCAACATCCAAAGTGTCGTCATTTTGAGCTAGTTTAAAGTTGTTTTCGGGCGCGGCTTCAATGGAACGCTTACTGACTCCTGCTTTCACGGTCGATAGTTGCAAAGCCTTCAGTTTCGAAGACGGCAACTCAGCAGCACGGCGGAGCCGAACTGAAACGCGCATAATTTATACCAATAAAACTCATGATGCCATGAGGAAAATCCAGTATCCAAAGGAGTGACGTCATGTTCTTTCAACCAGACCAGTTGATAATGTTAGGATTAAGTCAGAAGGTGGTTGATATTGATAATGTTAGGATTAAGTCAGAAGGTGGTTGATACCTGCATCAACCTATCTAATTAGCATACCAAACTATTTCCCTACTCAACGATGAAAGCGACCTAATATATCCTCAACTTTTACATCGGTAAATGTAGCACAGTAGCACATAAAAATTGCTCTCTATACATTCGGGGAATTTTTTCTTGCATGAACCTTTTGTTCTTCCATGAAGCTGTTCTTGTATGGACATAAACTTTTTTTCACAGTTTAAATTCACAGCTCTTCCAGGTGTGCGCATTGTTCCCTTCAGGACACCTATGAATGACTGGTTACCTACTTCCATGTAACCCACTTGTCAGTGAATAACCCACTTTGAGCATTCAATTATAGTGCTGGCCATTTGCAATTCAGCAGAAGTACGTGCACCAAAAATCCGTCTACGGGAGAGTGTGGCAACAGCAGATTAGAAGCTGCAACCCCAGGTTGTGTTACTGTAGATGGATTTTTGGAGCACCTATACAGCTCCCTCATGTACTGGCTTAATGTACAATGCACACTGATTAAATGGAGTACATAAAAAGTACATAAAACAAGAAGCAATAACATAAGATTGTGGAGCAGTAATAACGAACTAGAGTAAAAATGAAAGAACCTTTCCTTTTGCAATATTAAAAAGCAGAATTTTTCTTTGAGGACATTCCCAACACATGTAATTATAATCGGCCCATCGAGTTCGTTTGGGAAATCAAAATTTACATCAGCATTCATCGAACGAAAATTGGTCCTCATTTTTATATTTCCCAAAAGCAGGAAAAATTTGTTTCCAATCGAATGTGCTCAGTTAGTGAGCGGCCAACATTTTCGAAATGCTTTTTATTTGAAACGAGATTTGATTAATAGCCTTAGACAATAATAAAATGTATACAGTCTCAACTAAGTTTCGGCTATAAGCTAAGGCTCTCTCACTTGATTACATCTGCCATTCCCAGCAACGACTGATGCACTTCTTGATGGAAAATGAAAAAAGTTTCGAGTCAAGAAGCGAAAACCTAACCTCATATGACCAGTTTCCTTACAAGGACTATGTAAAATCGAGTCAGCATTATCAAAAGTCATTAATTTTATGGATGAAATGCCAACCGTTTGGTCGTAATGTCACTCGTTGCAAATTTCTGACTGTAGTTCGCCTCAACGGATTGTTAGCACCGACAAAAATTCGACGAGCAAGATCAGGTTCGAGGATTTCGATTGGCATCTTATGCGATTGAACATTGGTGAAAGTGCTGTCGAGATTCGTATCGTTGTTGCTTGACCTTCTAGAACAGAGTTTTATTGGTATAGAAGATGCTGCGATACGGGTATATAGAGTTGCGCTCATTAGACCAATTGTTTTCGTAAACTGCCAACAAATTAGAAAATATGAGCAATGATGTGTTCATATATTTATTTATTTAATTTCCCTCTACTTGCTATTCTCAACACACTCGTTTTTCACATATCTTCATAAATTTACATATGCAAAGAGCCTTTTTATGAGGTCGATCACTGCATGGCTACATGCGCACAAGCGTATACGTAGGTTGTCCGGTGGTTTTTTTCGCAGAATTTGGTGACTAGTTTAATTCTGCATCATGGTATGACCGCTATACACTCAACAGACTGCAATTTGCAACCGTCTGGATGGGAAATCAACCTCTACTAGATGCTTTGCATGCTTTCATTTCGATCATAGTACGCCTACACTGCTACACACCTTTGCTTTCCCGGCATTAAGCAAGTTGGTTGTTGCGGTGAGCGAGATTGCAATGCTCATATTGTGTGTTTTCCTCCGTCACAATTTTCACTAGCTTGAACTAGATGAGAGTAAAATTTATGCAAATTTTTAGATGCGTTTTAGTGTCTGCTTTTTTTTTTATGAGACGTCCTACAGAATCGGCTATAGCACCGAATTTTCATAAGATATTTCTATGTCGACGTACGTGCACACGCAAACTAATACACATGATACCATCGAAGTTGGCTTTGCCAATACCAATTTACAAAAACAAGCAAAGCTGAGTTGTTCTGGTGCAAAATGATTGACATGCTTGCAAACCTCCTCTTTGTCTCCAACAAATTACAGCCTCTCAAGTTTATATTAGTAAATCAACGGTAAAAGGCACTCAGCACCTGTTTGTGGTCAATGCTTCCATTGGTCATCAGAAAGTTGTTGCAATCTGAGTTTGAATCCAACCAAAAAAAAATTTGATAACATGAGACTTCAACCATGGAAATGTGCTACATATATAAATTGAAAAATAAATCCTACACATTAAAAAATAAAAATAAAAAATTTGCATCTTAGGAAATTGGCATTTCATCAGGTCAGTGTTTAATGTAAGTATATAGGAGTAAGACAACGATTACCTACTAATAATAAAAGAAATTCAACAGCACTAGCACATTAGACAAAGCAAAAACAGCACATGGAACGACAACAACAAAAAAAAAACGCTGAAATAAAGCCAAAGATTAGAACATTCATAGGCAGGAAAATTCGTATCGAAAAACAAGGAACCTATTAATATATTTATATGAAACCCTCATGTTCTCAAGGAATAATCATTCTACGATGGTTATCAACAATGTCCAACTCATCAACCATTGCATGTCACTGCTCCGAGTTTACTATAATCCCATCTGCCCATTAATCATCCTTGGCCTAGTCCAACAGAAAAATGATTGAATGACTTTTGGCTATTTAGGTCAAGTTGGAGGTCTCCCGTACTCTAAGAATCACCCGCAATCGCTAGAAGTTTTTCAGAACGCAGACCTCACTGCGGGTATATTGCAGGAGCTCCTTTTCGTACACAGTGTACACATATAATGATGCAAAACGTTACATATATGACTTCTAGAGAGCGAAAATCAATAGAATCATAGAAGCATACGATGTAGTGTAGTTCACTCGAAGGCATATAAGAATCTACTAAAGCTGAGACTTGCACTGACCTGCTTCTACCTCCTGCATGATTTCGACCTATCGATAGACCACCAACTGTTGTATATGTGCAGAGAATGAAAAACAAGAAAGCACCATATAACCAAATAACGATCATATGTTTGAGATCCTGAAAGATGAATATTAATGGAATTTTTGTGGATTGACATATTTTAATGCTGTTTGACGATACGTTAACACTTCAACCACACTTTAATGATAAGCGCATTCTAGGAGGCAATTGATTTAGTGAAACGCTTCATATTATCGTGCTACTAAGAATAATAGGCAAAAACTTTCACTGAAAGTAATGATTCTGGGGAAATCCCAAAAGATTATGGATGGATAAAACAAAATCGTCATGTGGAGTCGCAGTGAACGCCATCTGCCCTATAAGTAGACATTTAGGTAAAATCTGAGAGATGAATTTTATGTAGCTAACCAGCTATTTCTTAATTAATTTTATTCCTAGAATTCAGTGGTTTATCTTACCGCTAATATATTTTATCACCACTAATACACTAAAATATTACGTTATATTAAGATTTTATCTCTAGTTGAAGAACTTGGCTTAGAGGTGAGAGTTACTTAGAGGTTATTGATGAATGATTAAAGTTTCAACCCCTTCCCTCATCCCCCAACTATGATGCTTGTCGGAAATCATCCTTTATTAAATATAAATCATTTTTTTCCTCACTTTTCTTGCTTTGATAAGTCAGTGTAACATTACAGTTAAAGCAAAAAAAAAAAAATTTCAATTAGCTATCGTTGTTGCAAACTGCTTATGAAAAATGATAAAATTCCCGCAAATTTCGCCGAATTTTATCTGGTCTAGTCTTTCGAGTAGCTTTTTCTCTATATTTTTAGGTAGCTTTCCGTTGCTTTAGTCTAAGATATTTTCGGCATCTCCCCACTTCATCATATCGTTATATTTAGATACCCTTCACAACTTGTCATATAAAGTCCACTTCGCTAGATCTTCTACTATTAGGGGGAATACATGCTAAGAATTGTCCTATCGCTAGAGGAATGGTACTTACAAGGAAATGATATCGCTTATATTAATGCTACCCGCAGTGAAGATGATATTTACGGGAATGCTTTCGGGATGCCAAAAAAACATCCAATCGCTGGTATGAGGTTTGAAACTATCTTATGATATCTTCACGCTCACATCATGTCCATCCGAA
Source organism: Baylisascaris schroederi (assembly GCA_006503575.1). Taxonomy (NCBI): domain Eukaryota; kingdom Metazoa; phylum Nematoda; class Chromadorea; order Rhabditida; family Ascarididae; genus Baylisascaris; species Baylisascaris schroederi. The sequence goes on from QEWY01001877.1 coordinate 326,274, forward strand.
AGCTTTATTTAAGGTCAAATCCGAGAGTATCAGCAAAAACTCAACATTTGATATGGGTACTGAAGGATATTTATTAGTGAATTTCATCTATTCAATACGAGGAAGATTCCATCCTAAAAGGAAGGAAAAATCCACTGAATAATTGTTATTCTCGACCACTTATTGAACAGTACCACCCCCATAATAACAAGTATGACCTATATTGAAATCTAGTAATGCATATAGAACAAAACAAAATTATTGTAGAATAAAAGAGTTAAAAGAAGAAAACGACGTTGAATATTCTTGAAGCCATAAAAGAACATGAAGAAGTCAATACGATGATTTCCCCCAGTAATATGATGAAATTCGCGCAAACGATAATTACATCAAATGAGCTAAGATAGTCGACATATATCTGCACAACCAGTATTGCATCCCACAAATATACACACCAATAGAGAGCGCTATCAACTCGCATGGCTTAAACCAGCTATCGACATTCGTTGCGTTCATCATATCGTTGTGTGATTTTTTTCGATACGATTCTTTGCAACATAAACGTTCATTGTTGCGTATGAATGTGCAATTCAAGTGTGCTATTGCAATATTATCATTCAATAAATTATCACAAATAAAATCAGCTATCACTCAATTCCTATATTGCGTAAATTTCAAATAAAACTCGGTAATCAACAATTTTTTATTTTTGATCGAGATATATCGATGAAACGGTTAAACCAAACCAATAACGTGGAAAGATAAAAGTTATTTGTGATGAAATTGATATAAAGCTTCTTTTTTTTTTTTAAATTTGCAACTTGAATGCGTATGATTTATTGAAATTATTACTTCGAATATTTATGCAAAATTCAAGCATCCGTATTAATCGAGGAAAGTTGCTAGCAAGTATTTTCTCATCATTTACTCAATGATTCATCATTAAAGATTAACATTCTACAACTTCATTCAAACATGGGTGATTATCAAATGATAAAGACCACCCAAATATACGCAAATAATGATAAAGTAAAATGCAAAATGCAAAAACAATCAACTGCAACAATCCGCGTGCAAACAGATCACATACGTTGCGTACTTCGCTCTTGCACAACAATGTTGAGCATAAATTTTTATGATGCACGTGAAGGGGAATAAAGCTTACTTTATTGGAATTAAATTATGGCTGATGGATTAGTGCCTTGCGGATTATGCATCAATTAAAACTTGCCATGCACCTCTTGTTTACAATTTGAAATTGAATGATTCGCATAGGTATTTGCAGATTTGGCGCCAATAAAATGCTCTTCTTTCGAGAATTTCTATGAAAAGTGAGCAAAAAATTGAAACGTCTATTTGAAGGGAGCACTACAACGATGGCGGAATCAAGTTTTCTTAGCCGACTTTTTTCTTTAAGGTATATGATTGTGATGCATTTAAACCTGTTGATATGTTGCTGACTTATTCAATGATTGAATTTTAACATTGTGCTTTGTGTTTTTTTTTTCTTTCATTTAGAGACAGCTATCGGAATTATTCAATTTCAACAAGATGGACCACTTTTTTCTGTAGTTGTGTGTCTTGTATTTCTAGTAGTTGTTTTTTTTTTTCTTCTCTTAGTAGCCGATTATGACAAAATTGCAGTCGATTCACAACTGTCATAGCGATGAATTTATTGAGTAAATCACAACCGATTATGGCGTTGAATATTATCTCAAAAAAATTGAGATAGAGCAACACGGCATTTCAAGGATGACCAAATTTGTGCATTTCTTCTTATTTTTTAAATAGCCAATCAAGCTTCATAGCCACATTCTTCGGTGGAGTCTACTTTTTGTATACTTTTATGAATTATTTTATTCGATTTTGATTTAGAGCCGGTTCGAGTTTTTGTTCTTCATGAACGTTTCATTCTTCTCGTTCTCAGAGTGAGAAAATGCCGTATTGCCCGTCATCTGCTCAAAACTCGTTATTTGATCACTATATGTTTATCAGTGGTGTGTGCTTCTTACTTTGTGCTTATCGAAATATTATCGGCGATACCGTAATGAATTTTGAAGTGATGTAATTTTCCTCACCATTTTCATCCACTGTGGAAAACCGTAAGCCACAATACCGTATGCTACACATGCAATAGCATTTTGCACTCTTGTCTCATTCGACGGAAAATCGTCGCACTAAAATCTAGATAACCTTCCCACTGTTCTCGTTCCATTCCATTTTCTTCGCCGCGTTCACATATGGTTTTATGGGTGTTTGAGGTGAATACGATGAACGTGTAAAATAATCATGTGGTTTATTTTGCTCGTTTCTATGATAATCAACGAATCTTCAGAGTCTATTTCGAAACCATTTGCGACCGAAGAATACCAAAGAAGTGAAAAAAAAAACACTTTGAAATTTTTCATTCTTCCTTAAATTTTTTGATTCTCTTCTAAATCATACGTCTGATTTTTCTCTATGTCGAATCCCTTCGACTTATCTATTCATTAGCAATTTTGGTCGTTATTTCCATATTTTTTTAATATCCAATGATGTTTATTTAACGCAACAAGAGGTTCATATGAATTTCTTAAAATATGAGCAATTGAAAATTTCCTTAAATCACAATCAATAAGAAAATCGAGAAAACGATCATTTTAGCTTAGTGCATATGTCCTCGACACATATTTCACCTGGTTCACATTCACTGTCCATATTGCAAGCTGCAAAAAAAAAAAACCTATGAGGACATAGAAGTACCGATGATATAGATTGCAATAATCCACAAAATTCATAAGGGATATTTGCAAAGCGTAAAATAGATCAAGGAGTCGGCGCACTATTATATTTGAATGTACATTTAAATAAAACTATTACGACTAAACAGGTGAAGAGTTTACTCATTAACGGATATAATTATATGGTTCGAAAGGTTATCCTCAGCTCAAAGCAGATATCGATATTTAGAGTTTCCATTTAAACAACTGTAATTTCAGATTGCATTTCAAGTTCCTTAAGCACAGAGCACGCAAAAACCACCAACGGTGGGATATGCAGAAGATCGGTATTGAGTGGGGATTACAACAGGAAAGTATGCAGCGTGCATCACTTGAATCAAAGGATTTGAGTCATAACATGCCTCAATTCAAATTTCAAATCCTTATAATTTGAATTTTTCAATAGTATAGCTCACATTCGGCGCTCATTTTACGCAGAGTTATGATTGCCTTTAAAACAAATTCGGTTTTTCTACATATGTGCCCTAATTTCTTATTCGTCATCCTCACTCTACATTTCAATCGAAAGAATAGAAATGCACCACAAAGGTGAACTAACAACTCGAGAGGTTTTCCCTCGAGAAAACTTTTGGAAGAATGGCGCAAACATGCGGCATTACTCTATTCAATGAGTAATGCAATCAATCACTGACAAAACTGCAATTACTAAGCGAATTTGCATTTAAAATACCGGTTTTTGTAAATACGAATTTCTAAATAAAGTGTGAACTCTGCGCATCCTATAGAAAGGTTGTATGCCCTTCTGGTTTGTTTCCATTGCCCAGATGCGCTGAGCTTGTTGAAGGGTTCAACTGGAATTCCAGTGACATAAAATTTAACCTAGAGTTTATGACTTGAAATTAGCCAACAGATAGATGGAAAAAAGAAAATACACACGCATCCAATAAATACAATGCTTTTTCATGATGAAGAAAACACCTATACACGATTAAGATGCCCTCCCTTTCAATATCGGGTTGAACGGAAGTGACTTCTATTGCCCGGGAAATGTGGTACAAAATAAGTAACCACACAAGTACTGGAAGTCGAATTTGCTGGATAATTTAATATTTTCGTCAAAACAATAAATCACTGCTCCTCATTAACGGAGCTGATAATGGTTGAAATAGTGTTTTGTATCATGCATAAATTTATGAACTAAAAGTTGCCCTTGAAACGTGATTAACAACGGTTTGTTAAAAGAAAACACTCAAATGCAGTTTATTTATTTATTAATCTCTAACCTGTAACTACCACTGTCGACGAGTCTTGCATTTGTTCGGCGACACATTTGTTCTCTACACAGTTCGTACCTGGCGGACAGTGAGCATCCATTTCGCATGGAATATCGTCCCCTGCAGATACAACAACCTTCATAAAACATTACTTCAATCATCACTGATGGCTAGATTCATAGGGTATGCCGGATCGGAACCTCAATATGGTGCATCAGAACTTCACATGAACACATCTCGTCCCCAATTTCGGCAGAATTTTTAGCGCTGCCTGACGAATTGAATTTTGAGCCTGTTATTCGATCCGTCGATGAAAAGAAGCCTTCAGCAAGGATGATATCCCTCTAGACACCGGCAGCATGTGGCGAGGTACATATAAAGGTACTTCTGCACATTGACTTTCCCACCAGAGTCGAATTCCCTGCCTTCTATTTGCAAAATAGGCAAGCCAAGCAAAGTGAAGTCGAACGTCACTCTCTAAAGACGGCTATGAAAGACGAAAGACCTATTTCCCGTTACACATGTCCTAGGTCCGTGGTCATGACCTCGTGATATGCAATGTTTACTTGTTCCTTGTATCCACTCCTTGCTAAGTCATGCAAACATGCAAAACAGGTGTCGCGCTTCTTCACACGCGACCTCCATCACTGAGATTTAAACTCCGCCACGTAACGCCACTAGCACCTGCTCAGCAGTAAGGGGGCAAGCTTAGCTCCCGCCACTATCGACTTTGCAAGTTTGATTTAGAAATCGAATTAAGCGAACTACCCAGGGGGTTGTGATCAGTGCATTTCCCACCTAGCCAGTTAATCTTAATAGGTCGTATCGTTCTCACGACAGATATCTTCACCTCGATTAGTGAATGAACACTTAGAAAGAACCTGCTCTCAGTCCTTGTTGTTCCACGTCTGTCGCAGATATACCAGGATACCACTGTTGACAATATCCAAACCTGCATACATTATTAGGTGGGCAATCACGTTGAGTACGGCATCGCCCTTAAAATTGCATTATATAGCAAAATGTTTATATATACAATAATAATAAAGTGATTTGTACATTTACCGCAAAAATCTTTTCATTGCATACAATGTACTTCGGTTCGATGCAATGGAAAAAAGGCCAAAATATACGAGAAAAACGGCATACTGCAGCCAACAACGAGTCAAATGTGGTGCGCAGTTTGCTAGACAAGCTGATTGGATTTGCGTTTTCTGCGATTCCCCCCCCCCCCCCACCCCCCCCCCATATCCCATCAATCAAAATAGAGAAGTACCAACAATTAATAAAACAGAGGAAATAGTGCATTTATAATTGATCAAAACGACCACTCTATCAAATCTCCAGCAGAAATTTGGTTTTCAGATCAACGAGTTGCAATATTCAAACCCAAATTATGCAAAATGCAACCAATTTCAAGGCATATTTATTCTCGATAATAACTGCTACATACTCTATGCATTCACTAAAGAATTCATAGAGTTGATGAAGTTCATCGAGTTCACTTCAAATTTCCCGCCGAAAATATAGATGAAAAGAAATATATGACATCACTACAATATATTTCAACAAAAATTTTTCAAAAACACTTAGAATAAAGTTTGTCAAGTAAAAAAAAATGCAGAATGGAACCTTTTGACGAATGGGACGCACTGCCCTATATCCCCAATTGAACTGTATTCTTTGTTTATCTACCTCCATTTCAGTGACATAAAAACACTGGCTATTCTTCTTATACGATGAATGACGTGCACTGCAGTTGAAAACATTTGACTGTCAGCAGACAATTTGACACCACAATTAATTCTCTAAAGATGCAATTAAGTGCCAATACTAGTATTCTAAATCTGTTTCGTCAATCCATTTATGTAAGGCATCAGTGAACGATACTCGAAGTACCTAATACCGGAGGTTCCTATCCGTCACTGATATTTCAAACACACCGATTCCTAGGTGTTTTTTAAATGTCGTACTTAAATCACTACTTAAATCTCTGCTGCCCCTATATTAAACTAGTAACCTAAACCATAAGGAATAGCATGCATCAATTTCAAAGATGTTCTAAGGTGAATGAGGAAAAATTTTTCGTTGATTTATATGAAATTGGCAAGCAATGAAAAAGAGAATGAAAATATGCTCACTGCGTGGTGGACATTCGTTTCGTCGAATGCATCGTCCACCATAACGTACATAGCCCTGTCTACATTGGCACATTGGTGGTCCACAGCCTAACGGACAACGTTGATTAGGTGGCGAGAAGCATGTTGGTTCGCACATTGAACTACACGTCATATATTGTTCATTTGGACCGCATATTGGAACTGAATGCATCTCGTTATAACCACTAATTGCACAGGCATTAGCACTTCGAACAAGCACTTTGCTCATGAAAAGCAAAATTGGCAAAAACAAGGGTGCATGATCCGGATATATGAACTCAAAAGGTGAGTTTGAAAAATAGAGGAGGGAGGTGGAACTAACTCTGTTGAGACAAGAGTCTTGTAGAGGAAAAGCTTAACTCTTCTTTCAGCAGTTCAGAGCAGTGGCTTCAAAATGAGGTGAGAAGGTCTAATACGAAGTAAGGCATCGATGATAATTGATAAATGATTGATTCAAAAATGTTTTGCATTTTAATTTGCAAATTTGAACTGTTTATTTCCTGATCTAGGCTTGGCAACTTCGTTCGATAAGCTTATCAATATCAATAAACTATTATCAAATGCGTTCACTGTTTTCATTTTTTTAAAGAATGAATATGCTAATAAAGAATGAATATGACATGCTAATAACTAAGGTATTCAAAGAAATTAACCCTTTTGCCAATCGTTCACCTTGATCCATGAGGGGGGGGGGGGGGGGGGGGGGGGGGGGGGGGGGAGAGAGGGGGGAGGGGAAACCAGATAGGAGGGAAAGGATTGTACAGATGGTATTGATAAAAATTTCTTGCGAATCGTCAACAAAGTTAGAACTCAAATACACCGAATATCGGCGATTGAGAAAACCCGCTTTCGAATGTAAACTTTGCAGCACTAGCTTACTATCCCCTCCTTATGACTCATGGTGTATTATGGTTTAGAGGAGCTTGCTAGCTTGTTTCCTGTTATCTTATATATTTTTGCCGCCTTCTGCATCTTACCATAGTCAAAAAAGTTAAAGACTCCTGTTTTATTCAACAATTCAAATACACGCACAACATCGATAAATCAGTCGACTATGTGGCCAATATACAAACTTGTAGAGGAATATTTACGTGTGTGATGAATCTTAATAGCGAGAAATGTTCAACAATTGCTATATGTGCAAAGGCATCTCCCATTTATTGAGGAATTTATATGAACGCAATTTTTGCTATGCAATCGTCAGCAAAGTTGAAAATTGATTCATGGGACGGCCTAGAGCTTATTATTCGGTATATGAAAAGCACGCTTTGGAGTGCATCGCATTCTATTTGATAAAACAAATTAAATAAATCCAAAGATAAGAAGTAGTTACATTGTTGAGGGCATTGAAAACGTGCAATACATCTGCCATTATGACGAACGAATCCAGGCTGGCATTCACATTTCGGTGGACCGCATCCTAAGGTACATCGTTCGTTTGGAGGTGAACGACAAGTCGGTTCACACATGGAACTGCATTGCACGAAATGCTCGTTGGAGCCACATCGTTGTGGAGGACCTGAAATGAAATATCGCTGTCTGAAACCTTATCCCAGTCACTCAGCTCAATAGCTCAACAGCTCAATAGCTCAATTATTGATGCTACCAGCTCGGAAAGATGCTCGTAGACAATCCAACTTCTGAGCGCAGATGTATTTTCTCTTGCCGATTACAGTAACCGCATTAAAATATTAAACAAAACGAAACATTTGCATTGATCTACGTTTTTAATGTATGAGTATTTTTCCTCAACTAAATCATCGATTTTTTCCGTTGAAAAGCCAACTATTCAAATATACAAAGCTTTTAACTAAGTGCTTTAACAGTAAGCCATTGACTGATTATAACAAGAAAGCGATAGAGAAATACGGTAACGGAAGTATATTGTAATTAAGTACTGTTGTTAGGAGATGTAGCAAGTAATATGCCACAAATATTCTGCATTAGACGCATTATAGTTGTAGAACAAATACATAGTTTGTTTAAACGCTTAGTAGGTGTTAACATACGTTCGCTGTTTTTGTTGCAATAGGGATTTGGTAGAGAATCGAGATGCTAGGGACTGCAAGAACCAGAAACTCATTCCCGAGTGGGATAAAGGGCCTCGATACCGGAGAAGAAAGTTAAGTATGGAGGTCGCAATCGACCAGCACATTAAAGGCTTGGTAGTGCGATTTATGTCAAACAGCAATAATTGAAGAACACATATTTACTTTCAAAGCAATTGATGTTGGCTTGCTTTACCTGATGCTGGGCATTGGAAAGGCCGAATGCACTGGCCCCGATGACGAACGAATCCTTGTCTACACTGACATCTTGGTGGTCCACAGCCAAGAGGACACTGCTGATTAGGCGATGTGAAGCAAGTTGGTTCACACATCGAACTGCACCTTACAAACTCTTCATTTAGAGTGCACAAATGGGCAGCTGTCTGTTGAGGTGCACGCAACATTGTATTGTCGTCCCCGACTTCCCCTTCAATTACTTCAAATCTAAAGCTCTGAAAGTGTTCTGCACAAAACTAATAGTGTTTTTACTTCCCTTAATAAAAGACCTTTTACTTACTGCATTTGAATTTTACTGTTATTCTCAATGATTACAACATTTGTTACAGAAGTTTTCATTCGCTCACTATGAAGAAATGAATACGGTCCTGCAATCCTCTCAAAGGAGGTTTCCATAGAATATCTTCTATGCGCAGGAAGAGATAAGCTTTCTAGTCAATTTCTTAGTTTTACCACATAATTTCAACTGAATTTATAGTATTACATAGGACACGAGTCTCTCCTCAAACTTTTTGTGGTACAAGAAATTTCAGTCTAAAATAAGAAGCTTGCAGAGGGACGCTAGATCTTTGTGCCTTTAGCAATTAGAGAGATCGTTAGCGAAAGAAGAAGTTCATAAAAGTAGAAATAATAAAAGCAATGCCAAAATTCAAAATTCTAGAAAACGACACACTAAGGTAGTATAATAAGAAAAAGATCTATCATACTTCGAAAGTGCAACACCATCGTCATGGGGTTTACAGATCCGCGCCGTCATTCACTTTTCGATGGTCCACATCTGCTAGTCTCATCGCCGGGTGAATATAACATCATCCATATTTAAATAAAGCAGCACTTACTATTAGATGGACACTGATCGCTCCATATGCAAATACCATCATGACGTACAAGTCCAGGTCGACACTCACATTTCGGTGGTCCACAACCGAGTGCACATGGCGCATTTCGATCGGTGAAGCATGTCGCTTCACAAAGTGAACTACACGCTTTGAAGAGTTCATTATCAGAGCATAGATCAGCAATCGGAGCTGCAATTTCCCATTCAATTGCGAATAAAACATTAACCATTTTATTAAACATCACTTACAGTTGATGTTTCAATGACGGTATAAATCGTTTTTGCATGAATTCCACCTTAGAGAGAATATACTCATTCGGCTCTTCTTATAAATCAATTTATTCATACTTTTTCAAATTTGGATAATATTTGGCGAACTTCCAAATTTTTATCCATTTTATCGTCGTTTACCGTTTGTACAATTGCTCACATATTCCTCTAAAACTATCAACGAAGACTCAGAAGGGCTCCCTCTAGAAATGAATATGCAAACCATACTCGAAAATAATAATACACTTCATATATTGAGGGATGAGCCATTTATATGTATTTCTCAGGTGCCAAGCTATTTTATAAGGAACTGCTGTAATGTTGTAAGGAAGTGTTAACCGTTGTTGGGACACTCGTCCGGCTTGACACATTGTCCACTTGGGTTTCGAAGATAGCCGTGAATGCACTGGCATTCCGGTGGACCACATTGCTGCAAAACGAGGCAACGCATGAACGTGGTGTGATAACTGGATATTAAGGATTTTAAGCAATTCCATGCAATTATAACACTATTTTTAAAAAATATCGACATGCTGCAATGTAATTTACTCTCATAGATGAGAAAAATCCTTATCTAATAGAATACGGGAAATTTCTATGGCTTAACAACTCGTGATGATCATTTTTCTTACCCAACACTGATGACAATCAAAGAGTGCATTTTTTTAGAATACTAAGAACGAGTATTTCTATAAATCAATTAAAGTGAGATGGAGCCGTTTTCCTCCCCCCCCCCCTTTTCAGTGGAATAACGGTGAATCGATTTATCAGCATCGAGTGGGCACGAGACGAGTCTAGGCCCTGACCTTCCCTTGACCCTACAATTTCACCTAAGCAAAAGTGAAAGCGACATGAAGGAGCATTCTTTTGTAGTGAATACTTAAACGATTTGAATAAATAAAGCAAATAAATTAAATGAAGAAATACCGCGTCACACGTTGGTTGTGGATTACCGCATGTCGGTGCACAATATGAAGAACACATCCATAGTACTTCGTTTAAATTTGGACAACTGCAAAGCCATCAGTGCATTTGAAATTGTCGCATCTTTATATCGATGATCAATTATCAGCCATTTGGACTATTAGAGTATTGCACTGGAATTGCTCTAGCTTAATTGTTCGGCCACTTGAACATATCCAATTAGAGCGGTAAATTTTCCCCATCTCCCCCCCCCTCCTCCGTCAAGACCCCCCTCACCCCCTCCTTCATCAAGACTTTGACGCAGTTGTTTCGGCTTTCATCATAAACGACATAATTTGCATGCTACCGTCGAGTTCTTTCATACATTTGAGTAAGAAATTTGAAATCTTCGATTCATTTTGTTGGAAGCGCTAAATTCGATCGGTTGTTGAAAAATAAGATAACTGCGGAAACCCCCCCCCGATGTCCTTGTCCTTGTTGTTCTCAAGTAACTTCCTCGGTGCTCACTCATCGAATCTATCTGTCAAAGGCTTCTTTTGCGGAAAGTTTGTATGGTATATACTGTGTTTTGTTAAGACTCTAATTTCCGAGGAGATCCCTAGTCCTCCTTTTTTGCTCTTGAAATCCCCATTCAACAAGAAAAGACCACTTCGTTGCAGCAATGGTTTTCAAAATACCTAAAATATTTCCATGTAGCGAAATGTTGCGATCGGTTTTACTGGTACAATCGCTATGAAAAACACGTGAGAGAGAGGGGATTTCTACAGCCAAACTATCGAATGTGAATTCGCCTATACGAAAACATTTTTTCCCCCATGGCAAATGCTTATGCATAGATTTGAAGAAAATAGTACTGCTCATACTTTAGATATAGATGAATTGAGCCTTCAGACTCTGGATCACTTATCAGTGAATAATATTTCCAAAAAAAAAAAATTCAATAGAGGGTAACGGATAGTTTCTGGAATAAGATATGGAACATGTAGTCCATATTCTGCAACAATGAAAATTCCTCTCTCTCTCTCTCAAAAAAAGACAAAAAAAACTGCTAACCTCCGTGGTTGGTCACAATCTTCAATATAGGAGAGACAACCATCAGAATTTCTAGCAATCACCCAAATGCATCCGAATGTACTACTTGATGGAATATCGCCTATATCAGGGCACATCGAATATGCGTAAATGTTTGAAAACTGAAAAAATGATTGTTAAATATAAGCAATAACTTTTAGCTAATCTCGTCCCCACAAGCTCTATTGATTTCAGGTGGGTAGCAATGAATTGGATTTCAAAAAAATTCAACGGTCCCATCGGTTTCGCGGCTATGAGTATCAACAAATGCAAATAGCCAAGATGAAAGTAGTGGCTAAGCTGTCGCTAAATATTGCCTACTTACCCAAAAAACCTAAATTAAAGTACCCATAGGAAAGCAATATTCATGCACATGAATGAAAGTGTTACAAACATTATATGAGGATTTCAGATATCCGTGCAACATTAATGCCGCAAATATGGGGATTATAAGTTTAATATCTTTCATATAAACCACCATAAGTCATAAACCCACCAACTCCCCCAAATAGACACATTGCTAAGCTTCTTCTTATTGGCATATAATTCAAAAAATACCCTACATTGTGGGTTAATGTTTGAGAAATATTTACCTAAATCTTCATGCCACCTTATTTGAATATGATAAATAATTTGCCATTTGCGCCCTTTTTCTTTCTTCCATTATTTACCAAATACAAAGGCGGATTTATTTTAAGCCTATTTCTGAGCACGTTTTTGTCTGGTTTCCTCTATATGATGTGCATCTCTATATAATATATGAAACAATGATCGAATTTTTTGAGCATTCATAAAACTTAATCTCTTATAGTTTATTTTTATGAAAATACCAAAAGAAATTTCTTGATAGAAAACTTCAAAAGAAAAAGAAAAACATTACCGCAAAAATCAACAATGAAATTTCTAAAGATGATCGCATAATTTTGGTGATCGTCGTTTAGATTGGTGAGCTCTTTGTGATTTTAACTTATTTATATTCATATTTTTATATTTATTTTTATATTCGCTAGTTTTGATGATTCAATCAGAAAGAAGCAATAATACTTTTGTTATGAGAAAATGTTTGCAAATATAAAACATATGAGAAGATCATCGATAATAACACAAACAACTTCTAAGTGCTTTCATAAAGAAAAAGAATTTTCTCAACGACGTTTCAGAACGATTCAGATTGCCTTTTAAATGTTGCTACGTCCGTCAACATATTTCTGTGATTATAAACACCTCATATATTACATCTCAAAATTGTTTGCAGGGTTTTTTTTTTTTTTACAGTTGAGGAGATGGCAGGAAGAAGAAGATGAAAGAGTGGAGGTGAAGGGAAGGAGAAGGAAAACGAAGAGGGTAAGAGGTGGTGCAGCTTTGATAAGGTGTTAGCTTTGGAACGAGTCAATAGAACCCATAAAACGAATATTACTTTCATCAATTCCTCAACAATGATGCAATAAGTGAACACTTGCTAAACAAGCAATAAATTGTCAAAAAATCAAAAAAAAAAAATCGTCGAATATTCTCTTCGTTCATTTCGTTTCAATCTCCCTATACAGGATGCTATGATGGATTCCGGTGTTTTAGCATCTTATAGACATTATGTTGAAGTTTCCCAAGTTTCCCTCAGAGATGCTCAAGTTATGAATTATATTCTCAACGCTTTGTAATATAGTTGCTTAAAAAATTATCGAAAAATTTTAGTTGGTTATTGTTGTCCCATCTTATGTTTCTATTTTCAAGTTTGGATCCCATCTAAGGGAAAGTATTAAGGCAATTAAGAAACTTAGCGGCACTTCACCTAAGGCAGTTTTCAGAAAAGTATATCGAGCAACAATAACGGTATATAACTATACAAAATAAAGGCATAGCACCTTAAAAGTGAGGCACATTAGGTTTCAAATTTAAAAAAAAAAAAGCAGAAAGGAAATATAAGTATATATAACCCTCAAAAATAATCCTCGACAGCACTACCATGTAACGGAAGTTCACTCATTATCTGCCAATATAGTAAAACAATGAAGCAATACCTACTAATAAGCAATGTAATTGTTCGGACGCTTATAAAACTTTTATCAATATGAATAAATTCATAGCAATTAATTATTGCAAAAATTGCAAAAAATTTGCAATATAGCTGATCTATGCAATTGAACACTTTAGAATGTTTTTGCAACGATATTTTCCGTCTCGATTCTAGGCAATTCGATTAGCGCAATGCATCACATATTTTAGCTAACGGTATCGTAAATGTAGATATTATAGTGTTAATATTCAACAGAAAAATATTATAGAATGCTTCACTTAAATATTACAGCCAAATTAGCATTAAATTGGCAATGTACATAAATTAGGATGCTTTTTTTATATACATAAAAAATTGTGTTATTGGTTGTTGATTATTGTGGGAGAATGTGTTCAGCTTGTTCAGATCCCATGAAGTGTAAAAGCGCTCAGCGTGTCAACTATTGCGGTGTGAGTGAATTTGTGCATGTTTAAATCTGTTGAGGTGAAGTTTTCTGTTTTGAAGCATAACGCATCTTCCGCTGAAGGTGCACTCCGCCTTCTTTTTCCGGATCGGTTCATTTGCAGGATGTTTGCAGCCACGAAACTTAGGGAAGAGATCACTAAGATTGGCTAGTATCTGATCGAACCCCACTGCCGAATATAGTCACGCTGTGAAAATCAACGATGCGTGACCCCCACGACGGTGAAACTTTACATCATGGATGCTTCTGCGATTAGAATTTATACCGAAATTTCTTGTAATGATTCGTTGACCTTATCGCTTCATGACCTCTTAATTCTGCTAATAATTGAAGCTGCCAGTTTCAAACTTTATGAAGGATGAAGTTTTAAGCAAAACGCATCAAGCACAGCAAAAGGTCCAGTGTCACGATAGCTCAACAGATGCATCTATGCTCGGGATGCTTTATTTATGTCTTTATGATGCCGCTGAATTTCACTACTACGATCTTCATAGCTTATAGAGAAGTGGAATACAATGATTTTCGTTAAAGAATATGACCGCAGATGGAAGTCTGCCGACCTCGTCGCCGGACTTCCCTTAGAAGTGGTCCAAATTCCCATTAAATTGCATAAGAGCCTCCGACCGCAATGTACATAAATAAGAGTGCTTCTTGCATATATGCAGGAAATGTACATATGTAAGTAATCATGCGTTGTTATGAAATAGTAGTAATTAGTTGGCCTCCTAATGTTTTCATATATTTCCACTGGCAGAGATTATACTACTTTGTATATATCGTTTCCTAGCGTCAAATTGTGTTCAAATCGAACCTAGTTGCAAGGGAACCTATATCACTCTTTAGCCTATGAGATAGTTCTTAGCTTTCCTTCCTTCGCTACTCAACCCTCCATCTATTCCCTTTCCATAGGTGAATGTTGTAATGCATATCGTTTCACATCTACTACTTGTTCAGGATCTTCTCGTATAAAGAAACAACTACTGCAATTCACAGATCGATATGCGGTTTATGCCTTGTAACGAACTTTTATGCAGATGAAAAAAAAAAAGAAAAAACATAAAAAGGCGATATTATTTATTTTATTTTGCAATGAACAACACTTTCAAGCATCAAAAAAATGTTGATGAGAGTATTGTTCGAAGAAAATTGCTCAACGTTTCGTCTCGACATAATGGCAAAATCCTTCGAAACAAGTTGCATCACCTTCACATGAGTTTTCACTGCTGCATGCTGCAATTAAATCATTATTTAAACGAATGCATACCTATTGTAGGGTTAGATTGAAAACGATTCGTAAATATTTACTGACCACCGAACAATTTAATTATTGTTGAAATAAAAGTAATTTTATATTGCTTTCTATAACTAAAAAAATAAGAAACCTATAGCTGCTGAGAGTGCATAGATTTAGATGAAAGTTTGACGGAAGATGGGAAATAGGGCAATCTGCAAGTCACTCATTGAAAATCCCAAAATCAACGATCAAACTCTGATCACTTGTTTAGCCGGGTGGATGGACAGGTTCTCCAAGATTAGTTTAGAGGCGTGTAGTCCTAACGGACTTCAAATGAGGAAAAAACTCAAACACATTATAAAACGCTGCGGCATTATTTCTATTATAAAGTCTTGTCATTACTGCTTTATTCGATAAATGTTACATGTACCCATATATAACGTATCCGGAATTATCGTAAATGCACAAATATTTTCAAGAGAAGAAAATCAAATTTGTTAAGGAAACTATTCGACCGCTAATGCAAATATTTTAAATTTATTTCCCCACAACTTAGTTAACATCGTTATCAATTAGGTCGGTTATAATGTTCACGCCAATTTTGATCGCCTTTAAGTGTGCACAATTTTCTTACAAGAGTAATAGATCAATACTGATCAACTTGAATCAGTATTGGAAATTGATGCTCCGACATCAGTTTCAGTCGGAGCCGAAACTACCGCATAAATGAACGGACATACAGACATGCGCCTAAAAGAACAACATACACACACTATCTGAAGAAAATATGCTTTGTATATGAATCTGAAAAAAAAAAGAAAACAGCAAGAAATATCGCTTTCCAATTCCACTAAGTTAATAAAGTCCCCAAACTTTCAATGAACAATTTTTTAAAAGATGTTACCTTTCAACTGATTCGGTACTGTAGCATTGCCACCATTTGCCTGTTGTGAATCACTGCATATACCATTTATGCAATCTGTACCACTTGGACATTGTGCCTCTTTTTCACAAACTAATTCACCTATAAAAAAAGGCAATTTCAGCATCTCAGTATTGAGTCTTCAATGCTCAACTCATTGGTGAAGGTCCACTCGAAATGATTTACGGTTATTTCAAAATTTCGTTCGCATAATAAATAATTACAAAAAAAAGAGTAAATGCTATTCGATAATGAAAACGGATGATCGAATCATTGATGAGCCAAAATGAAGCGGAACGGTAAAGTTGCTTATGTCTGTTTAGTGTCCATTAGAAGAGAAACCTATTTCTAAAAGATACCTCTAAAAATTTGCATCCACGGCATGACTGTTGTTAGCGATCAAATCAATCAATAGGCATTGAAAATATTTAAAAGCTCAGTGAACCATCCTAAAGGTTGGTCTTTCGATAATAGCCAAATAAATACAAGATGTTCGAAAAAACCACTCTACGCCTTCCTCGTAGTAAGAAAGAGATCATCTTTAAGTGGTCCGAAAGCCGTGGAACAAGTAAAGCTTATCACTCGCTACTGCTGACATAAAAACTCGCAAATATTAAAGAATTTTTATGTACTAATAGAGGCTAAAGTCACAGCCAATTTTAATTCATACTGTATTCTTAAATCAACAAAAAAACAATAGAAATATACAGTCAAAGAGAAGGAGAAAGGTGGTGGGAATAACGAATACGTTCCCAGTTTTGACTGCACTCAAAAAGATCTAAAATATGGCGCACCTGGCAAAGGGAAAGCTGCATCATTGGTAGGTTGTTCGTTCACCACACTCGGCTCTTCGTCGATCGCATCACTTGGAAGCGTATCGTCATCCGACCTCCATGAGCGCATACTCCGATAACACCACCCACCTCTGCATACGTAGTTTCTGGGACAATTACTGTTCGAGCGGCACCTTTCTAAATATTTTTTGCCTTATTCTTGAGCTCTGTTTTATGAGACGTTTGCTTTTCTGAAGATTTGTCTTCTTGTTTTTGTTTTGCAAAGTTTTTGCAATGATGTATTTGCATATATATTTCATTTGGGATATATCGTTTCCGAGTTTTGCATCGGAAAACAATCTAAAAAAATGCAACGAATATGCTCAGAGCAATTGCAATCGCCCATTAAATGTCTTTCTTTGACCATAAGACTAAACAGCTGTTGCAATGCAACGTAACCCAATCGAAACGACATTGCATTGATCTTGCACAATATCAGTAGGCAATTGTTAAATATCAAATATGTCCAAAAAGATAAATCCATCGCACTCATATCACTCATATTTGTAATTTCTTCAACTATCAATGGTGAATAGTTTTCGATTGGTCCCCAAATCATATCCCTCTAAGGATATTTTTTAAACTGTAAAAAGTTTTCAATCATTTATCAAATAACTTCAGATATTCCGTTTGCATATTAGGTAACCCGTTGAACCAATAGCGACGAGAAATATTCTCAATAAGTGAATCACTCTGATGAAACTTCCGATTCTTTTATCGAGAAAAGAAAGAGAAATACAAATCATTCACCTAGTTGAGGGCACTGACTTCTTGAAACGCATCTTCCCTGATAGCGATAGTATCCAGAACGGCACTGACATCCTGGAGTACCACAAGTAGGACCACAGTTCTCATCAGGATGCGAGAAACAAGTAGGTTCACACCTCGAGCTGCATCTTACATATACTTCGTTGTTGCCACATCTCGGTGTATCTGCAAGCGAAATTTTCCAGCTAAAAGATCAACTTTCCATTTAAAAAGGAAGAAAGGAGGGAGACGGGGGATTGGAAAGATGGTAGGGGAAAGGGGGTGGAGGGATAGAGGGTGGGGCAAGAAGTAAGCATATTTACTCAGAAACAGGATCGGGAATACTGCGGAAAAATAATATCCTGGAAAAATAATATCCTGGAAAAAGCTGAACTTCTATATGCACATAGCATTGTGTTTGAATTCACTGCGTCTTAAACTGTAAGACATTGGCACAACTTCATGTCGAAATATCCAGCAAGCAGCTACATAGTACACTAGTTTTACGCAATTCCGCGTCACAACTTGCAACTCAAGGACCCAAATGAGGCGATAACGGTAAGAACTTAGTACAGTGCTGATCCAGATTAAAAAAAAATTTTGAGGTTCAAACACGGTGATGCAATCTCGGATCTATCAGATTACAAGTACTGTGAGAATACCTAAGGTTGACTTAACAAGCCATCTGTATTAGACCAAAAAATTATAAATAACAAATTACATACCTATATGATAAGTTTCCATGAGTTAAAGCTAATAAGTTGAGACACTCAACTTGGGTGTGCATAGTTACTTCGGTTCTGACGGCTAAAAAGCAAAATTTTCAACCCCTCGCGAACAAAAATACGAGTACCAAATTGATGTGCTAATAAGGCTGAATTCATAGGTGCTGATTTGTTCTAGATTTAACGATATAGGGAAAAGGTGGGACTTCCGGGCAGAACTTTTGTCTCAACAACTGAGGATTTGCTAAGCCCTCATTAGAATGAAGATAAAGAACGATACGATAATCACATATGAGCCGTGAAGTGCGCCTACCAATTTTCATGAGATATGGGGATGGGGAAGGGAAGGATAGAGGAGAAAAGAAAGGAGAAAAAGGGACGGATGAGGCGAATTCAGACCGTTCGAGTTGCGAAAGGTATGCAGAATTAACTGTCAAGGAATGATGTACTAAGCAAATTGAGAGAGATTTAATTGAAGTTTAGTTATTGTTTATACAATGACAATGAAAAGGCAGACTAGAGTTGTATATTCAGAACCGTATTACTATATGCTCCGAAAGAAAAAAAAAAAAACGTTAGTCGTTGAAGGCATCTACGAACAAAGGTACGTAGAAGGAGATAACCATACAAACACAAAAACTTATTCGTTGCTTTTTTGTTAGCTTGATGCCACAAAAAAAAACGTCGAGATGTGGAAAAGCGCACCTTCATAAAAGGGTCTTTTTTCGCGATTTTTGAAAACTGAGGCGAATCTACAGCTGAAGTGGGATATACTGGAGGTTCATCTTTCTGCTAATGCTTTCTCACTTCTAAACGAATTTCGGCGGTCGTCATATCGTATTAGCAGGCTAGAAATGTTCTTTGAGTTCTGAAGATATTATTCTTTCAATTGCACATTTTTATCTAAAGTCGAAGAAATACGGAAGACAGAGAAAACTGCCACTTCTGGAGTGCCTTGAAATGTTTGCAAGCTCTTTATCCCCGAGCCCCAACTATTAGAAATCTTAATGGCTAAAGTGCTTCTATTCACCTTGAAGATGAAAAAGAAATTAATCTTAAGTGCAAATCGAAAGGTGAGCAACCTGCTCGCTCATTCATTTCCCAAGATAGTGCTTCTGGATCATCGACTGCATCAGCGTCATCACGATAGTGCTGTCGGTAGCAATACCTATTCCTGCAGTAGTAGCCTCGAGGACAGTCGCGGTTCGAACGGCAACGTCTATAGTGCTCTAAATTAAAATAAAAGCAATAGCATAGGTATATTCCTTTCCATGTTTTCAGAAAATTCCGCGCATTATCGGCGACAATTCGCATCAAGGCTAATTTGTGTTGAAAAGAACCTGAAAGGGCTGAAAATCTTACAATTTTGAGAGAGTTTTCTATAGAATTTATTCAACTCTGAAATTTTCCTACCGGCTGTTCAGTAGGTAGCTTTGACTTTCCTCTTCAAAATCTTGCCACTGATCTTTAACCAAATACTTCAGAGGGAATGAAAAGGATATTGCCCATACGTGATTCGAAACAGAGAACGCAAATGGAAAAAAAAAAACAGGAACTTGTTGATTCCTGCTAATATAGAGGCCATAGAAAAAAGTCCAAATTGGAAATGTACTTGAAGGAGGTTTTGATTCAAGAAGATGCAGCCTCCTGCGATATCTGGGGGTTGAGGTGAATCTAGGAGAGAAACGGGGTTGGACTGAAATGTGTTCGAATTTCCCCTCCGTGCTAATGCTTTCTTAGCTTTTAACAGTTTTCAACAGAGCTCATATCAGCGGATTACAGGCGTGTTCTGAGTTCTGAAGATCTTGTATCCTGAAAAAAAAGAAGAAAATTCCCACTTTCGGAACACCTGGACATGCTTATAGTCATTGCTGAATGGTAATGGCTAGGCTGCTTCCAATCACCTCGTTGATATAAAACAGGTTAAGTTTAAGTGCGTCGAAACAGTTAGCAACCTGTTCGTTCATGTGCTTCCGGCAACAATGCTTCTGCATCAGCAACTTCATCAGCGTCACCACGATAATACCGTCGATAGCAATATCTATTCCTGCAGTAGTAACCTCGAGGACAGTCGCGGTTCGAACGACAACGCTTGTAGCGATCTAATCAAAGATTAAATTAGTAGCAGTTCCCAAAGAAATACTACTACCACTTTTCGCAGGTTTTTTTGTAGTGAAAACAAATCTAGGTGTATTCGGGTCTCGCTTTTCAAAAAATCTGGGACTGACCTGATTTTCATGGATAAGACTCCGAAGGCGCAGAAAATCTCACATGTTCGAGTGAATCTTCTCCACAATTTGTTAAGCTCTAAAATTTTCCACCGGTAACTCGACGCCTGACTACAGCTTCCTTATTGAAAGTCTTGAACCTTGCGAATGAACCCCTTTTATATAACTAAAAAGAAGAGAGTAGATCACCATCCACATATCTTTCGAAGCGCAGAACGCTAAACAACAATATCGCGAGGGTCTTGCAAAGGATTTCTGTTTATGCTTTTGAACGCTTTAATGCTCAAAGTTGTAGCGCCGAATACAACGTGGCACAAGAATTATTAGTAATCTAATGATGGGGACTTACCTGTTTCCTCCACTCGTTGTTCCTCAGCCATATCGAAAGACTGTTCCAACAAGGGTCCCGAGTACTCGTCCATAGCTCCAAACTCATCCTCCATACCTCTGTTAAATCCTTCACCACCTTGTCTCCTCAGTCGACAAAGGCCGCGGATGCATTCATAAAATCTTCGACAATCCCTGTCCGATCGGCATCTCTCTGAATTTGGCATCGTTTGATTTTGCTGCTGAATCACTTGTGCAAGAAATGTACACACCCATAAATCAATGCACTCAAAAATAAAGAAAAAATTATTTCGTTTCCGTCATGAAAACAGAAAATAATGGACTTTTGCTATGACAGTTGCTCGATCTGAACGCCTACATCTACACATCGCCAGTCATCAGGCTTTGAAAAGTGATGTTTTTTGGGGGGGATGAGAAGGGAAAACAGAAGGAGGTGGTGGAATGGAGGGTGAGATGGGGAAGCAAAAGATCCATCTGGCAGTTGGATAGATTGCTGCATTTCTATTAACTTCTTTGTTCACCTCACTTCCTTATATATAGCTTTCGATGCACACGAACGGCGACCAAGTCATCATGAGTTTCAAACATTCTCTTGTTGATCTACAGGAGAAGCTTTCATTGCTGAATTTTGTAAGCAGGAGATAGCAAGGAGCTGCAGGAAAAGCAAGGAGTTGCAGGAAAAGCAAAGACATTGCAAGGAGTTTCGCAAGGAGATTGCAAGTTTTGCAAGAAGATTGCAAGGAGTTTTGCAAGGAGATTGCAAAGAATTTTGCAAGGAGATCGTAGCTGACAAATTAGGTGAAAATTGCAGCGAATCTATCTTAAAAGTGTACGCCTTGAATATTTTGCATTCAAAATGAACATCACAACTTGAAATATTTACCAGGAGGACATTGACTTCTCGGAATGCAATCACCACGATGACGGACATAACCCGGTCTGCACTGACATTTTGGTGGTCCACAGCTTAGAGGGCATGGTTGGTTTGGTGGAGAATTACAAGTCGGTTCACACATTGAGCTACATCGCACAAACTCCTCATTCCGACCACAACGACGAGAAGCAGGTCCTTGGGGGGCACGTAGCATTGGATCGTCGTCGCTTTCATCGATTCCTTTGAAAAATTTGTTAACGAGTAGTATCGATATATTTTAATCACCTCAAGCATCCTTTCATCACTAATATTATAGATATAAATTATTAAAAGTAATTGCTTCACTCATATTTACATAGGTATCGTTGGGAATGAAAGAAAATATATCATGCCCTTCATTCAAAAGAAAACAACTTTTGAAGGGGCTTATGATGCGAATCGCTTCAATGAAAACTCTTGCTAATTACCATACGACTGTTTCAAACAAATGCATTTTTATTTTATATTATTGTTAATCATCTCATTGCAAATCTTGATAAGACAGTTCAGGGAAACATTCTCGCAAGATAACAGAAAATAGGCAGACAGGCAAAACCCTTTTCTTATGCAAAAAGAAGTAGTACAAGACTACTTTCAATGAAGATCAGCGCTCTATCGATGTCCTTCAGAAGTTTTCAGAATCCAATGTGTATTCGAAAATGGAATGAGCTATTTATAAAAAAGAAATTAGAACTTTATTATTTTGCTTTCATCATTAAACAAAGATCGGAGCTTACTGAATCGAGGGCAGTGATCTCTCCAAATGCAAACCCCGCCATGACGAACAAGTCCAGGTCGGCATTGACATCTCGGTGGTCCACAAGCGGCCGGACATGGTGCATTCGGATTTGTGAAGCATGTCGGCTCACATAATGAACTGCATGTATTGAAGACCTCATTTTCAGCACACGTGCCTGCAATATTGCTTTACTAATTCATCACTGAAAACGGCACTTGCAATCCCATATACTCTGCGTTTAGCATTCGACGTTACCCGTCTAATCTCGCCTTACCGTCCATAATCGAAGCAGTTTATTCATCCTTCAATCAACTAAAATCAGGTAAACTTAAGTTGTAAGCATAGTCATGAAATTAAAAAAAGAAAAAAAAAATTGGCAGTGATGCAAAACGTATCTTGCGGATCGAAGCCATTTAAAGAAGATGGGATTGAGGTGAGTGCAGCCAAGTTTTCTAGGATCGAATGATATTTCAACTATTATGTAAATTATTTATATTTACCTGCTTATGTTTTACCATTCAGGAAACAAACAAATGTTTGAGGCTCTACCTAATCAGTACCGATTGACCTTTCCGGCCTCAAACAGTTAGATGCCTATAAATAATTTTAATCTAGGCAATGATTCTTTCCATCAAATTTCATGGCTATACTTTTCCCCGTCGACATTTTGAGATAGTGACATAGGCACTACCACGAAATAGGCATAAACATGACTAGCTTTAATACTGTTTAGCAAATGTTTGCAAAAAACGCAAAGAAAAAAATTATTGTGACCCAATCTCAGTTGTTGAAGACCCACTGAAATTTTGTGAGCAAGTAAAGTTCAACTTCATCTGTATCAATATTCCCTTGGGGACGAATATTTGCATGAGGAAATATGAATATTGGTCTTTAAATTAGAAAATAAAGCCGAAAAAGAAGCTTTAAACTTAGCGAGTGTTAATGTTATGTTTTTCACTAGAAATTTGAAAAAGGTTCTGTAAATTTCATAGATATATGGAAAGATGGCAATATTTGTTGCAATAAACTGTTCACTGAAAACACGAGGAAAATAAAAAGAAAAATGTTAGTGTTGGACCTCTTCCTTTCTCATATCATCTTGGAAGATCTAACGCCTGATGTTGAGGCTATTCAATGAATAAATGCACTATAAAACTTTCATTGAACAGCATTGCAATATTAAAAAAAAAAACTCAGGTTGCCGAGGTGATCATTACAACGATATTGCAGTCAGAAATATATGAAGCTATTTACTGCTACTACTAATAAACGTTATTTTGAGACCTTCAGTATAGTACATCCAGGATTGCATCGACTATTTAGGGTGATTTATGCAATTCATCAACCAGGATTCTTGCAGATGGAATCAGGCATAGCTTTAATGAACTTTCAGGATGGTGTGTTAAAAATGGACACCCCAAATTGCTCTCATAAGTTTACCAGGAGCATTGCACTGGCTTCTCAGAATGCATTGGCCACGATGACGAACGAAGCCACGTCTACACTGACACTTAGGTGGTCCACAAGCGAGGGTACACGCTTGACTTGGTGGAGAGGTGCATGTTGGTTCACACATTGAACTACACTCAACGAATTCTTCGTTTAGCGTGCATAGATGGGCGAGTGGTTGTTGTGGGGCGCGTTGCATCGGGTCGTCATCGCCTTCAGCCGATCCTTAAAAATATGATGGAATTAAGTAATATCGGTTTATTTATGTTTTCAAATATCGCATTCACTGATATTGCTAAGTAGAAAATGTGTCGAAATGATTCCTACACACATGGTTTCCCAAATCTTTATAGGTATCACATTTTCCCAAATCTTTACAGGTATCACAGTTTCTCAAATCTCTATAGGTATCACATTTTCCCAAATCTTTACAGGTATCACAGTTTCCCAAATCTTTACAGGTATCACCAAAATGAAAGAAAATGCGCATAGTATTACCCAAATAAATGGGAACTGAGTCTACCTAGATATTCATATTGAAAAGCTTTTCAAATTACTTGTTGGCTGAACTTCAATCACCTAAACTTTACCTGAACTTAAATGAGCTTATGAGCTTACGAAGCACATCGTTTTGATGAAGACTCCTGCTCATTATGTTGTTAAAAATATTTGCATATTCGTTTGTATGCAAATCTTAAGCACTTAATGCAAAAAATTATTTTTGCACAATACCATGCAAATATGCAAAGATAAAACTTCTTCTTTTTATGAAAAAAAAAAAAGGTGTCTTATGAAAATTGCAAAATCAACGATATCTTCCTGTGCGCTTCAAAGATGGTTTTGAATTTTTATGCACTATTTATGCATGATGCATCTTAAACTTTGTAAATATTTGATTACTGTAGAAAAGCTCACCTGATGATGGGCATTAAATATTTGATTACTGTAGAAAAGCTCACCTGATGATGGGCATTAAATATTTGATTACTGTAGAAAAGCTCACCTGATGCTGGACATTGATCTTGCGAGACGCAAGCCCCATTATGGCGAACATATCCTTCGATGCATTCACATCGTGGTGGTCCACATCCAAGTGGGCACGGTAAATTCGCTGGTGTATAGCATGTATGTTCACATGTTTTGCTACACGTTGAGAACACTTCATTAACGGCACATTGTGGTTCTGAAAATTACTATTGCATTGTCGATTAAATTACTTGCGAATTTCAGACTTTTCATTTAAACGGTATGACTTCCCAACTGGATCGTATTATTTTTTACGAAGTACTTCTATAGGGAAAAAATCTGCTTCAATCGGTAAAAACCTGCTTCAATAATTTTGTTCATTTTATGTCGAATGATCTTTGATCTAAAATGATGATCTTTCAATCTCCACCTTACTTACCATAATATACTCTCAGTGTGTTCTCCTTCTCCTGTGCAATCTAATCAAACTCTTCAACTATCTATTGTTTTTCAGGTGTTATAATTTTTAGTATAGGCAACAAATTATTCAAATATGTAAAACAAATATTTGTAATTTACGTGAAGAAGGGCAGTCAAATATTTTTATGCATTTTCCCTCATCATTGCGAACATATCCACCGATACATTGACATCGTGGTGGTCCACATTGCTGAAATGCAAAAAAAAAAATATTATGGAAGTCATAATGGATTCGATTATTCCAGAACGAATTCTCTCAAATGAACAACGATTTCAGTGAAACTTTAATTACTAATTTTCATTGCACAGCAAGTTAAGCATTCGACAACTTTTGAAGGTGTATTCACTATTGTCAACTAAAGATATTTCAAACCATTCCGAAAGATTGACCATACTTTATCGTGGATCTGTTCGGGGATAACTACGCAGATCCTGCCAATCACTGCATATAGTGTTGAGATATCACTGATGTGACAGCTGTGCTCTCTAAGGCTGCCATTCGCAAAAACAGGATACCACAATATTGCTTTCCTAATTTAATTTCGAATACCTAAAAAATATGCCTTCCAGTAGATGAAACCTTTCCTGGATTCAAGGTTAAAACTCTTGACGATCGCAACCTGGGAACATCAGTTGCCATTATCTTTCTCGAACAGTATACGTATTACTATCAACTCTGACGCGGAAAATGGCGTAATTTAAGTGCCAGCCGAGTGGCACTTAAAAGGATATTTAAATTCCAGCAATGACGACTATTACTCATACATAGAAAATTTTTTAATGTAAAACGAGATGAAAAATGGCTTATCTCTCCACATCCTGGCCACTTTTCAGCACATGTTGGTGGACATTCAGATGAACATTTCCATAACATTTCTGCCTCTCCATTACATCTAAAAAAATTTTTTTACGATCCTGCGAAGTACCCTCTTACATTTAATGGCCCCATTAATGTAAAGCACTTTAAGTTAAACTTTTCAGGTCTTCTCACAAATAAGTAACAGATAATTAATCTTACATAATTGCTAAAACTAAGAACTTCTTCGTAGTTCCCCCCCCCCCCCCCCCCCCCCCCCCCCCCCACCCTCCTCCCTCCCCCAAATGTAACAGTGTTGGTTTCTCCGCCAAAAAAAGTCAAAGAGTCGAATTCAAAAAAGATAATAAAAAAAAATTCCGCTGAAGGATGGACAATTAACGTTTGAAGTTAAAAACTGCTAAGATTTATCGAAGTCTGATGCGATACAACAGTGCTGATCCTTGCAATAGATGTTGTAAGGGAGTTGCAGTGGTTAGAGAAAATTTCGCAATTCGCAATTGCAAAAAATTTCGCAATTTGCGATTGCAAAACTCCCTTTCATAACACGCGACACGAAGGAGAATGCAAGAGGAAGAGATAATGAAGCATTGATTACAATAGCATAATAAAGTGCATACTCATTTGGCTGTCCACATTCTTTGACATAGGTGCGGCATCCTCTAAAATCAGCAACAACGACCCAATTGCAATCGTCATCGCTTTCTGGAGGTGGTTCGTTCAATTCTGGACATCGGCCTGGATGGGGCTGAGCTTGAACCACCAAAGCCTGGAGAGGGCTTCCATTTAAAGGTGGATTTGTCATGACGTTTAGGAACTTGAGTTCTTATACCAATAAATTTTGAAAGTAATAACAATTTTATCGATAAATCTATTGGTTTTCTAATCATTAGAGTGTTGATTGCAAATAAGTTGACCTAAATAATTTCTGGATTCAAGTAAACATCCGGTTGAGAATATCAATGATCGCATAAATACAACTGAAAGATGTGCACTTCACTATTATGCAAAACAATAAAATAATGAAACTCATTGCCCATAGCAGATTCGCCTATAGTGAATGTGATTATGACACATAAACGAGTAATCTAACCGTTCGATTGCATAGGAAAGCGGTTAAGTGCATAGGGGAAAATAAGTAGGTAGCGCTCTTTTTTTTGTGAAGAGCGAATCATATTTCGAGGGGGATGGCGCATTTCTAATAAATTCTTCCTTCTTTTTTAATCTACCATTTGCAATTACGGGTAATTTGAATGCAATGGGCAACTGCCGTTGGAAAGTTGCTTCCCGAGAATTTGCCCTGTAAACTACTAGCTTACAATTGTATGGGGAGAATATTTAGCACCGTATATACGCGCATTTCATGTACTAAATGACTCGTGACAAGTTGTACTCGAACGTTCAGCAAACATTTGCAACGTGAAGCAATTCAACCTTTCAACGAGGCGATCAACTACTCGAACTGATCTTATCTATAGGGCTTAACTAATTAAGCCTTCATTTCTATTTTTCTAGGGGTCTATTCTCACAGTACCGTATGATGGCCACTGAAAACTTATGCAACTTGTGGAGTGAAAAAAAATAGAAATTTGCATATTATGAAGTATGGAGATGCAAATTATGAGGTGAAAAAATAAAAATTTGCATATTATGAAGTATGGAGATGCAAATTATGAGGTGAAAAAATAAAAATTTGCATATTATGAAGTATGGAGATGCAAATTATGAGGTGAAAAAATAAAAATTTGCATATTATGAAGTATGGAGATGCAAATTATGAGGTGAAAAAATAAAAATTTGCATATTATGAAGTATGGAGATGCAAATTATGAGGTGAAAAAATAAAAATTTGCATATTATGAAGTATGGAGATGCAAATTATGAGGTGAAAAAATAAAAATTTGCATATTATGAAGTATGGAGATGCAAATTATGAGGTGAAAAAATAAAAATTTGCATATTATGAAGTATGGAGATGCAAATTATGAGGTGAAAAAATAAAAATTTGCATATTATGAAGTATAGAGTTTTTAATAAAACAAAATGAAAGAACATTTACCACTAGAAAGAGGAGATGTATTACAATCGTCAAACACATTCGCAACGATGATGTACTGATTGATGAATGTTTGTTGAGACGGCATAAAGCTTTTATCGATATTCGAAACAATATCTATGCTTAAAATCTTCCATAAAAATTCTTTCAAGATTGAAAATTATTGAAAAATCGTGAGAGAATATTGAAATATTTCTAGTTGTTGAATGCATCAATTGATAGAAACACACTCTCACGCTATTGTGCACATCGATCAAACGCTATCTTCGAAGTGCTAAGTGATTGCTCTTAAGAATATTCGTTGAGATCAAGGAAGAAAAAAATATCTTGAATAAAAAAGTAGACGAATAAAGGGCTTGAAAAATATAAAAAATAAAGGGATAATAAAAACAACAAAGGATTTTAGAAATTATATTTTTTTAAGAAATAAAGGAGATCTGAAAACGTGATAGACTCATAAACGAGTAAAAAGGTTAAATTATAGAGACAATGAAGTGAAGTACAAGTACATTAAACACTTTATATGATCTAGCAATCATAGACGAGCACCGTTGCTGAGTATTGTGAATATTGAACTCAGAAAGTGTCCAGCTTAAATCCAGCGCAGATCGCAACTAGACTGAAGCTGATCACTTTTGTCTTTATTGAGTTTAATCAATGCGGTAGGTCTGACTTCATCGCCTTCCACGACCTTAAACGGATGTAGAGTGTAACCTAGAGCATTTATTACAACGCAAAATGGAAAGGTTTCATATCTGAAATGATCTACCACTTCACACTTTTATCCTCTAGAAGGTGATTTTCTGGGTGAACACCGTTCATTTTGCATATGCATATTTCTAATAAATTAGTAGCTTAAAGATGTACAGATAAATCGAAAATATTTGGCTTTGTTTGGCTAAAATACTGCAAAGCATACCCAAGTTAATTCGATAGAGTTGAAGGAATTCAACTGGAGGCTAAGCATTCCTATGCATAGATAAAACAGCTGAAATCACCATCAAAGAAAGAATCTCTGAAACAAACTTCAAGTGATAAAATACAATGCTGCATCAAATTGCCTCTGCACTAGTGTTCAGATTTCATCATCGTTTTCCCTTGGGGGTTCTTGCGGGGTGACTCAGCGCTCACACAATTCCCCTCCCCTCGGGCAATTTCTTGAAACCAATGTCTTGAACGCATTGCATATTTCCCACATTTGAGTGATGTTGTTCGCAATTGTGCATACATTTGATGCCTCGTTAGGTATGGCAACTTGAAGCAGCGAAACAACCGATCTCCATCCGTGTTCCCCTCTACTTTCTTCCCTCCTTTCGACGATATTCGACGGTCAAATATCATACAGCTGCGTTGGGGGTTGTAAAGACTGCAGTTATTAAGCGCATTGCGAAATGTGGTACAGCTGGTGGATGTGGTGCTGAACGTATTGCTTTGCTTTCTTCTTTTATTTCATTACTCGATGTTCATATTGTTTCTGTCACTTGATATTTATGTTATTATAGGTTAGTGCAAATGGTTTTGTTGACTAAGCGCCGTATAAATATTCAAAATTATATCACAGTAGTAAATAGTGATAGAATGTGTAACGGTGGAACACTGTTTAATGCTGAGAGCAGATATATGAAACTTTGAAAATGACCGATGATGTGGAATGGTAGTGACAGGTGTATGAAACAGCTTAAAAATTGGTTAATAGTGGAAAGTGGTGATAAGAGGTAATAAAAAATATATTGAACTTTAAAGAGTAATTGATAATAGTACAGATTGCTAATAAAGGATCTGTGAAACTTTGAAGGTGACTAATCTTACTAAAATGTGTGAGGGTAATGCTTCTATTAATGGGAGTAAAAAAAATCTGAATTCGCAAAATCCTTGAAAGCATTCGACGCATAGGAAACGTTCTGTAAGCTCATATCGTTGTCCACATCCATTGATCGAAGTTCTTTATATTGAGCCACTTATAAGCGCTCAGCTTAGAGCATAGCAACTAGCAATTATTTATGGTGCTCAATAATATGGCATTCGATAATCAGCCACCTCTTGCTTTCCCTCTACTCTAAGACTGCAGTTTTTATTGCATCGGGTAAAATTCGATAAAATAGAGTAATTGAAGTGAATTCTTCGAGTTATATGGATGTATCATTTATCATCTTCGATATAAAAATTACTTAAATCATTCTGAATCATCATCTTCTTACGTCGTTGCGAAAGACTGTTGGATGATGACTTCTGGAAAAGAATTGACCCAGTCGACGATGGTGAACCTAGCAAGCGCCTTTTGCAGTTGCGCCTATTGAACCAATGGGGACCAAAAATATTTAAGGAATGCTCACATAAATATATAACGCTTCTCTAGACACTTGAGAATGTGATGTCAAAGTGTTGTCCCACATAACCAAGTCATACCTTTACTGTTATTTAAAGTACTTTAAGTCATGTTTTTCATCGTATATTATATGGGTCTGTCTTGTGTGTGCCCAGTATAAATAGGGCATTCATTCTCGTGTTGCCTACCTGAGTTTTTCTTTCTTTCCTTTTCCAGACGCTGCTTATTTACTCGATCTTTTCATTTGTCTGCTGAATGTTTCTATAGTGTTTTTGGTGATATTTCTTCACCTTTCTTTCTCTACTAATATGTACTCATCACGTGATGACATTCTCTTTGCAAAGTTTGCATCTATCATTTACCGATGCTCGATTCTTTTATGAATCTAATTTTCTGCATTGCAATATCTATAT
>QEWY01001877.1:357630-408666 GCA_006503575.1 Baylisascaris schroederi
ACGATTAACTAAAATCTAACTCATCAATCTGGAATCTGTATTCCCTAGTCAAATGCTTATTTTTTAAGTATTTTAGTTTAATTCTCAAAAATTCGATTTAATCCATAATTCCCTTCTCCCTCTCCCCCTGCGTTGAAGAATGTCGTGTTCAACTATAGCATATCCAAAAAAAAGATAAAAGAACCAACAGTTGTTTCCCAAACAGTTATTATTTTCCCCTCTCTATCACTTAAGCATCCCAAATTCTATTATATTGATGATGTATTTTTATGTGTTATTTCAGCTGAATAAATTCATCATATTTTCATTTCGATTATAGCAATCACATATATTATGCTAAATGCTAAATCTTTAATTAAAGAGGTTGCGAAAAAATTATTTGCCCCTAATTCAGGATTTTTAATATCTGCGTTACCTGAGGTCATGAACTTCATGTTACCTGAGGTCACGAACTCCATGTTATCTGAGGTCATGAACATGATTATCATCAACTCAACGATCTAGTTCTGAAAATGTTGTTGGAGCACAATGCCTTAGTTCGTAATGGCAGTACACCTGAGATCATGCAATAAGTTAAATACTTGAAGTAGGAGAAAAGTCGATGTTCGGTGATATTCAACGGTAATGACGAAAGGCTCAACATGAAAGCAAAAAAGCGTTGAAGTATTGACTCTACATCGATCTCTGAAATCTTCTTTTTCATATCTTTTTGTTAGTGATGCTAAACAGAAGAGCTTATTGTCACATTTTTATAATACTTCATCGAGGAAGAGGCGAGGAGATAGATTCGTCGTTGTTTAAGCGCTAATCACAGATTGCAGACCCTCTTATCTGATCCCGATTTAGTTGTAGAAGAGCTGACTTGTTGGCTATGAAGTTCGTTTGAGTGTACCTTGAAACTCATGTCTGCGGAGTTCCGGAAACTGCTTTCTCTATGGATTCCCTGCAATGATTGAAAATTACTAACAAGCTCCGGAGCTCAAAAATACAACTCCTGCAACGATCAATCAACTTGTTTGCATGTTCAGGAACAGATGAAATCTTCAGGTCTATATACTGTGGTTCATCGGATCCGAGTTCGGCTTCGGTGCTCCTTAAAGCACCCAACTGTGATTGACAAGACACCTCTATTGGTGGTCGGGGTTCAACACCCTAGATAAACGCCTAATTGCTGATGAAGATATAATACCGGTTCTTCGCAGCGATACAAGTGAATTTCGCGATGATCGTTGCGGTAATAATTCACTGTCGGAAATATGGGAGTATTAAGGTCGATGGCATTTCGTACATTTGTTGGGCAATACTTCCGGCATTAAATTATTGCGAATTGATCGTTATACTTCAAATTGCTAAAAATTGCCTTCGTTAAGTTCGTAAAGTTTATTTCCATTAAAAGCTCAAAGGTATCAAATCGCGTTAAGTGGACAACCAGTCGGGTGAACCGCATTAAATATGTAAATTTGGTTTGTAGGGTAAAATAAGTCAGTGTTCCAACCGGTTGAACGCCTCATCAATGAGCACCTATCAATATCCTAAGATTCTTTCTTTTCCAGGTGAGACCACGAAATAATCAGGTATATAGAAACGCGAAGACGCATAAGCAGACGTTGCCAAAAGCTCATGCAAATATCCATAAGAAGTGCGTAAAGATAGTACTGCTGCGAAGTTTTTGGTGCAAAAAAATGCCACGACAAAAGCGTCGGTGAGTATTTAGCGACAGGTTTGTAATCCTTCGGTTTAAAGGAGATGAACTGACCGCTTATGGGCTTTCGCTTCTTCAGTTTTGCTTTGGAATAGCAATACTAATGCGTCCAATAGCCTTAGGTTGGGAACTATTAACTTTAAATTTCTGTTCCGAAATTTTTGTTTACAATATAATTCATATATTGGCCTCTTATACTGTGTTTCACATTGTTCCATTGACTTTGAATGAACTTATAGACACTTAAATGTGGTGTTAAAAACATGCATATATCTTGCAGCCATTAATTGCGCTACAAGAAGAAAAAAAAAACGAATTCTTTATGGAAGATATATGCACGTGATTGAACTAATGAAAATATGAGAGCATCATGGCTCAAATTTTGAATATTTAATTTTGTTGTGAATATATGAAAACGATTGATCAAATGAGGTGAAAAGTAAAAAGTACATATCGTGCCAATAGCGTTTGTGCATTTAATATGGAGCAGATCAGAAAGAAAAATCATCTTTGGGCATGTAGAACTTATTTTTCGAGTCATTGAATAGAAAAAATGTACATGAATAAACAAAATACCGAGGAGCAATTAAGGTTGTTGTTGATTAACAATGATTACATTAAGAGACAAGAGTATTTTTGACATGACGCTGAATTGGATGTGTTTTTGAATGACCTAACGCTGAGGAATTTTTGCTTCTTTTGAGGTGAAGACGTTGCAATGTGAAAGCTCCCCAACAGATGTTGCATCATTCCTCTGTTCTCTCACTCTCGATATTTCAGAAGGAAATTTCTTCAAAGAGTAATCGACTCCGTAAAGAAATCATTGATAGTCTGATCAACTCATATCAAATAGGTACTATTTCCTACAGTGGAATCGATAACAACCTCAATAATTTGTGAATAAAATGAATGACGTGAACTCAATGGATCGAGTAGTCGCTATTGCTCTAAAGGTGATTAACAAAAGCGAACAGCCGTGCCAACAATTAGAGATAGACTTCTCTATCGCGTTGGACGTTTCGAACACTACACCACCGGCTTCTGAAGGATTATTCGATAGCGAGCATTGCTAACCTCCTCCCTTCTCCATGCCTATCACCTTTACAACCGCAAGATTCAACCACCACCATCAAACCTTCTGCTCTTGTTTCAGTTATAAATGACCACGTTGGCCCTTTCAAATGACCCTTTCATCATTTTAATGGATATACCGCTGTAATATTCAACGAGATGGACCGTGCACGATTTCATTGCGTTCGAAATTGCCAATAGAAGAGCAATAAAAGAATTGGCTTGGGGGGAAGGGCAAACAACCGGACGCGTGTATTTCGATCGATATTTGTGCACCACACTTGCGCCCATTCGCTAGCACATAAACCTACACACACACACACAGTCATTGTTGAGATGTGGCTCGCATTTGAGGTGTGGCTCGCACTCTATCTGTGCATCGCTTGTGATGATCGTTCTCTCTCTTGCTTTCGATTCCGTATTCTCATGGAAGGTGTGTTGTTATTGCTGAGCAGGTAGAATTGCTAATACTTTATAACATTTATAACTGCTGAAATATTATTTTGTATGGTATATACAGCGATGACGTGGAATTGTTTGATAGGTTTTGTTGCTAAAATTTCTTAGTGTTGGTGTATTTTGTGAGTTAGCTCGTTTGTTCCTCTATTTATGCAGTGATTAAGGTTAATTTCATCAACTTTATTTGGAGTCGAAGCAGTAATTTAGTCAATTTGCAAATTCCTTAAAACCATTGTTAAGAATTCTACAGCCAATCGTTTGCCTACTGGAAACGCTCATGATCTGGCTATGTAAGGTTCTTTGCTTAGTCGTTCGAGTTAAACAGTGCCACTATCAAATTGAAGCCATTGCATTAATAGTGCGACTTCAATCTTTGCACAAAACCTCGAGCATGAAATTTATATAGATTGCACTAAAGCGTTTGTTGTGAAAATATTATCTCTGAGCAAGAGACTTATTGCTATCGTTTGGGTGTTATTGAGATATATTTACTCATTCTTAAATGCTCGAAATTTTGAAGTGGAAATCGGTAGCGAAGTTTCCACTAACGATGCGATGTGCAGCTGTCTTTTACAGAGTGACCCATTCTCGGATCACTGTTTTGTTTCGAGTCTGTTTGAATAAGTTGCCGAGCACGTGCAAACTTTTTTTTTTTTTTATTGACAGCTGAAAAATTTCTCTCAACACTTTAAAACCTAGCTGTCGATAACAAACTTTTACACGCAGGCAGGGGCAGATTTGCTGATTGGCTAAACAGATGACAGGTTCAAGTTTTGGCAAAAATGTGGCGTGAATTTTGACTTTTATTTGAAAGTGAAATCGCTTTAAGAGCTTTATTTGCGGCAAATTATAGTTTGAAAATTTGATGCGAAATACTGAGGACTATTGTCAGCTGGTTCTTGAATGCCGTAAGTTTTATAATCAATAAGGGACAGGTGTTGCGGAATGTGTGCAGAGCTGTTTCACCTGTCGTGTGTTTCGGAGGTGCCTTAAAACGTCGGAAGCCTGAAGTAGACATGCTTAGTACGAGTTTTAACGATATTTTCGAGGGTGCTCTAACAAGTGTGTGATGTACACATTGCGACCGGTTGGCTCTTGAGGAATATGCATCCTGAACAAAAGGTTGCACTACTTCCGGCTCTTAATTATGCACAGGTAGATCGCATTGCCTGAGAATGTTGCTAGTGCAATATAGGTGCCTACGTTTACTAATTTAAGCGATTTCAGGTTAACTTGGGGGCTTGCGTGACCTGAAGTTTAAGAATAATAATCTATGTTTTCCTACTCGTTCCTTACTATCGTTCCCTCCTCACATGTAAGGTCGAGATCGCTGAGGCTCATTGTCGACGCCATAGCACATATGATGATCGGAGGTGCAGTGGCTTGGGCCGTGCGTTAGGGCAACAACTTTACCACTTGGGTGACAGATTTCACCCTCAACCGAATCCTTTCCTCCACTATTTCGACGGTAGTTTTAAAGCATAAAGAAATAGTGTTTCTTGTATAGTATTTCAAAGTTTATTTTATTATTCGTGGATCTTTTAGGTTCTTTTTTACGACGGCTTATGATAATGCTTCACTCACTTGTCTCCATCTTTAAAGATTACATTACGTTTTAATGTGATGTCTTCAGAGCTATTTTTGAAACTTTTAAATTTATTTCTGAATGAGTTTGTGAGAAGTGCCATTATTTGCTAGTTGTATTGCGAACATTGATAAGTATATGCTTTAATGTTTTTAATTATAGGGAGATAACCAATTTCCATAGAACAAGCGTCACAAAGTACCATGGTTTTGAAAATTGAGCAAGAAGGTAGCCTCAACTGAAACATCCTAACCGAATATTATCCGTTCGTCGTATATGTTGAATGTTCTGCGAGCGTCGAAACATAAAAGTCGGTGTGAAGATGTTTTAGATTGCTTGGAGTTTTATATGAGAGTTCATGCGATCATGGGCATTTTATTTTTGCTTGAAGATCGTGGCTGCAAAGTAAACCTTTTATCGCTCAAGACAACATTTATTCCGAATCCTTATTTCGTTTTCTTGATCGCAGAAATTATTATGAAATATGATGAAAATATATAGTGAAGTCTAAGTAAGATCTAATCATAGCTCCGTTGGTGGTGACGACCAGGATTAGATTAAAATTCAACTAACACTCGAAAGATCTAAATAATCAGTTTGTATCATGGAAGTTTATTTGCATGCAGAGAAGTGAAAGCAGAAACAAAGCGTTGTGGTATTTTTTTATTCCTTGAAGCAGTCGAAATATGAACTTGAACCGATCGTAAGTTGAGATGCGGAGAAGAGAAATGTGCTACCCGTAATGTGTGTTTTTCTTTGTTTTTTTCATCAATGTTGATGCAATGGGCACAATTATAAAAAGCACTTATCGTGCCAACCTTCTTTGCGCTTCACTTTCTCTGGAGTCCATTGTTCAAATAATCGGTATCCTAACACGTTCAGTGACATCGAAGCATTAAACGTTGACAACTCTCCGGTTATGGAAATTTCATTTGATTGAGTGATGTTGTCCACTTTGTTTATTGTGATTTGCTAAACGAACGGCGAACGTTATTGAATGTGATGTCGATTCCAGTGAAGATCGAAATCGCTTCTTGCCAAACATCCTGAGGGCTTTCAACCAAGATACCTGAGGTTGCAGCACTGCTAACGCGGATTTTCAAAACAAACTTTTTTGTATCTTTTCACACAAGCACTGAAATGATTGACTTTGTCCATCTGAATGGCCAGGAAACATTCGACCAGTTTTAAGCTCCAGCTCGTTATAAGGCCCCTTTATCTATGACCAGCCTCACATGGAATACTATCCCATACTGTGCACCAATATCTGACTTTCGATGGCCTCTTGGGTTAAAAGCAGAGGTACTATAGACCATCGATTGGGTGCTGTACTATGCTAGCTGTTGTGTGTATCGTGAAGTGAATGGTTATGTATACAAAATGAAAAGTTGCAAGAGCTTAGGTTTGTAAACTAAACCTATGCTCTTGCAGTTTTTCATTTCTTTATGCTGTGATGTACTTTAATAATTTCGGCATCGATTATATGCATATGGCGAATGTACAAATGTGACTATGGTGGAAGTTTTCAGTGGGAGTGTCTCAATGATTCCATTGTCAGATTACGAACGACGATTTTTGGGTCAACACAACTCCAGCACCTCTCCTCAGAAATTGCTCCTTGCTCAGGTTTGTTAAATTTACCGTATGATTTCAAATATAACCTCAGTGAAAACTTTCTTCTGATGAAATCGTTGGGAATGTTTACGTATCTTCGTGGATATTGCGCACTTTTTATAAAGACTGCTAAGCTTTGATAGTCAAAACAAGTTGCTTACTTTATATTATGTGTATCCGAATAATATGTTAGGAAATGGTGTAGATCAAACCTGGGATTAGTGAGGTTTTATATCTTCGGTCTTTTCCTTCAAATCCTATTTTTTATGTTTTCAGGCTTCCCACTCCTCACCTTCCACGTCCACTTTCTTTCCTCTCAAGTTCGTATTGTTGTGGTTGCCACGTTTTTAAGTAGCCTTTGGGTGCACTGCTTGAATGCTGATCGCGGTGTTAATTTATTTTAAGAACTATATGCAACCTTTTTTCCTGTAATTTCCCTCCAATGTGTTAAGATTCCCAGAAACAAAGACAACATTTCTAAGTCCTTCGAATTTCCCTTTCTATCGTTGCTTAATCGCTTCATCTTTTTTCTTCATCCTCATCCACGTACCCCCACCCCCTCCCCGGGTCTGCGCCATCCCCCCCGCCCGTAGAATTTGGAAGGGGCCTTTGATATATTGCTTAGGTCACTAAGGTGAATACCACTTTGTCAGTACAGGTAGCAGCCATATTAAAATGGGTCATTTTTCACAAGCAAAGCATTGCACGAAAATATATGGGAGGTATTCCTTTCTATTCATTTATTTCTCTCTAGCTGAACATGCATTGTAAATTTCAAATGTCTGCTGACCTTGTCGCAAATTCTCTTGTCTACTTGAAGCCGCGATTGAATATTGCAGGGAATTGCGTCACCTCAGATAACGCCGACCAAGTATCGTCAAGATGGTGGTGATCGATATATTCCGTTACGGCCACAAAGTAATACCGAATGGGCAACGAGGTAACTTTATGTTAGTTCATATCCTTTTGTAAGGTATGTAAGGTAAGTTGTGACCTTGCAGATAGTTCATGTCCGAAATTGGGAGTAAACCACGGCACGAGGTATAGTCATGGATGATTCAGATTATTGTCATGGGTTCCTGAAACCGACCGCTAACTCCGCCGTTTGATTAGAGATAATGAATGGGCAGGGTTGTATTATATGGTATGAATTGTGATAATGTCAAGGCAGGTCACTATGTTTCGTGAAAGAGATGTAATTGCATTTACATGCTCACCTTATATTGCGTTGCCGAGGGGAGGTGTCGGCGTAAAAGAAAGTGGCGTTTTATTTCTCACTTCTTGTTTCACTGCGACATAATGACGTTCTTTTCTCGTTTTGGATATTCTTGCTTAGGCAGGTGTTATGATACACTAGTCATTCATTCATAGTTATATCGTCGACCATGCGGTATTTATTTTCTGGTCCCAATCCTAAATTAATATAGTAGACGGTAATGATTATACCGAGAAGCTATGAATTGTCAACAACTTATATAGTTGATGACACTGTGATGCACACTGCGTAATTATATATGAACCGTTGGTGATTCACGTCTTTATTTACAGCAATTCGTTTAGAAGGTGATGTGAGGTGTGCCGGTCCATGATGGTAATAATTGGTACGACACCGAAATATAACTTGTTGCTTCGAGTCTGATAATGGCTCTATTGAATCGTTTTTTTATCATAACGGTTTATTTAGACCACATTGAAACTCACTATGGTAGTCATTATAAAAGGAAGGTCTAAATCACAAGGCCTGAACAGGTTCGCTCTTAATGCTGATGTCAACTTTGAAATAGTATGCAGGAACACTCGGTGAAGGTCTGTGGCCAGAGGTTGGCTTAGCCGATCAATTCTTATAGTTGAATTGTGCAGGTCTTGACATGAAATCAAACTTGAGGTTCGCATCCATCGCTACGTCGTCTCCTGATGCTCCGAATCAGTTCAAACGTCCTTCCCCAGGATCAGGTCGTCCATCACCAAACAGCACGAGCAGCGGCAATACGCCATCTGCGCCAACTGGAGCTGCAGCCACAACTAGCGATGACTCGAGGATCGATTCGGTAGCCCACAGAGCACTTCTGCGCAACGAGCTTCTCAAGGACAATATTGACGATGTCAGGGTAGGTTGTCGACTGAGTCTATGCAGCGGATAAGAATTAAATTGTTGTTGCCACAAGAATTGTTGAGAATAAACGGCAGCTTTATGCGCCATTGTGTAGAATGCGATTCAGAAATGTTTCTAGCGTTTGGAAAAGACAGCCAGAGAAGAGAAAAGGAGCGACCTAGTCGTACGAAGTGCTTTTGCCATAAAGTTTAGCATTGTCTCGATACCTCGAATTTGCCTTTTAACATCCATTATTAACAGCAGGTTATCTAAACAAAATCTTTTAATTAGAAAATTGTCTTCTAACTAACCTCGTTCCCTTCCAGTCAACCCCTGCCCTTGCATCCAGTAGAAATATTTCCTTCTTTGGTGCGGGAACCTCATATTTTCTGGATCTTTGTTCCGAAAATTTCTGAAAAATATGGAGGTCATGAATCCTCGATTCGACAGTTAGTGGCATTCTCATCTCACTGAATTTTTAGCTTCGTGTAAATTGCCAACGAAAACAACACATTACTGCTTAGAGTTTTATCTGCCATCCAGTTGCGTTTGTGATGTTGCGAGTAGGTCAGGGATTCCATTCCAGCTTCTTTAAGATCTGTGATATGATCGTCTCGCACTGTCACTCCGCTCTCCCCTCCCTTCCCTTCCCCTCCCCTCCTCCTCCCCTTCCGTCATCTGCTTCTAGGGTTGTCCCTTATCAGCCTTCCATTAAAAAATTGCTTCATGGGATATGCGTGTGCAGATGGATGTGGCGTTGAAGATTGCTATTCGAGAATGTACCGTGTGATAGAAAGAGGGCGCAGCTTTGATTCTTGCAGTCAGAATTCGATAGCCCGGATGTAGGACGGATGCAGGAGTGTTCGAGTGTAGGGCTTTTCAAATTTGGACAGAAGACGCCAACCAAATACGGAGATCCATCAACGAGTAGTGCCAACCGATGCTTGTTTGGAGGACCGCTCAGCGATGACAGTCAACGTCTGCTGAAATCACCCAGAAAGCCGCAGAGGAAGGTACCGAAGAATCCATACAAAGTTCTCGATGCACCTGACCTCCAGGACGATTTCTACCTAAATTTGGTGGATTGGTCGTCGCAGAACATGCTGTCAGTTGGACTCAACACGTGTGTTTACCTCTGGAGCGCATTCAACAGTCAGGTAGGACCACTGTGCTTTTATATATTCTTACTGACATCCTTTCCATAAAAATGGCGCACTTTATGTTTAATACAATATTTCTTTTCAAGGTCATCTTTTAAAATGCAGCTGTCCCCTGTTTTTATGCCCTAAATTTCAATGTCGTGTTGTGTCCATATGTAAATGTGTGGTAGGAGCAATGAAGGAGATGAGATCAATGTTGTGGTAATCGTTTATCGTATTGTAAGGGACATTTGCATATGAAAGTTGCAGCAGAGAAGCAGTCGAAAATTCCTGAGTTAACGAAATTGTATTTTTTCATCTTATAGCACTATCATCCACAGCAAAAACCGAAGGAAGGCTCATATATTGGCTTGTTCCGTTTGGTCGCTATGCATAGATCAGCTTTGTTCCTTGGTTGATTCAATGATAATTGGCAAGGGTTTGATTGCATCAAATGTTTTTTAGTTTAAAACAAGTTCATATTGCTGGCTGAATTGATGCTTGTCATAGCGGGTTGATCGTGGCCGGTGGAAAAAAAAGTATAAGCATTGAAATGAGCATTGCAGGTGGTGAAGCTGTGTGATCTGGGGTCGGAAAACGACACTGTGACCTCAGTGCAGTGGGCCGACAAAGGTGATCTTCTGGCGGTGGGCACGAACAAAGGCATCACGCAAATCTGGGACGTGCATGCACAGAAGAAACTCCACGAGCTTTCGGGACATGCGTCAAGGATAGGATGTCTGGCGTGGAACGCCGAGCTAATTTGTTCCGGATCGAGAGATCGCTTCATCATCCAGAGAGATATTAGGCAACCGGC
This sequence comes from Baylisascaris schroederi, assembly GCA_006503575.1. Classification (NCBI taxonomy): domain Eukaryota; kingdom Metazoa; phylum Nematoda; class Chromadorea; order Rhabditida; family Ascarididae; genus Baylisascaris; species Baylisascaris schroederi. The sequence continues at coordinate 368,110 of QEWY01001877.1, forward strand.
TCAGTGCCCTGAACGGAGACTCAATGCACATAGGCAAGAGGTCAGTGCTGTTCCATTTTATCAGCCATTCCGTTGGAAAGATCGGAATGTATCATCTTGGAACGAATATGTGCTGTCGACTCAGATTGCCTCGACTACGACTAGAAAACAATACAAAAGTTCTTGGTGTAGATAGACATGATCGAGTAATATGTAAAAAAAGGTTCCGTAGGTATTTGGTTTGGAGGATGTCGTAAGTGAAACATCTACGTTCAGTGAAGCGGAGGGGAGAGGCTAAAAGTTGTGTTTGGGCGATGGCTTGATCATGAAAAGTTATGGAATCGGTTTCCATTGTGGAGGTAATGGAATTTTTAGACGATGCTTGGAATATTGCAAGCCAGTAAAGTATGTTCCACTCTCCTCCCCCCTATGCTCATTTGATTCACTGATTATTGTTTGGCGAGGCATGCTTATTAGAATAAATCTGGCGTGGTAGAATCAAATTACAAATTGGCGAGTTTTAACGAAGAGTTTGCCGATCTTAGTCGAAAACTACTGTATAATAATCTAGTGGAGAACTACAAGTCGTAATTTAATATTCGTTTGCCAAAGCTGTCGGTAAAAAACTAGAACACACTAAGTTTAATTCCGGTAGCTTTCAAGCTGATCCATTAACTTCCAAACAGTTTTCATACACTTAGACGTCACTAAAGTTTCACGTGCACTGATTTTGTTTCTGCACTGGTGCTGCTGAATACGGATGCAATATTGCGCTTATTATTACAGGTCGGTTGACTGGCTCACGATGAAATAGGATGATTCATTCATCGTGCTTGGGTGCTTTTTTTTAATTCTGGAGCCAGTGCGAAGTGTTTTTGCGTTCTAAAAACTCTACGCGGAGGGGCGAAGGTTTTCAGAGGTCATAGTTTAGAGAGTTGGATGACGCCGATCTTTATTAGATCATTTTTTAATGGTTCATGCTATTGTGCTTTATCATGCTGAGATACAACCGCAAGTAGTTCGCAGTTTTTGGGAAGCGACTGTCCCATGTTAGAGCGCAACTGTGCCGCTGAATCCCATGAAGCGTTTGCGCCAGGAACTAATATTTTCAAAACTTGTGTATAGTGTTTGTGTTTTCGCTGAATAAACAGCGTTTGCGTACAGGTGTGTGGCCTGAGATGGTCACCGGACAGGCAATATCTGGCATCTGGTGGCAACGACAATCAGCTACTGGTGTGGAGCTTGAGGAAGAACGACCCATTTCAGGTAGGCTTGTATTCGCTGTGACGTTTCTGTTAGTTTCGTTGGTCGAATGATTTGGTCCATCATTTTAAGGAGGTTCGCTCATGGCGCTTGGAAAAAAAGTGTGGATTAGTCAATGATATATGCTGATTTTCCAGTTGAGTCTTTGATATCAGGCAGCGTTACGCTAATGGTTCCGAGAGAGCTAACCGTAGAAGCCTTGCTAATCGAAATGGCAGTATCAGAGAGAAGGCAGGTAGACACCCCAAGAAGCGAGTCGTTTGATATGGAATCAGAAGGAATAGACATAGATGTCGCACTGTTTCTATAGCAACTTTCGAAGAAAGGGAACTGCTGAAAATAAAAGATTAGATAATAAGTGTGCCATTACATGATTTTATTGCATGGAAGTGTGAATTAGGAGAGCTGTTTAGTGTGATGTTGGGATGTGTGGCTCAATACACATATCACAAGATCCGACCAAGACGTTGAAGGTAAAGAATTCTCACACCATAGCTTTCACGCTTCTTTGTTGTTTGTGCAGCGATAAGAACGCCATGGCTTATAAAAATTCCTTGTAATGATTCGTTGAACATGAGGGCTTATCTTTGGAATGCTTTTGTAGAAGACAAATGATTGTTGTTTGTTGCCTTCTCTTCATATTAACATTCCATCGAATGTGCATATTCCCATTCATGAGGTTCATAAATTCCTATAATGACCAAGCTAATTTTTAATGAAAGAATGCACAAAATAAACGGCTAAATAGGCATTCTGAGTGCGTTAGCGTTAAGCGTAGGTATTTCTTTTATATTCTACATATTATTAATGGTAGTAATTTGAGAACAATTTCAACAAGCGTAACTTTCAAAAAATTGGTCGAATAGTGGTTTGTGGATGTTTCATTAAACGTGGGCTGAGATTGTGGACACTTTGTGGATGCGAGACACAGAATTCGCGATGTTTAGGTGGGCTGGGATTCGATTGATTTTGCATTCGTTATCTCTGCCAACTGATAAAGCAAGGAAAGACAGACAGACACAGTTCGGCTGTTTGAAGCTTGAGGATATCAGTGATGTCTCATTCGGGAGGGAATTCATGAGATTGCGCTGTCATAGTTTTCAAGAGGATTATGCTTTTTCGGATACAGCAGTACTTTCTGCCAGTACATCCTTTCAGGGAGTTCGAAGCTTATGAGAAAAATCAGGCCGCATTGGATCGGAAAAACTGTTGACATATGGAACAGAGGGGAGTGGGTTGGGGCAAGTAGTGTAGGGAATGAGTCGACCACTTCAGTGTCCTGACTATACGTGATTAAAATGTTGATTCGGGGGTAGTAGAGGTTACAAGATGGGAGCGCATCGGTGATTGTTTGATGGGTTATACTTGGTTCCAAATATTACGTTTGTAGGTTTACACGGAGCATAATGCGGCAGTGAAGGCACTCGCTTGGTCTCCTCATCATCACGGTCTTCTCGTTTCCGGCGGCGGTACTGCGGACCGTTGTCTTCGTTTTTGGAACACTCTGACTGGGCAGCCGCTGCAGTGCATTGACACTGGAAGTCAGGTTGGAATTGCTGTTTTATGCCCCAGTTATTCTTTCCGGAGACTGAAAAATGAGAGGGGATTTTATTTTTAGCAGCATTTATGCGTACGGGCTAAGAAAAAATTGGATCGATTGAAATAGCTGAATTTAGGGATGGTTTAACCCCTTTTTTATATCGTAGATGAGTTTTGCAAGGGTTGGCCCCCCTATTTTTATATCAAGGGTGAATTTTAGGATGGGTTAGTTCTTTCTCTGCATCTCAATTGAGGCTTTTTTATTGAAATGTATGCTTGCGATAATTGGTGATGGAGCTGGGCATGTTTGTTTTGATATTAGGATTTTGAACAAAAAAGGGCTAGAGTTTGGCAGGGTTTGCGCATGTACTAGTTTAATTGGCCTGGGCAAATTTTGCCTTTCGAATGCATAAAAAATTTGGGATTTGAGATATTATGCATGATGTTTGCGTTTATTTTACTTCTGTGGCAGTTGTCATAAGGGGTCATCGGTTGGTGGGTCGCTGGATGTCTAATCTCCACCTTAATTAAATTAAAATGTGGACTTTTCTGAGGTCGCGTTTTTCGCGAACGGATGCGTACATATGTATGGGTTGCCGCTAATTGAGTGGGGCTGCTTCCGTCTGTGCCAAGGAGCTTAAGGCCATGATTTTGCTACCATTAGTGTTCTTGACTTTCGGCTCAATTCGCTTCGTTGGTTATAGTCCACACAGCTCAGTTAGCAGTGCCTATAGTATGTTTAGTTCATGGTAGTCTTTTTATAAGTGCTGGCAGCTATGCTGTTAGCAGTAACGGCTTTCGTTTTACGTATATTCTAGATATAAACTTTTTGGCCGCCTGTTTTCTTCCGCTATTTACTTCAATATTAATGGCCGAAAAACGTCTATGAGATGTTCTAATTTCCTTTGTATACTAGATGAATGAATTTCTACTGAGTCAAATTTGTGAATTTTTTTTTACCTAGGATATTTCATGCCGTCCAGTCGTCGACGACGTTTACTGCGATTACAGGTTTGCAATGTGGCATGGTCAAAGCATAGCTCAGAGCTTGTTTCAACTCACGGGTACTCTTACAATCAAGTCATCATCTGGAAGTATCCATCGTTGCAGCCGGTCACCAAACTTACGGGTCATCAATACAGAGTTCTTTATTTGGTAAAATTTTCATATATAGTTGCTACCTTCCAGGGTCGTCCAGGATTGCGTACTTGCTGTTATTGAACACATTGCGTACGTTAGCTTGAAATGGCTTGAAATGGTGGTTTCCTTGGCAGCGCTTATGAGCAGTCAGTTTTGGTGGTCAGTTTGTAGCTGTAAGGGCAATGTTGTGTGGATGAATGAGTTTGAGGGATATATGTTGGAGGAGATAAAAAGGTCACTTAGAATGGATGCGGTTCCAAAGAGGGAGGTACTTATAGGTTTGTTTAGGGCGAGGATATGCATCCATGAAAACCTTGTTTTTTTCGTTAATGGCTATATGAAAATTGTTTTCAGAAATGATCTAGTAAGGCGCATTTTTGTTGTCCATGTTAAGGGACGAAAACTTCAGCGAAGCTCATATTCGCTCTTGTATTTGGAAGTATATTTGAAAATTTACGCTCTAGAAATTTTTTCCAGTAGATGCTTTACCAGGTTCATTCATTCGACGACCACCTGAGTTCGGTTTAGTTGCATTTTTGAAGCCATTTGAAGTGTACATATTCTAGGCAATGTCACCCGATGGAGAATCAATTGTGACGGGCGCTGGAGACGAAACTCTTCGATTTTGGCACGTGTTCAGCAAATCAGGACAACAAAGGACTGCTCGATCGAAACTTAACCTTCTTTCGAGCATACGATAACGATGAACGTTCATAAGTTGCGTTCAGCTTATAAAAACCTTCGTTTCTGCACAGATTAGAACTATGAAATGTGTGCAGTATATGAAAAAATTTATTGTGATGCACTGTCCTTTTCTTCATGATAGTCAAAGGCATCACGGGGGCGGAAATGAGATGTCGGGTGAGGTGGAGGATGAGAGAGGTGGTCAGCCCTGTTTCGAGTAATCTGCTAGAAATTTAGCGCAGATCTTGGAGTGAACGCTGATGTCTTATAATTAAATGTATTAAAAAGGAATTGGTGAGATATTTGCGCCAAGGTGCCGTCAATGAAATCAGTGAAATTTGTTCGCATTTTTATTGATGGAGTGGCCAACGTCGTTTTTTCTAGTCTCGTTCGAAAGTGTTTGTTGTTTCCATTGTCTAATGAATTGTACTTCCGAATGTTTGCTTCGAGGTTATAGGACTTCAGTGTGCTTTTGTCAGCATGGAGGCTTTGAAATGCTGCAGCCTTTTCGGTCGTGGAGGTGGTTTTCTATCGTATTTGAAGCATTATCCACGGCGCTTCAGATAGAAATGAAGAGTCCAATTCATAGAACTCTGATGCATCCTTTTCGGTATGGAAAAGAGTTCATAGGAACTTGTTCTCATGTTTACATGAGGTGCTTTGCATGAACGTAACGAAGAAAAAGGGGGAGGTGGCTCATGTTCTTTTCGGTTTAGTTGGCTGCATATGAGGAAGCTGGTTAAACAGAGATGCTTATAAGTTGTGCAGCGTGACACCTGCCCCCATCGTACTGTGATGTTATTCATATTTTCGTACGCAGTCCTATCATGTGCACGACTTTGTTGACTTTTTTGTTTGTCTTTCATGCACAGTTGATATGAAAAGGCGCAAGCAAGGATATTTTAAATTTGTAGCCCACTGATGGAAAATATCGAGTCTTTCCCATGTCATTCCACAAAAATCTGCCTACATCAGCTTTGCTGAAAGCATTTCGTAAAACGCATAGAATGTTTTTGATGTTAGGACTTACCTCTAGCAATAAGTCCATTGCTGTGCCAAGGTTAGATGTTTGCTGTCTTTGTTCATCGATTTATTCTATGCGATTGGGTGGATTCGCTTCCATATTTTCCTGTCTGCTTCCTAGATCTGCATCATTTTTCAATAAGAGAACGTATTACGAGGTCAGCAATTTTCGCATACTTACATATAGAGTGATGGGAAAAGCTTGCAAAAGCCATTTCAGTGTTTGGGGTTTCTCAAAAGCTATTTTTTATCTTTGCGTTTCTTCCGTTACCATGTTTCCTTCATTACTGTATTTCTATCCAGATGCGAAGTGTTTCTCGATATAAAGTAATAGTGAGTGGTATTGGATATTTGCATAGTTACAAAGGAATACTTTAATATGAGTTACTAAAAATTGGTGATATAAGGTGTAATAATTGCAAGTAAATGAATCATTAATAGTCGTATTAAAATATGGGGTTATTAATGAGATCTGAAGCTTTTTGATGAATGGAATCTATTGAAATGTTCGCCGTTGTTCGCAGGTGTACAATGCCAAGAAAAGATGCAGACTTCACGAATTTCCAAAGCTTTTATTTTATTTTCTCTGCTTCCAGCGTTCTGTCGTTATTTTATGCGTTCTGATGTTGTTTAGTCTATCATAAGTTTTTTATTGCGTCTGAACGTGAATTATTCTATTATAACTTTTTTATTATCTCTGAACCTATGTCATTGTTTATCATTATGTGAGAGATACCTTTTATGGACCCAACTGAACGGGAGTGAGGAGACAACAATGAGATCTTGAAGCTGTTGGCATTGAAAATGATCTTATTCTTCTTGTAGTAACACCCATGAAGCTAAACTAGTAGTTATGTAGCATTTTTTTAATGCGTTAATTTTTTATGAACTCTAGCCATTTCTCATGATCTTTGTTAGTGCTCGGCATATGAAGGATTTTCGTCTTTAAGGTTTATTTGATATCGCATTTTCCAATTCTAGGCTGGGATCGTTTAAGTGGCGGAAACCTTTCAACTTCAAAATTAGAATATCGAGAGGACAAAATAATTGACTGATTTGTTTTGGATGGTGAACTGTGTTCACCTTACGGTGATAAATCTGGAGAAAAAGAAAGTCACTATCGTTTCGTATTATGTCACCTAAGGCTATTCAGATTGTGAGTTTTTTTTTTTTTTTCTTTGATGCGCTGTCGTTTTTTTTGCGTTTGCTTCTGTCATAATTCACTGTGTAATTTTTGCTGGAAATATTTTATTGGGATATTGAGAGTTATTACATCTCAGTGTATAACCACTGTTGCATATAGTGGATTGCATATCACGATTATGGTGCTTAGTAGATGTAAACCGCGCAACTCCTCACATCGCTAAAATGCAGCTATTTTCCTTGAATAACTGTCGTAGATATTCGTTGTTTTCAGGAGTTAGGGGGAGAACGTTGGGAAGAGATTTCTGAAAAATGAGGTATTTCTCATAATGTAACTTCTAAACGTGTTGTTTAGATGGCGACTTCCATCGATCCTTTTTTACACAGACACACAGATACTAACACATAGACACAGAGACACACAGGCACAAATAGAGAGGGAGAGATGCAGGCACACAGATACGCAAGTACATAGATCAACACACAGAAACACAGACGCACAGACATATAGACACACCGACGCAGAGACACACAGACACGGCCATACACACGCAGAAAGACACAGAGATGGGGGAACAAAGACACACAGACGCACAAACCCACGGAGACGCAGACGCACTAAAACGGACGAGGGCACACAGACACAGACGCGCGGATACACGAGCACACGGACACACAGACACAGACACACAGAAACAGGAACACGAACGCACGGACATGCAGACGCGCAGGCGCGTAGACACAGACGCACGGATAAGCAGACACAAGCACGCAGGCACGCCGACACAGGGACACACAGACAGAGACACAAAGACAGAGAGACAGAGACACACACAAAGGCCTAGGCATACAGACACAGACACACGGACACAGGCACAGAGACACACAGAGACATGGACACACAAGCATGCAGACACAGGCGCAGACACGAAGACACGGACACACAGACCAGCCATAGACATACACAGGCATGCAGGCACACAGACAAAGACGCAGACATTGACAGACAGAGACAGATAGGCACAGGGACACACGGACAGGCAGGTACACAGACGCACGCAGACGCGGGCACAAGGCCACACAGGCATGCAGACAGAGGACCCAGAGACAGCAGACACACAGACGCACGGAAGCGCGGGCACCGGAAAGACAGATAGACGCACAGACACAGACACGGGCCCACAGGCATGGACACAGATATTGACGCACGGACGTACGGGCGCGCAGACACACTGACATACAGAAACACACACACAGACGCAGACGGATAGACGCACAGACACACAGACACACAGACACACAGGCGCAGTTACGCGGACAAAAAGACTCATAGCCAAGCCGATACAGAAACAAGGACACACAAACGGGCACAGAAACTCAAAAACGCAGAGACGGGGAAACGGAGACACGGACACACAGACACATAGACATACGGACAGACAGACACACATGCACACATGCATAGAACGCGTGGACACGGACACAAAACACGAGCACACAGACATGCAGACACGGACGCACAGACACACGGAAAAAGACACGGGCATACCTGCTCAAAGACACCGACACACAGATAGGCACACTGACACACAGACGAAGACACAAACGCACAGACATAGACACAGACACACTGAAACAGACACAAAGATCCGCTCACAGACACGGGCACATAGACACGCACAGACACGCCGAAAGAGACATGCAGACACACAGGCCACAGGCACGCATTCTGGCAGACCCACAGACACATAGACACAGAGACCCACAGACACGCGGGCGCACAGACCAGCTTACAGATCAGACCCACAAGCAGACAGACAGGAAGACGCAGACGCAAGGCACGCACGCATAGACACTGACACACAGGGGCGCGGACACAGACACACGGATACACTACACACGGACTCACAGTCACACAGAAGCGAACACACAGGCACACGGATCCAATCAGACGGACACACAGACACACACAGACACACCGACACAAAGAAGAACACGCAGACACACAGACAGAAAGAGATTCTGAGGCTCACAGGCACGCAGACCCATCGACACAAAGACACAGACGCAGACACACGGACACACGGGCAGACAGACACATAGACAAATGCACATTCACACAGGCGCACACGGACAGGCAGACAAAGAGACATAGACATGCAGATACAAAATACCACAGACACACGGATACACAGACGCAGGCACGCGTTCACACAAGCCAACAGACACGCGGCTGCGGACACGCGGACACACAAACAGAGATGCAGAGACACAAAGGCAGAGAGAGAGACAGACAAACATACACAGGAACACAGACACGCAGACACACAAGGAAACAGGCAAAAAGACGCCCGGACACACGCAGAAACAGACACAGAGACAGAGAAACAGATGCACAGACACACGGAGATGCGGATGCACAGACACAGGCACGCATACACGCAGACACACACAGGTACAGACGCACAGAGATACAGATACACAGACAAATGCAGGCACACAGACACACAGACACCGGCAAACAGGATTTTTTGGGGATTTTGGCCTGATGATGCATGTGGAAAAAGATTGTAAATATTTCATGATCCGGAAGAGATATCCGTTCGGGAACCATAAAATCGATTTTAGACGATATCTCCCTTCCGGATGAACGAATCGGGGCGAATTTTTTTCTATTATCCATTGTATTGTACTGGATATTTTATTCCGGGAAAAAGTCTGGGCTGGAAAGAAGTGTTGGCAAGTTGCCAACTTCATTTTCACAACTTTTTCCTGTTCATGTTACAATTTCTCATGTCTTTCCAAACACATCACGAATATATAGCTTTTGTTTTGGCCCGGTCCAGGATTTTCAGCACATTCGGAAATTTTTTTGGCCATAGCTTTTTCAGTGTCTCCATAGAGACGCGCGCATAGTGCCATTCGACGCCGCGGGCGATTTCCTTTCTGACGGTGTAAAACATGCCTAGGATATCTCTATGGGAAATAGTGGAAAACGCATCCGGTGGCGAGATAGTACGAAAAGTGAGAAAGTCAGAGAAATGGCTTTACGCGCGTTAATAACTCCGACAACTTTTGATGGATTTCGAATAGTGTGTACATATGTGGGATACCTGCAGGGATTAATGAGAAAAAAATTAAAATAGAAATTTACAGTGTAATATAGCAACAACTGCGTCCGGACGAACAACAACTGCATGCAGACGAAAGCAGGGGGTCGAAGGGGTGGCAGCCCCCCCCTCCCTCTCACCCGTAGTAATGATCAGGGGAGCGGAGCCCCCTCTGACCTTAATAATAGTACTGAAATAAAAAATATATAGTAAATTGTTTCGTATCGTCATTTCTTCCTGCGATCAATATTGGTTCTTTTTGTTTCTTCTTCATGGATTCTTTTGTTTTCGTCCGTCTTCACATCATTTACAATTACACTTATTTTTTCGATTCATTTTTAAAATATATGAAATTTGTATAGAAATGTACTACATTTGAGATTTTTGAATTTTTTTCTCGGCAATTTTAAGGCCTATGGAGTTGCGATTTGGTTATTTCGAAATAACTTTGAAAGGTCTATCAAACTATATATAGTTTCTTATATTTCGAGAAAAAATTTGAAAACCGAATCGACCGGCCAGAAATTCTGAAATCTCGATTTTTGCAAATTTGAGGGTTCTCGTTCTCGGCCACTATTTCATATGGTGTTAAACGGTCTCTTGATTAATGATAACCTCGCCGAGGCCTCTGCAACCGGCACACGGTCTGCGGCCCGAGGACAAACACAAGCCGAGAAAAAAATCCCAAAGTTCGCAATTTTTCAATCGTTAGGAGTAGGTAGTGCAGGGAAATTTTCGAAAAATATTTTCTGCCTCCGATTTCGACGATTTCGGTATAAAACGATAGAATTTAGTGAGCTGATCAGGATCATGTGCGCTATTTGCTGCTTAACATGAAAAATTATAGGCGCACGAATATTGAATTTTTATACAAAGTGAATTTTTTCTCGGTAACGGTTGGGCGTATGGAGCTGCGATATGTTTTCTTTGGGACAAATTTGAAAGCTCTGTCCAACGACACATAGCTTACCACAATTCGAGAGAAAAATCGAAAACCGAATCCACCGGCCAGAATTTCTGAAATCTCATTTTTTGCAATTTTAGGGGTTCAGGGGATTTTAGAGGTTCTGGTCCATATGGTATTAAACGGTCTTTTCTTTGGTCATTAGCTTGCCGAGACCTTTCGAACGATATACGGATCACCGCCCGAGGGCAGATATAAATGGAAAGATTAAATCCCAAAAATTGCATTTTTTCAGTCCTGGGAGGGATGGGGGGGGAGGGGGGGGGGGGGGGGGGGGGGGGGGGAGAGGGGTGAAAGGAAATTTTCGAAAAATATTTTTTGTCTCCAGTTTCGGCGACTTTGGTATCAAACGATGGACCTCATTGAGCTCATCACGAATACATGCATACTTTTTCTGTTCGTCATGCTTTCAGGGAAATATGCGCTGTTGATTGAGAGGCAGAGACTGGCTTACCTATGTCAGTCGCACGACTGATGTTGTGGAATAGTGGATATCACAGCGATCTATGCATATGGTCTACCTTGGTTCGGTGCTGCTGCTAGTCGTTTGAATGTTGCAACTTTTCGATTTTGAATTTTCTTCGCTGTTTTTTCTCAAAAATTGATTCCATGGGTCCATGATGTAAAGGACGGAATTGAGAGGGGGGGGGGGGGGGGGGGGGGGTTCGGCACAGAAATTTGCCGATAACCGATTCAGTACTCACACTGGACATACTTTTTGAATAAATGGTGGGTTACCTCTCGGCTCTGAATGATCCAATTTCGATATTAGACCCAGCGTAATACGAGTAAGGAAAAAATGATTGTGCGGTGCGGCGCAGACTGAGTACACGCGCTGTCACCGCAAGTGCCCGCCACCTGTGCCAACTGATATCTCGGCCCCAGATGGATTCTGTGTGTGTCCCTGTCTGTTCATGTGTGTCTGTGCTATGTCTGCGTGCCCCTGCGTCTGTGTGTACGTATATGTGTGTGTGTCTGTCTGTGTCTGTGCGCCGGTGTATATCTGTCTGTGTGTCCGTATGTCTGTGTGTTTGTGTGCCTGTGTGTCCGTGTATCTCTGTGTCTGTAGCCTGTGCCTGTACTTGCGTACGTCTATCCATGCGTCCGTGTATCTGTGCGTCTGGGTCTGTCTGTGCGCCTATGTGTTTGTCCCTGCGTGCCCGTATGTTTGTGTGTCCGCGTTTCTGTGTTTCTTTGTGCCTCTGTGTCAGTGTGTCCGTGTGTCTGTGTGTCTGTGTCTTCATGTTTCTTTGCGTGCATGTGTTTGTCCGTCCTCGTGTTTGAGTGTCCATGTGTCTGTGTATCTGCGCGTCTGTGTATCTGTATCTACGTGTCTGTGTGCCTGTGTGTCCATGTCTCTGTATCCGTGTGTCCGTGCGTCTATGGGTCTGTGTCTGTGTCTGTGTCCGTGTGTTTGTGCATCTGTATTTCTGTGTGTCTGTGTGTCCCTGTGTGTGTCTGTGTTAGTGTCTCTGCGTATCTGTGTATCTTTGCGTCTGCGTGTCTGTGTGTCCGTGAGCCCGTGTTTCTCCGTGTCTATGTGTCTGTCCGTGTGTCTGTGCGCTCGTGCTCCTGTGTTTCTGCGTGCCTCTGTCTGTGTGTCTGTGTCTGTGTGCCTTTGTGTCTGCCTCTGTTCCTCGTGTCAGCGAATCTCCTTCCGTGCCTGTGTCTGTGTGTTTGTGCGTCTGTATGCCCGTGTGTCCATGTGTCCGCGTGTGTACGCGTGCTTGTGTGTCTGGGTGTCTATGTCTCTGCTTTTCTCCATGCGTGCTTGTGTATCCGTGTGTCTGTGTCTGTGTGTCTGTATACTTGTGTGTCTGTGTGTTTGTATGTCTGTGTTTGTGTCGTTGTGTCTTATGTGTGTGTCTGTGTCGTGTTTCTGTGTGCCGCTGTCTGTGCGTCTGCGTATCTGTGTGTCTCTGTGCGTATGTCTGTTTGCCTGTCTGTTCGTGTATCTGCGTGTGTGTGCGTTCGTGCGTCCTTGTGTTTGTGTGTCTCTGTGTCTGTCAGCCTGTGTCTGTGTATCTGTATGTCTGTGTGCCTGTGCGCCCATGTGTCTGTATCTGTGCCTGTGTGTCTGTGTGTCCGTGCGCTTGTTTGTTCGTGAGTCTGCGTGCCCATGTGTTTGTGTGTCTGTGTGTCTGCGGGTCTGTTTGTTCGTGTGCCTGTGCGTCTTTGTGTGTTTGTGTCTCTGCGCGTCTGTGTCCCTGCGGCCTTGTGCTGTGTGTCCTTGGTTCTGCGCCTGCATGTGTGTGTGTGCGACCGCGTGTCTTTTCGTCTCTGCCTGTATGTCGGTGCGTCTGTGCATGTTTGTTCGTTTGTCTGTGTGTGTGTGTGTGTTCGTTTGTCTGCGTTTGTGTCTCTGTATATCTGTACGCTCGTATTTCTGTGTCCGCATGTATAACTGTCTGTGTCTGTGTGCCTGTGTGTCTGTGTCTCTATGTTTCCTGGCGTCTATATGTCTGTGTGTCCGTGTGCCGCCGTCTGTGCGACTGCGTGTCCGTGTTTCTGTGTGCCTGCGCCTGTGTTTGTGTCTGCGTGTCTGCCCGTCTGTTCGTTCCTGTGTCTGTGTTTGTATGTCTGTGTCTGTGTCTGCATGTGTGCGTCTGTGTGTCCGTATTTCTGTGTGTCGGGCTGTGTGCATCTGCGTGTCTGTGTGTATGTCTGCCTGCGCCTATCTGTCTGCGTTTGTGTGTCTGTGTCTTCCGTCTGTTTGTTCTTGTATCTGTGTGCCTGCGTGTGTTTGTGTGTTTGCATGTCTGTGTCTGCACCCTTGTGTCTATGTGCTGCTGTCTGTGCATCTGCGTGTCTGTGTGTCTGTGTGCCTGCGCCTACGTGTCGTTGTCTGTGTGTCTATCCGTCTGTTTGTTCCTGTGTCTGTGTGCCTGCGTGTGTTTGTGTGTCTCTGTGTTTGTATGTCTCTGTCTGCGCAATCGTGCTTGTATGTGTGTGTGTGTGTGCGTGTCTGCGTGTGCCGCTGTTTGTGCGACTGCGTGTCCGTGTGTCTGTGTGCCTGCGCCTGTGTGTCTTTTTGCATGTCTGTCCGTCTGTTCGTTCCTGTGTCTGTGTGCATGCGTGCGTTTAATTGTCTGTGTTTGTATGTCCGTGTCTATGTCTGTATGTGTGCGTCTGTGTGTCCGTGTTTCCGTGTGCCGCTGTCTGTGCGTCTTGGTGTCCGTGATTCTGTGTGCCACTGTCCGTGCGTCCGCGTGTCTGTGTGCCTGAGCCCGTGAATGTGTCTGTGTGCGTCTATGTCTGTGTCTGTGCATGTGTCCGTTCGCGTGTTTGCGCGCCTGTGTGCGTCTTTGTGTTTGTGTGTCTGTGCGTTTGTGAGTCTGTGTCTGTGTGTCCGTATGTTCGTGTGTCTGTGTTTCCGTGTGCCGGTGTGTCTGTGCGTCTGTGTGCCTGTCTGTCCCCACGTATGTGCCTGGTTGTCTGTACTCGTGTCTGCGCGTCTGTCCGTGTTCGTGTGTCTGTATGTCTGTCTGTGTCTATATGTCTGCGTATCTATGTGTGGCTTTGTGTCTGCGTCTCTGGACCTGTTTCTGTGTGTCTGCGTTTGCTTGTGCCCGTGCTTCTGTGTATGTCTGTGCCCCTGTCTGTTTGTTCGTGAGCCTACGTGCCTGTGTGTTTGTGTCTGCTTGCTTGTGTGTCTGTATCTGCGTGTCCGTGTTTCTGCGTCCATGTGTCTGTGTTTCTCTGCCTGTGTGTCCGTATATCTGTGACTGTGCTTCTGTCTGTTTCTGTTTGTTTGTGTGTGTCTGTATGTTTGTGTTCGCGTTTCTGTGTTTCCGTGTGCCTCTGTCTGTGTCTGTGTATCTGTCCGCGCATCCGTGTGTCTGTCCTGCCGAGTTTGTCCTATGCAAGTCATACCACGGCAATGGGTTTCAAGGAAACATTGCAAACACAGATTACTACTTTTCAAGGAAAATCACACTCAGTAAAGAGGCTTCAAGGTTACGGTTCGAAAGGGAAACAGAGAAGCTGAACTAGAATTACTCTCTGCAAGAGACTGAAAAATCCTTAGACTTGGGGCAGGTCCCAGCTTTTCTTCAATGTGCCGTTACTGTTCATGTGTAACATCCGGGGCTGTGGTTTCAGCACCCTTTGCAATGAAATACAACGTGTCTTATATCTCCGTTGCTGTGCGGCATCAGCGCATGCGGCCGACATTCACGAAAAAAAGGAGGTTTATGGTAGAAAGATTGTTAAAAGAAAACAGAAAAGTATTCGGCGAAGAGGGAAGGTGGGCAAGGAAGATGGAAAGGGAGTGAAGAGAACGGATAAAACGAATATATGGGTAACCGAAAACAAGGAAAAAGAATATAATGTAAAGAAAAAAAGGGGATTGACTCAACGATAATAAAATCAGACATGAAACAAAGAATGGGCTGGGAAATAACTTTTTTTCATCAGAAGCTGAAACAAAAGAAAACGAAAGATTTGTGTAATAGCTGAATAATAGCTTTACTTAGGTTCTAATAGTGGCAGACCCCTTTGAGCGGATAATCTCATTTTTGGGTGACATAATCTCATTCCCAGTTGATATAAACATTTTTTAGGTTTCGGTAAATCTTGATCGGTTGAGCAAGTTTGACCAGTATATATCCACTGACCGATAATTGAATGACCCAAGATCGGACGTATAACACACGACCAATATGGATTAATACATTAGCAAAAATCCGTTTCGATGCACTGTGATCTGAATTTCTCCTGCCTTGATGTAACAGTTCGCCTAATTAATCTAAAGATGCTTGCAGTGGATTTCTCCTTACTTTGTATTTTCTAAGTATTTTCTTATGCATTATTCTATCATGCAAGTAAACCCCAAATGGCTAAACACGTCGAAATACACCTTTATAATGAAATCCCCTCATTTGTCAATACCACAGGAAACTATGTCATTAAATCCCGAAATACTGTTTTCCATAAGGATTATTTGGGACGCCCAATATTATCAACGTGATAAAAGAAAACATCATATGCGACAAAAGCAACTAAAGATACAAAAGCGACGATGCATTTCGAATTTGAATTGATGTGCTTCGGATCGTTCGCTGATGAAACGACTCTCACAATAATTTCGTAAATGGACTATTGTTAAAACTGATTAGCGCAACTTACGTTAGGTTTAGATGGATTCGCATAGATGGAAATCGTCTAGGTGGAAACAATATTTGAACTTCACTGAGTCGAACAGAAAGTTTGATAATAATCGCCTTTAAAAGATAATTTATAAGCTTGAAGTAAAGTGATCTCAAGACTTGGAGATCAAGTCATTAGTACCCTTACTACTGCTTATCATTAAGAATCACGATTTGAACTTGGTTTCATAAACAATGAAAGGTTGATTGTAGAGGATATAAAATTTTCAAATGCATCGTCTCACAAATAGCTGCAAATGAACAAAAAAATAAAACAATTCATAATTCAGTTGAAACATAAGATGGAACCAACTCTAGAAGAAACGAATCGGTACGAAAGAACAAAACTTTACGATGAAAACGATTTTAAACGAGCACATTCAACTAATCATCAATTAAAAAGAATTACTTGAAATTAAAGAGAAAAAGAAACGAAAAAAGGAAAAATGTAAGACTGAAAATGATTAAAACTAACGAAAAATAAAAATAAAGATACGATAAACAAGATCATTGATAGCTCTCAATTGTTTAAAATTTCGATGAGAAATATTGTGTTGGGGGAAAAAAATTTCAATTTTACTATCGCTTCATTTATCAACATTTCATTTCAACAATATATATATAATTATTTAGTGGAAAGATAATTTGGTTCACAAAGAAATGAAAAAAAAAGAAAAAAATTCACCTTCGAACAAAGAAAAAAGGAGTGTATCACAATTTGTGAGATATTATTAAATGAGTGGAAGTGTTGTGAATTTGAATATGCGAATCGTTGATGCTATTTTTTTCAGCTAGATATTGAGCACATTTGCATGAAACAATATTATATCATTATTACAACGATTATTATATTTAGTAATAACATTTCCCTTCCGTATGAATCTTTCATGATCTAAATAATTTTTGATTTAGTTATCTCAAATTTCAAATATTCATAAATTAGGTAATTTTTTCGTAAATTTTATCAATCAACTAGATATTGCAATCCCCAAATGACGTATGGATATACACTGGATTATGGGTATTTTTTTTCCAAAAC
This sequence comes from Baylisascaris schroederi, assembly GCA_006503575.1. NCBI lineage: Eukaryota > Metazoa > Nematoda > Chromadorea > Rhabditida > Ascarididae > Baylisascaris > Baylisascaris schroederi. The sequence goes on from QEWY01001877.1 coordinate 385,141, forward strand.
GATAATATCTCAAGGTTTCCTCCATAAAAGCTATTCCTAGATGCTTTTGATATCTGTTCCAAATATATTTTATAGCTTAATTTTATATCTCCCAAAAGTGGGAATATCTTCCTACAATCGAAATGTTTAATAATTTGGCACTCATAATGATCGATTACATGCGCTTTTAGCGAAACACATCAATGAAGTGGAAAACAAAAGATATCAATGGAAGAGCAAATAAGGAAATTAGATGTTGAAGAATTAATGACCAGAAAAAAAAATTCCTCGTTTATCTTAAACAGTATTTCTTTCCTTCGCTATACTCCTACAACAGAGCCGAAAAAATAAAATATATTAGAGTTTCGAATTCATTTTCTTAAAGATATTGAAAATCAGATAACAATTATTCAATTTATTTGAATTTCGATTATTTCATCGTTATTGTCTCAGTTTTTATCTCATTCACTAATCAATTCAAAAGATCATTTTTTGAAGAAACTTTTTTTTAGAGGATGAAAGATAGTGAAAACAATGTTGAAAGTGATTAGATGAAACTAGACGAATTAGAGAAATGACTAAAATAAAGACTTGTGAAGAAGGATGACAATAAAAATGAATACACTCTTCATACATTATAGATGAAAAAAAAAGAAAGAAAAATCGAAATTACGACAATTGGAAAGTTCGTTGCAAAGGACTCATTGAATTTAAGGAACTCCACATCTGATAGAAAGGAAGAACTCTTTTTTTAGTAAAAACTTAATAACATTTTTTTCATTGGAACTGCATTTGCCAATACTGCAGCCAATTTGTATTTCGTACAACTGCACAACATTCACTACCAATTATCACCATATGTCTCTTGTCTGGGAATTAGTGAAACGATAGAATACTTTCCCCATAAATTCAATAAATTGATTGCAATGAATTTATGCCGAATTGCCGAAATCGGATTGCATCTGCATATGGATAATGAGAAAAACAAATAGTGACATCAGAAAAAACAAAAATTCATGCCGACGAGGTTCCAATTTGCAGACGCAAAGCTGTTTACGCTGACTAGAACTTTGGCTTCTTAGCATTAGACAACAAAAATTTTAAAAAAAATGAAAATAAACATCGAGCTGCTCTCGTGTGATTGAAGAACGTTTAGTGGCTACGCAACAATGAGGCACTCGTCACGTTTTGTGCTTTAAACGAAACCTGAAATTAATTGCATTATTGAGACCTGAAATCATTACACTAGTCAACGGAAATTCCAAACACAGTAATCCCATATATATATATATATATATATATATATATATATATATATATACAGCCCCAAATGCAAATATATTTCTTTCAAAGACAGCATTATTTAGCTGTTCTCGTTCGGGGCAATTGAAGCATTCTCTGGAAGCAAATTAACGAATATTTGTATCACCCGGACTTCATAAGATGCTCGAATATTCGTTTAGATCATAAAGCAACTCTAAATGTAAATAATTTTAGAAAATTAATTTCGAATTAGATATGAAGGTCGATGGTTCATCGTATCCACTAATAACATTGTTCCCCTCTGTTACGCATTTTGGGGAATTTCTTTTGAAAAGATGAATTAAGATGAAGTCATGTCGGTGCCTATATTCGCATCTTTGTCTACCTGTATGCCCGATAGTTCATAAATCATTAGACGACCACAATTCAAAAGTCGCATAGCAATACCAATTGGTGGAAATTATATACATAACAGAACAGCCACCCACATAGCACATTTCACAATGCCAAACATTAGAAAATTAAAAATTTCCATGCATTTTAAATCTGCTGAATTTTTAGTTTAAGCCGATTGGGTAAAATATGACGAATTCTTTGATAAAAAATTTGCACGACCGCCTGGGCTAGCTAAAATGTGCAGGTATTCTTCCTCAAATTCTACACACTAAAAATGCTTGATGAAATGAGAAAATGTAAAAGCGCATATCACGACAGCTCCTCTGGCGCATTTCTCAATTTCATTACATTAAGGTAACGTTTTTATTCCTTTGATAACCTTAAGCATCTATGAAATTCACATACGAGATGCGAATAGCTAACTGATCAATGATCTTATAGACAATTACACTACTTCAGAACGTTTCAATTCTGAAATGATAATAAGTAAATTTTATTTTGTATGGGATCTGATTGTAAATGCACATAATTAATATCAAGCGATAATCGGCTCAAAATTCTAGGGCACCTCATTCTATATTAAGAAATTTCATAGTTAACAATAAATTGCTCGAATTATTAAAATGCAAAACTCGTAAAAAAAATTCATCGTCATTTTCTATGACGATTTCAACAAGGTCTACTTTCAACCATAAATGTGCCTTAATCGTGAACGTTTAATGAATTGTCCACTAGAAGATAACGACAACCAATCTATTGGCTCCTTTATAATGCAAAGAATAAGCCATAACAACGGTTATTTTTCATTTAGCCGAGCTCGGAAGCATTTTCTCCGCTCAACAACTAGTCAACAGTTTCATAACAAAAAAAAAGAAAAAGAAAAAAAACTGAAACTTCATGCAACTTCTCTTTTCCCGCAAATATACTTCCGTTCCTTCCTCCGTGCAATTTTCCCCACTACAAAACCCGGTGGGTTTTTCTTGTATTTAAATATTACAAACTGTTGTTCTATTTCAACAATCTCCTTGAATAATTCTTCCCTTCTGAGTGCGCATCAAAGGTCCTGAATGTTACTGAAATCTTGATGCTCTGTCGAGGACCATAAAAATATTCCTCAATGTTTTACGTTTATCGCGAATGCCAAATGAATTTCACATTTATAAACGAATCTATGCGCAGCACCATAACTGTTGTCTACTTTATTATATGACCTTCAGCGTATTATGCAAATCTCGCACCCTCTACCAACTTCATTGTCAACTTCTCAACGGAACAAGCCTCCTATTCTCGCCCAAACATTGATTATAGCCGCTAAGCACTGAACAATTTTCATCATGAAAAATACTTCTTTTCTGGCTCAAAATTGTGAAATTTGCCCATTGCAACGAAAATTTGAATTTCCCACAATTCTATCGTCCGTCGCGACGGCGCATTCTCATGCTTTTGAAGACATTTTACATTCAAGCGCATTATTGGCAAGCGACCAGATTTCCACATTTTCTGTATCTCTCGCTCATTCTCGCTAGCATTTGCATCTAACTTCTTTTTGCTTATTATGGCTATTATCTGCGAATTTTTCATTATCGTCTTTAACCTGAGCACAGACACACGAACGCGTTCCTACAACGCTTGGAAGAGTTAGTGATCTTGGAAGAATTATTTGCAAAAATAAAAATAAAGATAAAAATAAAAAAAATAAAAAAAATAATAGTTGCAGAGAAACGACAGAAAGTCGCTACAGAATTTTGAATTTTCAAAACACTCTGACAGAAAAATTTTTTTCCAAGTGATGGAAGCCACAAGTAAGGAATTTCAAAAGATAAATTACTGAAAAAGAGAAGCTTGTACGCATATGCATTTGCGATTTGTATATATATTATTATATTAGCTTGTAACCAAGCAAATTTCGTCAAGAATCAAAAATGAATTTATGAAGGAAACACGGAAAAACAATAAAGAACATAGCATTCCTTGTACAAATCAGCGCAACCTATACTTTACTACTGTATAAATTTTTAAATGAAGTGTTAACCGTTGCACAGCGATTCCATCGAGTAGAAAACGTCTGGGCATACCTGTAGAGTACGATTGCCTAGTTGAGTTCCGTTGAGTGCCGTGATCGCCGTAACTGCATCCTCATATTGCCCCATTGTAACGAAGCCATAGCCTTTGCATTTACCAGTCGCAAAATCACGAATTATCTAAATTCCCCTATTATCACTTTCTTATAGTTTAATCACATTGCAAACAAAACACAAAAACCCACTCTATGTATCTTAAATGAAGGTTGATACAACTTCGCTGGTGGTCAATCAAGAATAATTCCTGGAATCGGAATCAAAGATCAAAAATCAAGAATTTTCACTTCTTCAAGCATTCACTGCCTGTAAGCACACCAAAGAATAAGGCTACGAATCCACTTTACTCTGGATCTGAACTCCAGTTGCTCTTATTTCATCATAATATTTAGGACTAAGCTACCGCCAAATCGAAACGAATGCTATATTTGTTCTACGCATCAAATACTACTAAAAACAATAGAATTATTGCAAAAGAGTTCTTTGTACAATATACCTTAACACTAAGAACAGCTCCAAAAGGTCCGAATAATTGCCATAGAATAGAATCCTCGGTTTCGGGTGCAAGATTATAGACGAAAATACACCATCCAGAAGAGGCACCGGTTGCAGCAACCGCTGCCGCTGCATTTGCGGGAGGAGTTGTCAATGCCGCTAATTGTGCCGGTGATGCATTTGCGCCTGAAATTTCTGTTCCTCTTAACATTTTTAGTTGTAAACAATATTTATATGCGAATTCAACTTCACTCTCTGGATAATTGTGGTAAAACTACGTTGTTCATCACTAATCAAAAGTAGAAAGTGGTGAGGTGAGGAAGGGTTCTTATAGGGCAATTAACGCTGAGTATTACAACATACTTTAAAAATCTAAATATCCACTTGCGTCAAATATCTAATCGGTGCTACGCTCAGCGGTACAATGCTCACGACAAGCAAGTTAACGCAAAGTCATTTACCACATGGCTGGCAGGTACTTCCTCTCTGCAATCTATTTTTCTAACTCATCAGATAAAAATCCCACTTTCCCACTTTCTGGTATTGATATCTTTTAAACACTTCCTTGAATAATTGCATTTTCTTTTTTTTTCTTTGCAACAAGATAAGCCATAAAACTTGATCTACTTTGAAAGTTAGGCATGAAATAGTATAGAAAAAAAAAAGTTAGAAAAATTAAAAAATTCAAAACTGAAATAATAACTGGTTAATAAATTTAAATAACAACTAACTAATGAGTAATAAATTAATAAATGATGGTAACCAACTGATAATCTAAAATTAAAATGATGAAAAACTTTAAAACTTCATAAAAAGAAATTTCATCCAATCCGCGTTTTTCTTATATCATCACAAACGAAATATCTGACCGTTTAAATTTTGGACGTTTTGTGGTGAAAACTTTCTGCTCCTTAGAGTGAACAAATTAAAATCGTCAAAAATCGTAATGAATATTTTTAAGAGCACCCTTTTTCTGAGAAAAATTTAATTGCTATATTTGTAAATAATCAGATATATAAAGAATATGGCAACTTGAATAAAAAAATAGAACATTTGAATGATCCATACCGAACGATAGAACTTCTTGGGAAATACATAAAGTTCCTTCATAAGTAAGCAAATGACTGAAGAAAAACTTAACGAAACAATTAAAGCAAAATAAAGAAAGTAAAAATGGAAAGAAAACTATATCAAATTATTCATCCTCTAAACGGTTTCTACAAATGTAACGACATTAGTTTATGAAGGATTAAGGTTAATGATACTAACTTTGAGAATCATATAACCATTCTGTAATCATGGCTAATAGTGAGGGATTAAAAATTACTGACTTTTCAAGGGATGAAAAATGGCAAATGAAATACCAAACCTCGAAAGATTTATTCAAAAAATTTACATAAATAGACCTCATAAAAATGATTCAAATTGGCTTGCAAAAGTCTTCTAACAATATTTATTGATGGCACATACAATCATAAGAGTATGCTTTAACATAAAGTAAATATTTAGGTCGGACCTAGCAGGTTTTAGCAGAACGTTAGCGATAACTGTAGAACACAGAAACGCCAAATGAAAGATTGCTGATGTGTCTACATTCTTCGCTCAACGCAAAAAACAAAAGGCTCCAATACTTCTGCCATTATTCAACCAATAGAATAACCAAGTCTATAGCAATCTTTGAATGGATTCTTTCATATATGTAGAGACATTTACACACAAATGCACTTATAGAATATCATTGTTTGTTATAGGAATCATCCGACAGTAATTATTAATGGATATAGGCACAACAACAACAAAAGGAAATAAACATATAGATCAGTGTTCCGTTGGTCCCTCTACCCTTGGAAGGGAAAAACGAAAGTCGATGCCCTTTGCAACTCTATTCATCTATTGGCAGACAACAACACAATGACAATTGATTCGTCGACACTCAACCGCACACAACGTCCATAAATATTCCTCAAACGCAGAGCATATTGGATAGGCAATAACCATACAACTAAGTCTTAGAAGCAATAGAGAAAGCCGAATATCGCTCATCCAACATCATTTAAAAGGATCGCATAAAAAATGCATCCGATCGATGCTCTCTCTCTCTCTCTGTATCTTATAATAATCACTATCAATGAAATGAGCCAAGTGAGTATACCTAAAACGAGTTTTTTCTCGCTCATTGCTTGACTGATAAACGACTTTACTACCCCAAGATAGAAGGAAGAACATAAGCTACTATTGTTTAAAAAATCTGAAAAAGGACACATCCTGCCAGCTATCTGACAATAAGTTTATGGTTATTTTCCCATTTCTACACTCCACTAAGCCTATCATTTCCCTCACACGATGATAAATGGATTATGGGAAAGCTTTACGCAGCTCAAACCTGAGATGGACGACGATATACGGATGCTAGGAGAAGGAATTAACGGATGCGGGATTATGAAAATGTCCTTTTCACTAACGATACTCGATGTCCTTTCTCTAATGCCTTTTCTCGTTCGTTATCACCTCTTTCTCTTGACATCTCCTACTCCGTACAATCATTTTCAGTTCGAACCTCAATTTCGTCAACGACTGAAGAAACTGCATTTAAAAAAATCAAACTCATCGGCAAAATAAGTTCTTCGAAGAAAAACTGGTTAACAGGCAATGAACGTCTCTATTCCGCTATGTTTTCGATGAAAAAGATTTCACTTAAGAATAAAAAGAAAAAGAAAGCTTTTTGAAAACATAAGATAAAAAATAAGAAAAAAAATTACGTTCACATAATCACTGATGAATATTCGCTTTACATATTTACTATTTATTAGTTTTTCGATGTGTAGCACAGTGAATAGCATGATGGTTTTTAAAGAAATATTAAGCAACACTTAAAACAACAAGTTATCCGCTCGGCACTCACAGGGAATCGTTTTGTTATTCCTTCATTGCAATAAATAAAACCTACCGGATGCGGCGGCCATTTGAAGGAGTTGTGTTGTAAGTAGATCTTGACTAGCAGCCGCATTTGATGTAGATCCAGCAACACTAGCCAATGGAGAGTACCGAAAACGTCCAGCTTGTGGGGTATGATGGATAGGGCCTGCACCAAATCGACGTCCAGTTGCTGCTACGGCTGCTGTATTGAGAAGAGCCAATGGCATTAATGCAGAAGCCGCTTGGGCAACCTAAATAAATATTCAAACATACTCAATTAGACCAACTCTGAGGATTATTAAGTAAACCTAAACAAACAACACACACCTCTTGATTTTCAAAAGGTTTCAATCAATATGGCCAAGAAGAATTTACATAAATGGTCTCGTAACTTGTGATCTTTTCGCACCTTTTCAGCTGATTCGAATTCGTTGACATTTTCATTGTGACAGACAGCTGGAAATTAACGATCGTTTAGTATCACCCATCTGCTAGAACGCTGATCGTTACTATATCATAGGATCTTACAGCATACAATTCACTACTTTCGAGTGCGTTCAGCAAGTGTTTTACTGATTTTAGTCATACAGCCATAAGTTGTTACTATCTGTTACTACCTAACTCTTACGGAAGGCCGGGAAACATAAATATTAGTGAGTTGAAGTCACTGTTCAGGTAGGTATGTGCTATCACAATGCTAAAGATTATTCTGACGGGTGTTTGTAACGTTGTATCCTACCCGAAGTAATGTACACAGCTGTGACTGATTCACAAACAACACTACACGAAAGCCTTGTTGGATCTAAATTACTTCATAAGTGTACAAGTAACAGAATAAATTTGAATAAATCCGCCTGCATACAGGGAAACTAAAATTGTAGGAGGCGTTTCGAGATAGAAAAATGCAAAATCATTATTATATGTGCAGAAGACATGGGACAGTCATATAATGATATAGGAGGAAAGATTTTCTTTCTGAAAAACTCCTAATGTCGTCTAATTTCAAAGATCGACTTTCAAGGACATAAAATTTAAATTGCCCTAAATCTTTTCTCGATATCACCAAATAATTATTCCATAACAAAATGAGGAAGAACTCAGCCTCAAACATCTGGCCAGATTTTGTACTTAAGGTAAAAGGTCTTCCTTTCAGCGCATACATGGCCATTCTATTCTACCTATTCTATGGTTTTTTACCTTAAGTTATACGTGCATAACAGCTGGCCTCATAACTGGCGGTTGTTTTGTTCACTTATGGAGCAAACCATCACAGAATTCAGAAATGATGTTAGGATTTTTGAAGGCTGCAGAACGCTGGCCCAAGAGGGGGTATAGAAACTTTGATAGAGTAAAGCAATGACAAAGGGACTTGGACAATTGCTACCCCAACGCTTGCCGAAAGACCCTGTCGTTTCAGGACCTCAAACCATGACTCACTCGCTACTATTATTCAAATTTGCAAGAGTTTCGAACAGGGTCGAGGTAAAATGACCACTTATTTGGAAATCAACATTCGTTAAATCCAAAAACAACCAAAAAGACAACTGCGTTATTCTCGTACTTTCTTAACCACTATTATAATGTGGCAATGATGACCATGTACCATCCGGGAATGCCTGATCAAATTGTATGGATGAAGGCATTACCAAAACCTTACCTCAGAGTAAAGAATAACCTGCACAAGCATCTCAGAAGTTAACTTGCCAACGGCAAAAGTAGACCATCATTCCAACCCATTCTAATGAATTGAACAATGAACAATTTAATTAGAAATATTTCAAAACGGTGACCAATCAGAAATAATAAAAAAAATTGAAAATTATTCTCACATCCTGCACCTGAAGTTGAGCTTTCTGCGCATTCGCCGCCGGGTTGTTGGCAAATTTAACGGTGACTGGCTCTGTGCAACCGGCCGGAATTGTACCGTTTAATTTCGATATTGCTACCTCTGCTTCACCTTTCCGATCGAAACGCACAAAACCAACACCTTTTGATAAGCCTGCAAAGAAATGATTGAAGATAGTGTTGTTTTATAAAGGCGAAATTCTTCTATAATAAGAAGGATTGGGAATATATTGAGAAACAATCAAAAACGAAAAAACTTTATAATCTCTTCTATGAAAATAGTGGTAAGAATTGCAATAGAAGGTTCCAATTGTGCGCTATTTCTCTCTAAATGCTTAATACAACAATAAGTTTTATGCTGCATAATAAGATTCACCCTAAAACCGAATTTTTTTTAAAAAATCAATTTTTTTATAATCCCCTGAAAACTGGCTAAGTCAAAATTATTTGGCAAAATGTTTCTTCTTCTTCACTCTTCACAGCTAGAACAAGAAAAAAAGCAAATCATTTAAACCGGAAAGGAATTCTGGCAAAATGAACACTCTTTAATAAGCGGAAATGCTCAGCGAACTGGTCACTGATCATCGCCGCTTACTGTCCTTGTTAAAATGCGATCAGTTATCGATTAAAGCTGAAAGCTTTATTCATTCGATGTCTCTGCCTGTTTTTCCCATTTTAGTTACTCAGCACAGCTGCCCTCAAAAAGATTTAAAGGTCATCTTTCTTTCCTATTTCAACTGTCCAACAAAAATTTGTTCATTAAATTATTCACCATCTACTTGGCCATTACCATAAAATCCGATCGTAACTTTATGTCATCCATTCCTCTACACCAAATAGCCCAAATTCGGCGGCAGCTTCTCCTTCATTCCATTATGCTGATTCTAGCAGGAAAAATTGCAACTTCCTTTCCGGATGTTTCCGGTACCGTGAAGACTTAATACGAAGTTAATCTTTGTCCACTCCGCGTTCCCATGTATTTTTACGGTTGGCATCGTCTTTGGATGCGATATTTTAGCTTTCGGATACTTCAAAGACCATACGCCTGATCCATCTTTTACCCTTCTCCGAACATCCCTTTCCTCCTTTTAACAGTCCAGGCCTGATAGTCTCTCACTCTCTTTCAATCTTCTAATCATTGTCGTACCAGTTACCACCATGTCCAGAAATTCTTCTAAGCATTAGGATGTTTTATATTTCTACAAATGTTTGCTTTGTCAATTTTCCTGTTCCTAGGAAACCTCAACTTTAATAATTTATTGTGCATTTTTAAAAACATTTGATATTCTTCTGCATTTTTTTTGCTAATCTGAAATAAAATTCCTGTTGAAAGTTCACCTAAATTGGATTTTCTTCGGCCAATATTGTTGATTCGCAGAATATTTGATATGGCCAATATATTTGATATTTGATAATATTTGACATTTCGGCCAATACAGAACCTTTTTTACAAACTTTTTTAAAAACGAGCTTTTTTTACAAACTTTTTTGGAAATGAACTTTTTTTACAAACTTTTTTGAGAAGAAATCTTCTTTTTGCCATTTTGAAAATTTAAAAAATTCAGACATTTTAAACATTCATTGTAATCCATTTCAATTTTTCCAGTCTATTTTAGCGTCCTAACATTTCCTGCGATCGCAACAATACGGCAAATAATTTTCTTCTTAAATTTTGATAGCAAAAACTATTTCCAAAAATGTCAAAAATCGCCGAAAATCAAAAACTAATATCTCTGATTCAATCGCTCAAAAGATGAAAATAAGAGCAAGAAGATATAAAAATGATAAAATTGAGAATAAAAAAATATAAAAATAACTTCGTAACATGAAAACAGCATCAGTTCTACGCACCGGAAGTTGGAAAAATACTTCAAAATCAAAAATGCAACACTCAAACATTTATTAAGTACACCATTTTCCTGGCAACGATAGAGAGATAAGAAAATGTTTCAGTGTGACGTAAGGTATATTTATGAGGTATTAGACGTGAAACAATGCATTAGTACGACGTGAGGTACAAAACTGGAATAACTAAAGTACAAATATTAAAACTGAAAAAAAAAACAGGCGATGATCTACTGACCTGTAATGTTATCCGAAAGGATACGTGATGTGATAATCTGTCCATAAGGCCTGAAGAGATTCTCCAACTCGGGTTGACTCATCGACTTTGGTAATCCACTTACATATAAATTTGCTCCTTTGATTGATTCACTACTTGGTCGAGCAAATGAAACCTTAAAATAATCATTTATTAAGGGAAAAAATCTTAGCAATAAATATAAAAGAAACTCATAAATATTCAGTTTAGTTGAAAAATTTCCATATCTATTATATTATACCTCGAACTGGAATCATAAGTGAATGCATTTGTTAGTATTGCTTACTGCGCGATCAGTTTTAAGATGGCTCCAAGCAAACTCTTTGGCTTTGTCCTACCGAGTCATACTGACCAGGGCCTCATCGGGACGAGGGTCGTGGAGCAAGTCGGAGCTTTCTTCTTGAGTGGAACAAAGATGAATCGACTCGTCAGTATCCGATGGGCAGGAGACGAGCCTAAGTCCTAACCTTCACGCTACCTTATAACTTCAGCTAAAAGGAAGTGGTAGTGATATGCAGAGACATTTATTTGTAATGAATGCTTTGTCGATTAAAGGAAATAAGTAGATAAGCATTTGCGAGAGGAAAAATTCAAAATTTTCAAAATTGAAAAAAATTCTCTTTTTTTTTGAAAGGCGAGTTGAGAAATTTTTGAAACATATTTTGAATGCAACATATAACTCATTTCGAAAAAGAAAAAGATTCCCAGAAAAATTCTTCGTAACGATTTGCATGCGATTCTCTAGCGTGTATTAATTCTACGAACTCATTCTTTTAAATCCAACAATATATCACCTGCATAAATTTAGTAGAAATATTCATCGTCATGCGCTCATACTTAATAAAAAAAATTATCAATATTAACATTACCGATGACCTAATTATATATATTAATGTCCTCTATTACTTGAACAGAAAATCTAAACTTTTTATAATGAAGAATATTAAGTTTCGAAAAAAAGAAAATAATAGAAAGCCTCAACAATCAATAACCTTAACAATCAAATATCCTTATTATTATCTCCGTTTACTTGCATCAAAAAAAAAGAAAAAAAATATAAAATTTTTCAAGCATAATCATGACAACAATGTTTAAATTACAATAAATTTGAAGTTTTTCATGAAACAAACTATGGAACATATACGAACTATCATATCAAAAACACATGCCACATGAATAACTTTTGACATCTATTCGGCTAAAGTGACGAGCGTTCATTAGATCTATTCCAGTATCTAATTAGGCAGGAATTAAAAGTTCATTCAATTCCAATCAAATACCTATCGTCGAAACAAAACGCATGATATAAGCAATCGGAATGAATATGAAAATCAAGAAACATGGGCAAAATGTCATCGTCAAAAGCACTCATTCGTTTTGTTTGATGAGATCGCTCTATTTATTCAATATTATTCTCTAAATGCTAGATTTATAGAAAGAGAAACCTAAAGAAAAATCTGACTTGTTGTTTTTAAATTCAACAATTTTTTGCTCTTGTATATTTCATTTTAAAATTTGTATCGATCGACGCATCTGCTTTAATACTACGTGAGAAAGGCCTTTGTAATATAAATGACGCGAAGAGCGTCTAATATATTCGACGACGTTTCACCAAATAAATTGATGAGGAAGCAAACATTGTAACAAAATTTTCACAGAAAGTTTTCGAGAATCATTACAAAAGCTACTCACCTCATTTCATAAATCTTCAAAATCCAATTCAAATTTTTACATATCGGTCCAACTTACTAAATCCAATTACTAGTCATTACTAGTTAATATACCGTCCCACCTTGTTTATAATGTCAACCCATTGAATGCTGTAAGTTCTTTCGGAGGTGGTTAAGAATGCTGTAAACTTTCACTTCCTCACTTAGAATTGGAACTCGATTCTCACACTATGAATATAGGAAGCTCTCAGAAAGTCTGAGGTGTAAGAATAGGGTAGCAACGCGAAAGTGAAGGCTTCTCTGGATAAGTGTTTCCTTATTGATTACTTGCGAATATACCCCTCTCTCCTATTATTATATTTTCTTCTAAAAAAATGTCATAATATCCTCCCCTCTATCTATTCCCCTTCGCGGCGAATACAAATAATTCCATTCATAAAAAATATGAACGCTATAAGCATGGAGACTTATAAATGAAAAAAGATGATGATTTATTTAAGGACAATCGAATCGAAACAGCAACCGGAAAAATAAATCGTCGTCACTTCCCCAATAGATCGAAAATGCTGTTCCTACTGCGAAGTGCCCTCAAGTTATTCTACAAGCTAGTGACTGCTCGATGCAATAAGAGACGAACGACCACATTGTGAACATAGATGTAATCGAATATTGCGTAAACATTTCATCGATATACACACACTTCTATAGAAGATATCGATGTGTGTGGTATTCAAAATGTGACACTTATTGATTCTACAGACGCAATAAAAAAATGAAAATAAGATATCAATCAATAATGCTCAAATATTTCGACGATGAATTTAGATTGATTTAGAAGCCACTGGTCGAGTTCAAATACTCAGTGTTCGTGTTTAGTTGTAACTCTAGATAAGCTAAATAGTTGTCGTATTGTTCGGCAATTCATTTCTCTTTTATCTTTGAAAATCCCCTTAAATCTCTTTGAGATTAAATCAAATTGATAAGACTAATTCCGAATATTTTCAAAAGTTTCTTAATAATTCTCTGTCGTAATTATGAGTTATCTATAAAAAGCTATTCAATTATTTTCCTTCACACCCTCAGTTTGCAAATAAACGCATTTTTGGCTGCTTAAAAATGAATTCGCCGCAAAAAAAATTCTATAATGCTTACAAAGCTAAAACACCAATATTTATGCATTTCTCTAACCGACCGTAAATTCAATTAATTCGACGGCTAGTCAAATCTGTTTTGGGAGATCAATTCTTCAACATTAATTTCCCCCTTCCCTCCCCTTTGCTTCATATCCATTGGCAGTAGACGTAAATCTCCTCAGCTTATACATCAACGTTCCTCCTCTCAACTCCTCACATGAAAAGTTATGGTCACTTGTCAGTCGTTCTCACTTATCAATTCTTATCGATAAAAAACGATGTATATCTGATAATATAAAGGTCGTTAGGAAAGGAAGGACATAAGCCACTGATAAAAAACCATTAATTTTATAGATGAAAATTAGAAAAAAAAAAACTATTTCTCGACCAAATATCTCGAAAGAGGTTTTATTCTAAACATGAATAACAATAACAAGTATTCGTTTTTAATTGTAATTACACTATAGAGGCATCTGATCAAAGATCATTACGAGTGTTACATTTAATAAAGAAACGTGTTATAATAAATTCCTAGGTTAGCCTTTGCATTATAAAACAGGTAGAAACAAATAAGTGTTAATTAAACAAAGGAGAGAAAAGTTCAAAGGAAAGGAATTCTTGAAATAGAAGCAAACAAAAAAATAAAAAAATAAAGAATAAAAATAAATCAACAACATTTAGAAACGAAAGTGCTGAAATATTGCAGCGTTCTAACGCATTATGCAGCTAACAATCATGAAATCATCTATAGATATTTTGCGATTTACAACGTTATGCCAGTCACTATATTCTACACGAACTGATAAACCCTCCGACAAACTGATAAAGTGATATATTACAATCAAGTAGTCCCGTTCAGATAGGCAGTTATAGAAATCCATTAACGAAAGATGGGAAGTGAGATTATTACGACGGATGATAGAGCGTTTAACTATTGCTGCATGAAGGACAGGAAGAAGCAAGCGCTCTAAATCATTCCTATTTGGAACTAGCGGAATCTCATTCATGAATACTAATTCCACATTCGCATATTGGGAAATATGACACATTGTTATTTCAAATATGTCAATGAGTAATCAAAGTTGAAAGAAAAAACATTTTTTCGCCATTTTTTAAGGCTAATTTACAGCTAATACCACCTCCCTCTATCTATCTACATATGAAAAATTTCAACGTGTACATATACATACAATCATTCCATATCTTTCAACAAAACGGCGAAATTTATTGCAACGCGAAACGTTTACAAAACAAAAAATGCGCGAACCTTGATTGTCTTGTTCTGTAATCTGAGTCCATTTAACGTGCTGACCGCCTTCAAGGCGTCTTCCTGCCGAACATAGTTAACAAAACCGTAACCAAGGCTTTGACCTAAAAGAAACAAAATCAAACCAAAAAAATTTAAATATAGCGTAAAACCATTGATCGAAATGAGGTAGAGAAAAATAATCGACCGGTTTACATACTTGATTTAAAAATTAAAATTCACAAAACAAACAAATAACTAGGAATATGAAATAAAATTTTTTCAGCGCTTTCAAAAAAAAAAGAAAAAATTTATCAGCTGCTAAAAAGAATTTCTGGAAGGTGGTTCGAATAAAAAAAACAAATTGATAAGAGGGAGATAGAAAGAGAGAAAACAAGAAACAAGTGCAATATTTGTTGCAAAGAAAATAAGCAATAAAAGAAACGAAGGAAGAAAAAAAAAACAACATCCACTGCATTTCCAAATAAAATTGCTGAGTGCAAATTTAAACTCATGAAAAACTGATGTGCTCTCAACGATCGATTCAAAAAGCTTCTACCGTATCACGTCGAATAGTACAACACTTCCATAGATAGGGGATTTCGCAAAAAAATTCGATGATATTTTGCTAGACGAACGAAAAGGATGAGGAATGTGGAATAAACAAATTTAATTACGGAGTCAAAACCTTCACGTTTATTGAAACTAATAAAGAACATATGCGAATGAAAAATTTGCCATATGCGCAACCGAAGATCTAAAGAAAAACGCTTCGCTATTAATAACCACTGGGGTAATAAAGTGTATTACGATAGAAAAAAATCTCTGCCAATCGCCAATATTCCACTATTTTGAAGTTTTAATAAACGAACACAACATCAGCAATACTTCTATCATTTTCTTTTTCCCTTATTAATCGCATATGTTGGTGAAATGTTTTGAAGAGATTTTATTAAACTTTTTTAACAAGAAAAAATTAATGTTTCAAAGAGATTTATGCAATTTTTTAACAAGAAAAGAATATGACCCATGATTTTCAAATACTGTATCACTGAAATATTACTACGGATTTTCCGAAAATTTTACTAAATTCTTTAAGTAAGATTTTCAAGCTACTAATAAAATAACTGTAACTTAATCAATAAGGAATAAAAGTAAAGTAGGTAATTCAACGAACTCGTCTTTTAGTGCTTATAAAAATAACACAACAATACCCCTACTCCTCATCTATCTTTCGAAGTATGACGTGCACCATCAGATCTGCGATAATAGTAAGAGCATGTAGATTCTATAGAAAAACTAATTGGAAGCAGAGAAATTCTATCGAAAAAAAGCATTAATTTGAGATCAATCTAAAAAACTGAAAAATTTTATTCAAATTGATGAAAAAATTTTAACACAAAAATTTCTCATCTATTTTATGGTGTCCATTCATAAGTTGTCGCTTTATGAAACATATAAAAATAAACTTTCTTTTGCGATCATTTCGCTACTCCCATTTATCGGCGATAAAAATCGCAGCATGAACGCTTTTAAAATCTAAAAATTTGATCTTTCTACACTTCATGTATGAGTCTTTTTTGCCTGGTGGAGCAGTTAAAATAATCAATGATTTGTCCCTAAGCTCTCACTTTCTTCTCTCCGTCCTCCCTTCCCCCTCCCCTCCCCCCCCTCTCCCCCTAATCACATGAACTGTATAGTTATAGTATCTAGGCTGTGCAACTGGTGGACAAAAATATTAACATAAATAAAAACGGATAAAAAACAATAAATATCAATATTTACATGTATTTGCCGATGTTACCAGTAAAAAATAAAAAACAAAAATTTAACAGTCAGTGTTTAAGTCGATATTTTTGCAATATTTTCTGCAAAATTTTTTCGAAAATTTCTTATCTCTACTACAGAAACTAGTTTAAAACGCTTATATCAGATAACATCGCAAAAAAGTATATTACTAGCACGATTACAATTTCTTGAATGGAAAAATTAATAAAAAAAAATCCCAACAGCACTCTCCCCAATACCTTAAATGGCCAAAAATTTATACTAGTAAAAACTATTTACTAGTTTGAAAAAAAAAGAAATGTCGTATGTGAAAAGACTCCATCAAGCACTCTATTCAAAATTTAATCAAAAATGATTCAATGGATTGTTGAAGCATTTCATAATGGTTTTTTCTGGTATTATAAAGCTCCACTATATAGACGCTAACATTGCCATACATATCAAGATTATAAGCGGAAATCAATAGAAAAAAAAAATTAATGCGCATAAATTTATATTGATTATAAAAGCAAACTAATGAATGTATTATATCAAAGAGGATAATACTTGATAGCATATAGTTAATCAACGATCAATTGCTAGTAGATGAAAATATTCACCAATAATGATGCAATGTGAAAACGGATATGCTTTAGTAAATATTGCGATATATCACTTGAGAAAATACAGTTAAAACAATTGAATTCTATATTTATAATCTGTGAAAACTGAAAAAAAAATCGCATTTTTTGAAATGCAGCTCTGCATTTGCTCGGCATCTTAAAGAGATAATTTTTATTAAAATATACGAACAAAAATAAATATGTCAGAAATCAAACCTATGTAAAACACGGGTACTACATAATAAGTCGTATCAAATTCTAATCAAAGCAATTACGAAGTTAAAAAATGTTTAAAAAAGATCACGGAGATTATGCAGAATTAAAATGAGATACCGAAGCTTAACATCCTTACTTATATCCTCACACTATTTTTGAAAATCACCAATACAACGATACATTTCCATTTTTATGCGTCTCTTAGAAGTGGTAAAACGGAGGCGCTATATTGTAATTGTATGCACTACACCTAAGCACGTGAAATGCCCTCTTAGGTGACTCTATCGTGACGAAAATCAACAGAGAATAAAAACCAAAATTTTCGCCTGATAGACCACCAATAATGATTGCCACAGACATAGCATACCAATATTCATACAAAAGTAATTTCCATGAGTCCATATAATAAAACTCCGAAAAATTCGTCGTAAATGGTTCGAACGGAAAGATCAAAGATCACAAGGTTGAAATTTTTTTCTAGCCAATAAACACCAAAAGACTTACCGGTAATTTTATCACGGACGAGTTTGCACGAATCAATTTCACCCATACTTGAGAACAATGAGCGCACCTCCTCTTGACTCATCGTTTGCGGGAGATAATTGATTATAAGATTCGTTTTCGATTCACCACTCTCCGAGCAAGGTGATGTCGGTGGAATCGATGAGGAAGACGCATACTGATACTGAAATTTATTCATTTATGCAGGTAAACATTACATGGGTAAATATACGGGCTAATATTTACAGGCAAATTAATAAATAAGTCGAAAAAACCTGCTCACGAAAATTCTACCTTGATATTTAATCACTGATTTATGCTAATAACTTAACACCTTCGTTTATTAGCACAGAAAATCGGATTTAAACGCTCCACCTTGACGGTAACATCAGTCATAACTTCAAAGGTAAAAATATTTTCAAAACTATATCATTTCGCAGACTAATCGTATAAATATTTTAGTACATGAGGCAATGGAGCACACATTGATCTTATATACTGATGTAAACAAAATGGCGAATACATTCTGCAAATGCATTGAATAACAAATCATCTAGTTTCTCATTCGTCGATATGTAAGGCGAAAAATAACAAACTCAGCAACTAAGATATTATGAAGATTTTTTTCTTTTTCTTTGATGATTAGAAAATTTCTGAAAAGAAATGTGTAAAATTCGATCAATCGAATCGATCCGATTCGATACATTTCTGATCAACTATTGTTAATCAACTATCCATCAAGTGAATTAATCCGATCGGTAGCTAAAAATCAGCGACTGGTTCAACTTGGAGATTGCCATTACAACAAATGCCACCGCCTTGAGCTAAAAATTAAGAAAAGTTTTCAAATTTGACAACCTTAAAAAAGGGTTTTTTAAATTTTCTCTGAACTTTTCATAAAAACTACGATACTTTCCAATATTAACTATTCGTTTAGCCGAATATAGAATATTCCCACTGTGTTTTCGCTCTAAAATCGATTCAACGAATGCCCTTTTCGTTGTGCATAACGTTTCACTTCATAGAAAAGGACGACGCATTGAATGAACAAAAGAAAGCGACCGCCTTAACGAGTCCCCTCATTGCCGTATTGATTCGATGGAATCAAAGCCATAATATCTACCATCCTCCTTTCATATCTGTCCCCACGACTCCCCGCTCTCCCTCCCCCTTCTCATTTGCTAATATTCCATTCATCCTTCATCGAAATCCTCTCCATTTCATATAATGAGAGGGCTAACCTGAACTGAACAAGGAACCTATATAAGGGGTAAAAATGTTTCCTATAAGCCATCAACAAACCTTTTAATTTGCCAACATTTTGAAATCCAATCAATAATAACAGTGAATGAATATTGATAAAAATAAATAAATACTTTAACAAATTCTATCATATAAAAATTCAGTGGGGAAATAAATTCTTATATCAATGAATAAATTTCCCAACTTTCTTTTTATAAAGTTTGCATTTTTTGTTGTTTTATTTATCAAGAGAAATTAAATCATAAATGAGGTTCATTTGAAAGCCATAAACTATTAATGGAAAACCATTTTATATATGAAAATGATAGAAATTATATATTTCCACCTTTCGCAAAAAAAAAATTCACCTAATTTACCACAAATTTTCATCAAAAAATTCAAAATTTGCAAAATTATTCCATCTGTCATTCCTTTTTTTCTTCAAATAAAAAACATTTTATTGGAAAAAAATCTCTTTCAGGATAAAATATAAACAAATATTTTGTTGCAAATGTATTAGATACAACTTCATTCCCTCTTGATTTACAGTCCGAAATTATCGGACGTATACAATAAGTTCAATTATCGATCCACTATATTTTTTAAATGATCCAATAAGCCTTAATACTAAAATATACTTATTGATTCATTAAGAGTACCACATAATTAGTATCGCTATCATTCGGATATTGATTAAAATGAAGTCTGAACTGTCAGATTTGATATTATTAAAAAAAAAGAAAATTAAGAAAACCGGCAATAAACAGTTTTATAAAACAGAAAATATAATTTTATTTCTTTTCAGGAAATATAAAGCTAACGATTGTCATGGATTTTTCAAAATAAGCTCATATGTAGTAATTCAAAGATTTCACTATAGATGCCGAAGAAATTTTCCACATTTTTCCATTTTATATTCAATAGAGCAAATTGAGTGCACGCTGTGCTAAGTATATAAAATATTGAGTAGTAACAATAATATCAAGTCAGTTTTATCTGATCCCTAAACGACCATTGTTTCACTCAACATCTTTCAAATAGGATGGATTCATTTACAAGAAAAAAAACTAAAAATTTAAACTATTTTATTAAAATTAGCTTTAAAAAATTTTCAATTCAAAAAATTGAGAAAGTTAGAAGTAATCTTCATAAATACTGATCATCTGAAACGATCATAATAAGGAAATAGGTGGAAAAGAAAAGTCAAATGAGAAATAAAAAATGTGTAGAAAAGCTTACATATACTTTGAGTAACCTAACAACTAAGACAGTTTTTTCCATTACCCGCTGTATTCGCAAAGTGCACGATGGCAACGTCGTATCAGCACGCTTGCATGTATGCGTGTATGTCTATTTGTTTGTCTGTATGTCTGTCTGTCGAGAATGTATATTTCAGAAGCTATTGAAGGCAACGATGCAATATTCTATGGGTGCAATATTAATTCTGATACTATCAAGTTTCATGACAATTCACCAACCTTCAAAGGTGTTAAACTTTTTACACTCATATTTATATAGTTATAAATATTTAAAGATGCTAAGAAATCCACAAGTATTTTCTATTAAACGAATCACAAAAGATAAAATTTTTATAAGTCTATCTGGTCTATAGGCTGAATCAAATTTATAGGCTGCATCACAAGAGATAAATTCATAGATGTAGGCTTATACGTTTATAGGTCTCTAGGCCAAATCAATCAAAAAATCATAGATCTAGATGATAAACTTCAACAAGAGAAGAGAATGGAAGTTTTTCCTTTGAAATATCTAAGAAGTTCAACGGAGATCGTTTTCTCTAGAATTTTTTTTTTCTTTTGGAAGCAATTGCTTTACCCAAATCGATTTACTCGAAAAAATTCAAAAATGCATCGATTTTTTCCGTCGATAAGCATGGATTTTTCATCGCTTAGGCGCTACCTACACCTCCAGCTATAGATAAGCATGACTCAACCTTAGCTAAAGAAGACTCCAGGTTTACCTACATTCGACATTTCCGGCTTCGAAAAATCAATAATATTTCATACACGCATACAGCCTAAGCAAACGAAAGAGTGCTCAAGTTTGACCACTTCCATACAAAGTAACTTAATGGGGCTTTTCATCGCCAGTCGAGCGATATAATTGCGGAGAGGTCCCTCGGCCATCAAAAACTTATAAATAGCCAAAAAAAAAGAAAAAAGATAGTCATAGAAACGAATGAATGAAAGAAAAATAAATTAGTGCCTCTACGAATACCCGACATCTGCAGCCTTCCTATAGAGCGAATCAAGGCTAACATTTATGGAAATTTTCGTGATTTAAGTTCAATTCTCGTGATTTATTCATCTATCAATGTTAACTTTCTCACAAAATTGCATATCAGAATTTGTGGATTTATTTGGTAATTGGACCGGAAACAGATTATTGATATGAAACTGATAATTAACTGACAGTAATAATAACTTGGGTAGAATCTGACAATAACGAAAAAGACATAAATACGTAAATAACAGCCGCCAACCTTAGCGCCATTGCCATTAAGCGCTTGCGTCTGCATAATGAGTGCGGTGGTCTGTCCATCCATCTCGGTTCGTTGCCCACAGTAGTGTTCACGTACCGAATCGGTCACGTTATCGTTATCGTCTCTACCTTTACCTGTCGAGGAATCTGTCGTTGTTGGATTACTACCACCGCTATTGGTCGTTTTCGTCGAAATATTCGGCAGCTGCTGCAAAATAAGCATATGAATCCACCGTCTAATTCATGGTTTTTTTACCGCAATCTCACGTCACACGAAATGATAATTCGTCGCGTTGACTGATACGTGATACATGTTTCAGTCACGTCGATATGCCGTCAAATGATATATGTAGATAAATAGGTGGGGGTAGCGATTAGCACATTTATATCAATAATACGTCGAATAGTTTCTATGATATTATTGACGTGCTCACACACTTCTGAAGTCTTCCAAGCACGTACGCCATATAAACTTCAGATGAAAAAACTAGATAGATGACGTAAGTGATAATAGAAATGTACCTGTATGGATAGGTAATTGAGAGGATTTATAGGGTGCAGATTTACGTCAAATATTCAATTATGTATGCCTAAAGTGGATGGTTAATGTAATGTGCTCGTAGCAACGTCGTGTCACAAGCGGCACGCAAATACACACACACAGAGGCATACGAGGGGCGACAATTCGTTGCACACACACACAAACACACACACACACGCACAACAACACACGCAGCCATAGACAGATGTGATGGGCGTGGCTAGGATGAGAATGTTGGCTTGGGCTATGAGGCTGAGCCTCACTACTACCCGATCGGCGGACAGGGCCCCCTAGAAGAGAGGAATTGTAGTTGAGCTCAACGAGCAGCTTCCCGATCGAAAAAAAGACTAGGCTTGCAGTTAGCTAGCTCATTGCATATATGTGATGAATGATGAAAGTGAGAGCTGCTAAAACGATGTTCCCGTGATGATTCACTTTTTTTTTTTCATTGAAGGGGTTAGATCGACGTAAAGGCTAACAGCAAAATATAGAAGAGCTGTAATAGCTACTAAAATGAGTGATATCTGCTACACAATCATAAAATATCTCTTCGAAGATGACTAGAAATTCCACTTCACTGTCGAGGTAAAAAATTTATGATTAGAAAAAAACTTCAATCCAAAATTGCAGGGGAGAGTTGAACCGTCGCAATAGGTGAAAAGATAGTTCATAT
The DNA here is from genome assembly GCA_006503575.1 of Baylisascaris schroederi. Classification (NCBI taxonomy): domain Eukaryota; kingdom Metazoa; phylum Nematoda; class Chromadorea; order Rhabditida; family Ascarididae; genus Baylisascaris; species Baylisascaris schroederi. The sequence continues at coordinate 408,325 of QEWY01001877.1, forward strand.
ATTGTCAGATTTGTTGCAAATCGACTTCTACTATCCGCTTTCACCATTTGAATGCATCATGATTCTAAACATGATAAAATAGAACGAGACCATGTCCGCGAAGTTGCACTTTTTTCAGCAATATATATATATATATATATATAAGTAAACTACCTCAGCGAATAAATATTGGATATTTTCCTGAACGATGATTGCAACAAATCGCTGAAAGAAAGTAAATAGGTATAAAAATCTTTTTCAAAGAAATGCAAGCATGAAAAATATTTACACGACGCAATCTGGTCAATGTTATGTTTTGGTTCAATGCAAAATGTTCCATACAATTTTTTTTAATCGAATAAG